>CM034540.1:32130560-32141901 GCA_020002185.1 Paraescarpia echinospica | reverse complement strand
CCCACTTGCCTTCAGGACAACCTAAAGTCAACACAATCACAACACCACACATACACTGAAACAGTTGCACTGACGGGAACACTGCTGGCCCCACTTGCCATCAGGACAACCTAAAGTCAACACAATCACATCACACATACACTGAAACAGTTGCACAGATGGGAACACTGCGGGCCCCACTTGCCATCAGGACAACCTAAAGTCAACACAATCACATCACACATACACTGAAACAGTTGCACAGACGGGAACACTCTGGACCCCACTTGCCATCAGGACAACCTAAAGTCAACACAATCACATCACACATACACTGAAACAGTTGCACAGACGGGAACACTCTGGACCCCACTTGCCACCAGGACAACCTAAAGTCAACACAATCACATCACACATACACTGAAACAGTTGCACAGACGGGAACACTCTGGACACCACTTGCCATCAGGACAACCTAGTCAACACAGTCACATCACACATACACTGAAACAGTTGCACAGACGGGAACACTCTGGACCCCACTTGCCATCAGGACAACCTAAAGTCAACACAATCACATCACACACACACTGAAACAGTTGCACAGACGGGAACACTCTGGACCCCACTTGCCATCAGGACAACCTAAAGTCAACACAATCACATCACACATACACTGAAACAGTTGCACAGACGGGAACACTCTGGACCCCACTTGCCATCAGGACAACCTAAAGTCAACACAATCACATCACACATACACTGAAACAGTTGCACAGACGGGAACACTCTGGACCCCACTTGCCATCAGGACAACCTAAAGTCAACACAATCACATCACACATACACTGAAACAGTTGCACAGACGGGAACATTCTGGACCCCACTTGCCATCAGGACAACCTAAAGTCAACACAATCACATCACACACACACTGAAACAGTTGCACAGACGGGAACACTCTGGACCCCACTTGCCATCAGGACAACCTAAAGTCAACACAATCACATCACACATACACTGAAACAGTTGCACAGACGGGAACACTGCAGGCCTCACTTGCCATTAGGACAATTTACAGTCAAAGCCATATACACCCACGGTATTGCAATAGGCCAGTCTTACCTGCACAAGTCCTGCCATCCTGTAGATGGATGAAGCCATCTGGACAGCTGCAGTTGTATATTACTAACAGTATTGCACTAGGCCAGTCTTACCTGCACAAGTCCTGCTGTCCTGTAGAAGGATGAAGCCATCTGGACAGCTACAGTTGTATATTACTAACAGTATTGCACTAGGCCAGTCTTACCTGCACAAGTCCTGCTGTCCTGTTGAAAGATGAAGCTATCTGGACAGGTGCAGTTGTATATCACTAACAGTATTGCACTAGGCCAGTTTTACCTGCACAAGTCCTGCTGTCCTGTTGAAGGATGAAGCCATCTGGACAGGTGCAGTTGTATATCACTAACAGTATTGCACTAGGCCAATCTTACCTGCACAAGTCCTGCCGTCCTGTTGAAGGATGAAGCTATCTGGACAGGTGCAGTTGTATATCACTAATAGTATTGCACTAGGCCAGTTTTACCTGCAGAAGTCCTGCTGTCCTGTTGAAGGATGAAGCCATCTGGACAGGTGCAGTTGTATATCACTAACAGTATTGCACTAGGCCAATCTTACCTGCACAAGTCCTGCCGTCCTGTTGAAGGATGAAGCTATCTGGACAGGTGCAGTTGTATATCACTAATAGTATTGCACTAGGCCAGTTTTACCTGCAGAAGTCCTGCTGTCCTGTTGAAGGATGAAGCCATCTGGACAGGTGCAGTTGTATATCACTAACAGTATTGCACTAGGCCAATCTTACCTGCACAAGTCCTGCCGTCCTGTTGAAGGATGAAGCCATCTGGACAGGTGCAATTGTACATCACTAACAGTATTGCACTAGGCCAATCTTACCTGCACAAATCCTGCCGTCCTGTTGAAGGATGAAGCCATCTGGACAAGTGCAGTTGTATATCACTAACAGTATTGCACTAGGCCAGTCTTACCTGCACAAGTCCTGCCGTCCTGTTGAAGGATGAAGCCATCTGGACAGCTACAGTTGTATATTACTAACAGTATTGCACTAGGCCAGTCTTACCTACACAAGTCCTGCTGTCCTGTAGAAGGATGACGCCGTCTGGACAGCTGCAATTGTATATTACTAACAGTATTGCACTAGGCCAGTCTTACCTGCAAAGGTCCTGCCGTCCTGTTGAAGGATGTAACTATCTGGACAGGTGCAGTTGTATATCACTAACAGTATTGCACTAGGCCAGTCTTACCTGCACAAGTCCTGCCGTCCTGTTGAAGGATGAAGCCATCTGGACAGGTGCAGTTGTATATCACTAACAGTATTGCACTAGGCCAGTCTTACCTGCACAAGTCCTGCCGTCCTGTTGAAGGATGAAGCCATCTGGACAGCTGCAGTTGTATATCACTAACAGTATTGCACTAGGCCAGTCTTACCTGCACAAGTCCTGCCGTCCTGTTGAAGGATGAAGCCATCTGGACAGCTACAGTCGTATATCACTAATAGTATTGCACTAGGCCAGTCTTACCTACACAAGTCCTGCTGTCCTGTTGAAGGATGAAGCCATCTGGACAGCTACAGTCATATATCACTAATAGTATTGCACTAGGCCAGTCTTACCTATACAAGTCCTGCTGTCCTGTAGAAGGATGAAGCCGTCTGGACAGCTACAGTCGTATATCACTAATAGTATTGCACTAGGCCAGTCTTACCTACACAAGTCCTGCTGTCCTGTTGAAGGATGAAGCCGTGTGGACAGCTACAGTCGTATATCACTAATAGTATTGCACTAGGCCAGTCTTACCTACACAAGTCCTGCTGTCCTGTTGAAGGATGAAGCCATCTGGACAGCTACAGTCGTATATTACTAACAGTATTGCACTAAGCCAGTCTTACCTGCACAAGTCCTGCTGTCCTGTTGAAGGATGAAGCCATCTGGACAGCTGCAGTTGTAGCTGCCCTCCAGGTTGTGACAGACGTGAGAACACTTGTGTGTGCCATTCTTACACTCATCCTCATCTGTTAAATATTGGTGAGGTTAACCATTATCATCACTCATCGCATTTTCGTGTGACATTGTCAATAGTGTGTGTTTAAAGTCTGAATATTTTGGTTACAATTTAGCAAGCAGTATACTTTCAACAAATTTATTCTAGCATTAAAAATGAGAAACGAACAACCTTGATTTCAATCTAAACAGCCCTATGCATAGCAAAGGTCATGTACTTTTTAGAGTTTTCGTTCTCTCGAGTTAGTGAGTCCACAACAGGTTTCCCTTTTTCCTTGTATGGGATCTATTAGTTCCCCTGGCATAGATGCCAGACAGAAGGAACCAATGGCTATTGGCATCTCTTCTGAAAATGGGACAAACAAAATTGCCACCACTATCCCCTCGATCGACATTAGACCACTGCTCCCCACAGCTGGCTGAAAACATGGTTATAGAATTGTAATGAATTTGTTATAATTGCCTTTTAAAACATACCTTGACAGTCAGCCATGTTAGCAGCAGGTGTAAATCCAATTGGACAGAAACAATGAACGGTGCCACTGGTGTCATTTTGACAGCCGTACGTACAGTTGAGTGAAGCTCTCTCACAAAGGTTCAGAGCTAAAAATACATGAAAGTTTGCTCATAAATCACGATGATATAAATATATTTACAATCTAACTCTCTTTGTTACTACAGCATGATATGTGTACACATGCCCGCCCACCTGCATGCACACACAATCTGTAAGTAACCATGTCTTGAGAAATGTTCATCACAAACTTCCGGACATTGCATAGGATATTTTCCTAGGATCGTGCAGTCAATCACCACCCCTGGCTTGCGAGGATGGAGACACCCTATTAATGTTCATCACAGGTAACGCATTAACAGGGTGTCTCCATCCTCGCAACCCAGGGGTGGTGATTGACTGCAAGATCCTAGGCAAATATCCTATGCAATATCCGGAAGTTCGTTGAATCAGCTGTACTTGTCCTAGTTCGTCTTAAGGAGAGCTAAAATTAAATTTGTTGACAAAAATACTCAAAATGTGATTCTTCTGTATTCTGATAGCATTTTACGTTTAGTATTAATAAGGATCTCTTTTATAACATTAACATACCTCTAAGTAACTTATATTCATGGATAAAGTATGTTTCTGTCATGTCATAAATCCCATTACCGAATCTTTGACAGCCGTTTAAACCTGTTTGCTAAAACTGGTGTTTTTCCAATTTGTAAACATCATATCTTTAGAAGTAATGGCGCTACATTAATAATATTTTGACTGATGTGTTCCTTGTTACATTCTCATTGCAAAGTCAGAGATATTTTTTTAATATTTTTAGTTATGTGCTGAACATACGGATGGATCATACTAAAAATATGGATTTTTTACCAACAAAATGTATACATTTTTACAATATTAAATAATGACAATACATAAAAGATATCTTTGACATTGCATAGAATGAGGTGTTGTAAATAAGATCTAGAAAGAATTACATTGATTACTGCATTATGGCAGGAGTTACAATGTTACCAATTTATGCTATATTTTCCCTCTCTGGTGGCCATCTTTGATTGTTGCCACAGAAACGGGGTCTGGCAGAAAAAAATTATATTTATTTATTCAATAAGACATACTCTACAACTTGGACACAAAACATTGCATTAATTGTGCATTTAAAAAAATATCCTATCTAATTGCCATATCTCTCACTAGTATATGACCCTCTGCATGTGATGTGTTTGTGTACATATCATGTATAAATAAACATCACGTGCGTGTGTATGTGTATGTGTGTGTGCGTGTGTGTGTGCGAGTGTGAGCACTTGCACATGTGTGTTCATGTGTATATTTGTATTTGTCCATGTACATACCAACATGCTGTACTTGTAGATGGGTAACATGTAATTGTTATGACAGCTATTTCATTAACACTAACTAGAATAAGTACTAGGTATGGGACTTACTGTCTGTGCAGGTTTTGTTGTCAACATTGAGTGCATAGCCATCCATGCAGGAGCATTTGTAGTGTCCTGGTATGTTTTCACAGATCTGTTGACAGTCAGCTGATCTCTCCTCACATTCATCCACATCTGTTGAGAAAAGTAAAATATTGTTACAACAGTACAGATGTGTAGTAAGGGTGCTTCCGCAAGGCAGGTTTGATACATCTACTCTCATGACCTACATCTAAGGCAATCACAGCTAGGTATCCATGGAACTGTTTGTAAATAATATCATTGACTACTGCAGAGTTCATGTTTTAACAGTGTTGTTTCTAATACATATGATATTGTTACACAGTATAAAAAAAAAATTATAATACACATTTGTTGTTGACATAATTTGTAAACATCATAGCATGTGTCTGTCAAGGATATTTTGAGGAAATTTTGCTAATTGTTTAGTTTTAGTGTGGTTTGTAGAGAGCTTCTGGTGCTATTTGTTTGTATTTACCGCGACTAAAAGTGGTTCTAAATCGCTGATTAAGTGATGACTTTAGCCAACTCAATATTACATGTCTACACAACAACTGAATTGAGCTTGTTATGTTTCTCGGCTGCAGATAATCTGGCCACAAATTTGTAAAATATCATATATGCAGATTATGGTCGCTGCTCCCTGATACATATACAGACCTTCCAAGTCTTCCGCTTTATCGGAAGATCTTCCGCTTTTTTCGTGTTTTTAGAAAATCTTACGCTTTCTCGCTTTGTTTTGAAAATCTTCCCCTTTTTACGGACATGGCCGGTGTTATGTTTTTCAACGATTGAGATTGGACTATGACATTTTCCAGTGTTTTCCCTGGTATGTGACATGCGAGGAAGGCCGCCTCGCCGTTTTTCTATGCTGTCTAGCTCACCCAAAATATGCCGAAATTGCCGCTTTGTAGTTATTTCCATTTTTCTTCGTTCTTTCACAATATAGTCAGCGTCGGCGAGCAGCGCGAAATGACACCACCAAGATCAAGTCACTTATATTCCTGCAAAATCGCAGATTTGTAACAACATCGTTTAGTCGTCTTAAGAAAAAAACGTCGCTCAGGGCCGGTTATTTACCCAAATAGCGACCTGGTTTGCGTTAGTCTGCGCCGTTGCGGCCATACGTTACCCCGCACAGCGCACGCAAAATGAGCGATATAGCAGCGTGTGTTGATACAAACCGGGACGCTATTTACGCCTCACATGGGCGGAAGACGCAATATTCTTAAAGGTAAATATGCTTAGGATAATGTTGAATGATGGAACTAGATCTCACTGAGGTATCAAAGTTAGGCAAAACTCAAGTTATAACGGCGAAATCGAGGTGGGTCCAGATTCGACACAACTAACCTGTGCCCACATTTCAAATCTATTCAACTAATATTCTATGCCTTTTTTTTAGCAAAATAAGGAATATGATTCGTAAGATATCTTTGTGCTAAATATATAATATATATTCCGATAAAGTTGTGCCAACAAACTTTTGAGAACGGTTATTTGAGTGAAGTACTTATGAATATAAATCACCGAAGTTCACATCTCATAAAAAACGCCTATTCCCCAAACCGTGTATACTAACGGATTATCAATAACTTTGGATAGACTTACCTTTTACTTTTTACTGACTCTGTCAGCGTGATAACAAAGCCTAGTGTTAGGGAAACTCAAGTGGAAACCACACCTCAACCGAGTACCAGTGGTAAAGTGGAAACCACACCTCAACACGATGAAACAATCATGATTACTGAATTTTATTAATCATGATTACTACATTTACAAGTAGTGTCTTGTTTTTTATATCTTCACTTTATATTCACGAGTAAAGGTTAAACATACCTCAAAATGCACCATTTTAAAGCTAGTTTAAAAAAAATTCCCCCGGACTGCCCTAGCAAAGCTTCATGCCTGCGGCGCTCGCGTAGCCCACCCCTACCACCTCGCGCATCATTTTAGCCAGGGGAAACACTGCTCCGCACATTTTCAGTCCGCCATTATGAGTGTCTCCAAGTGCCACGCATTACCACCAACACGGGAGTTGTGTACTAAATGTGCCACTGGCATTTACAATGCTGAGCACTGAAAGACAGATGCGGAACACTTAATTTTGGTGTTTGGTAAATTGGGTGTTTGTTAGTTAATAACATTTTGTTGTTTTTCCGAGCAAAAATCTTCTGTGTTTTTTTTGTAGGAAGAGCAAGATCTGCTGTTTTTTAATAAAATGTTGGAAGGTCTTCATATATGGCAGTTCACAAATTTTAATAATAATAAATAATAATTATTATAAGAATATACATCTCACTTATTTACAAGATCACTAATATTTCATAAAATAATTAGCTTATAGAAGACTAACCAGTGCAGTTCCCGCCGTCTTTTGCGAGTCTGTAGCCTGGGTTGCAATCACACACATAGCCCGGCTGCACATTCACAAAGCCTGGCTCCTTGTTGATGCAACGTTGGGCGCAATCATGTAATGGGTGGTCCTTGTCACACTCATTCACATCTAGGCAACAACAAAGTCATGTAGTGAGTGGGCTTTGTCACACTCATTCACATCTAGGCAACAACATGGTTATGTAGTGGGTGGGCCTTGTCACACTCATTCACATCTAGACAACAACAAAGTCATGTAGTGGGTGGCCTCGTCACAATCATTTACATATAGACAACAACAAAGTCATGTAGAGGGTGGGCCCTGTCACACTCATTCACATCTAGGCAAAAACAAAGTCATGTAGAGGGTGGGCCTTGTCACACTCATTCACATCTAGACAACAAAGTAATGTACTGAGTGGCCTCATCACACTCATTCACATCTAGACAACAACAAAGTCATGTAGTGGGTGGACCTTGTCAAACTCATTCACATCTAGACAACAACAAAGTCATGTAGTGGGTGGACCTTGTCACACTCATTCACATCTAGACAACAACAAAGTCATGTAGTGGGCTGGACTTGTCACACTCATTCATTTTCTTCTTTCTTCGATCACACAAATTGTTATCTTGCACCATGGAATTTACCTATGTATCACATGTATTGTGAGGGCTAATCAGCCACTCGTGGCTTTATACCCTCATTACAGAAACCATGGCAATCTATGTATGTAATTGGTTGGAATGTATCATAGTTTCTGTAATAAACCATTATTATTATTATATTATACAGCTAGACAACAACAAAGTCATGTAGTGGGTGGGCCTTGTCACATTCATTCACATCTACACAACAACACATAATATAGTCAATGACAATGCTGAGTTTGGTTAATACTAATAATGAGATAACTTCTATTGCGCCTAAATCATTGGAAACCAAGCTCAGAGGCGCATCAAAACAACAGGGTTGGTCAATCTCAAAATCCATAAGCAGCATTCCAGTTGTCATCAGATGGGTCAAGGCGCTAGGGAGCTACGGTTGGTCAGCAAGGTTGTAAAGGTAAGTGACTCTGATATACGTATAACAATAACAGTTGAAGCAATTCTACTTGTCTCAACAAATAAGTCAACTGAATAAAATAGATTAAACAGATTTAAATGACACGTACCGACACATACGCCATCGTTGTCTTCATAGCCTTGAGGACACTGGGTACAGTTGAACGAGATGCCCTGGGCAGCTTCTTCTTCAGGGGTCAAGTCAGTGCAGTTGGTGCCAGCTGTACAGGGACCGTCTCCACAACCATCAAAGTCTTCAGTACAATGTGCACCTGCAACACGACATATACGGCTACAAATATGTAATATTGCATTTGACTGTAGCAGCATTTAACTGTAGCAGCGGTATTAACAAGGCACTAACATTAGTATTAAGGTGCTTATTTGTACAAAAACAAATGGTAAGAATAAAACGTCATGTGAACATTATGTTATGCATAAGAAAAGGATATACAGATAGTCGAGATTTTCTATACATTGTGGTATAACTGAACTGTTCATAACATGACCTGTTGCCTAGCAGAAATGTATGTCAAACACGGGGAGTGTTCAGACATTCCTTCATATATTTTGCTGAAATTCTTGCGCTAAATTATTTTCTTTATAATAAAAACATGAGGCAGTTTTTAAAGTGAGAACTGCATGCAGGAAGATTGAGGCCTTGACAGGTTACACATTTACCCCCTGTGTGGGATCTATAACTTCCCCGGGCATAGACACCAGTTAGAAGGAACCAATAGCTTATAGTGTCCATTCCGAACGAGAGAGGCAAAGTGAACGAAACTGCCAATTACCAAACTGCAGTACGTGGACTCAAAGCCCAGTCTCCCCCCAATTGATAGTCAGATGTTCTACACCTGAGCTACTAACCACACCATCCTCACAAGTCAGGTGTGGTAGTTGAGTACCCTACCCCTGACAGACATCCTCACAAGTCAGGGGTGGTAGTTGAGTACCCTGCGCCAGACAGACATCCTCACAAGTCAGGGGTGGTAGTTGTGTACACTACCCATGGCAGACATCCTCACAAGCCAGGGGTGATAGTTGAGTACACTACCCCTGACAGACATCCCCACAAGCCAGGGGTGGTAGTTGAGTACACTACTCCTGACAGACATCCTCACAAGCCAGGGGTGGTAGTTGAGTACACTATCCCTGACAGACATCCTCACATGCCAGGGGTGGTAGTTGACAACACTACCCCTGACAGACATCCTCACAAGCCAGGAGTGGTAGTTGAGTACACTACTCCTGACAGACATCCTCACAAGCCAGGGGTGGTAGTTGAGTACACTATCCCTGACAGACATTTTCATAAGCCAGGAGTGGTAGTTGAGTACACTACCACTGACAGACATCCTCACATGCCAGGGGTGGTAGTTGACAACACTACCCCTGACAGACATCCTCACAAGCCAGGGGTGGTAGTTGAGTACACTACTCCTGACAGACATCCTCACAAGCCAGGGGTGGTAGTTGAGTACACTATCCCTGACAGACATTTTCATAAGCCAGGAGTGGTAGTTGAGTACACTACCACTGACCCAGACATCCTCACAAACCAGGGGTGGTGGTTGTTGCCTTCCTGACAGACATTTTAGCAGAGCTGGGGTGGTAGTTGAGTACACTACCACTGACAGACATCCTCACATGCCAGGGGTGGTAGTTGACAACACTACCCCTGACAGACATCCTCACAAGCCAGGGGTGGTAGTTGAGTACACTACTCCTGACAGACATCCTCACAAGCCAGGGGTGGTAGTTGAGTACACTACTCCTGACAGACATCCTCACAAGCCAGGGGTGGTAGTTGAGTACACTACTCCTGACAGACATCCTCACAAGCCAGGGGTGGTAGTTGAGTACACTATCCCTGACAGACATTTTCATAAGCCAGGAGTGGTAGTTGAGTACACTACCACTGACAGACATCCTCACATGCCAGGGGTGGTAGTTGACAACACTACCCCTGACAGACATCCTCACAAGCCAGGGGTGGTAGTTGAGTACACTACTCCTGACAGACATCCTCACAAGCCAGGGGTGGTAGTTGAGTACACTATCCCTGACAGACATCCTCACAAGCCAGGGGTGGTAGTTGAGTACACTACTCCTGACAGACATCCTCACAAGCCAGGGGTGGTAGTTGAGTACACTATCCCTGACAGACATTCTCATAAGCCAGGGGTGGTAGTTGAGTACACTACCACTGACAGACATCCTCACATGCCAGGGGTGGTAGTTGACAACACTACCCCTGACAGACATCCTCACAAGCCAGGGGTGGTAGTTGAGTACAATGCCCCTGACAGACATCCTCACAAGCCAGGGGTGGTAGTTGACTTCAATATCCCTAGCAGACATCCTCACAAGCCAGGGGTGGTAGCTGAGTACACTACCCCTGACAGACATCCTTAAAAGCCAGGGGTGGTAGTTGAGTACACTAGTGGTAGTTGAGTACACTATCCCTGACAGACATCCTCACGAGCCAGGGGTGGTAGATGAGTACACTACCCCTGACAGACATCCTCACAAGCCAGGGATGGTAGTTGTGTACAATAGTGGTAGTTGAGTACACTACCCCTGGCTGAATCCTCACAAGCCAGGGGTGGTAGTTGAGTACACTACCCCTGACAGACATCCTCACAAGCTAGGGGTGGTAGTTCAGTACACTACCCCTGGCAGACATCCTTACAAGCCAGGGGTGGTAGTTGAGTACACTACCCCTCACTGATATCCTACACAATGTACGGAAGTTCGGTGAATCAATTACACAACTGTACTTTGTCCAAGAACGTTCTCTCTACGCCAGTCGTGTTATGGGAACCATGATCACAAACGTCCACGTCACACATCAAAGAGCAGTTACTGGA
>CM034540.1:31796779-32129560 GCA_020002185.1 Paraescarpia echinospica | reverse complement strand
GTACATGTTCACGTCTTGTATGTAGGAAAAGTGTGTCTCGTGAAGATTGATGTACATCGTTTCAGGATAGTGACACAAGGAACGGCGTACGAGTTCAGCAGTCGCCTTTCCCCCTTTTTCCGGTTCGACGAGCGTGTAGACGCACACGTTGGTCTCAAAGGTGGTCTCGACGCGATAGAGATCGTCCATCGTCACTCCGTCAAAGTCTTTCATTGCCACCTCGTCACGATCGTACTTCGCGTAGAGTACCCGCACAGTGGGTTCCAGGTGGGATCGGTCGCATCCACGATGCAGAGCCAGACATCGGAAGAGACACAGATTGTCGGTGAACTTTGTGTTGTTGACGAAGTCTGTTTCCAATCCGATAACGGCTTTGATTCGTTTGATGTATCTCGGCAGTGTGATGTCCACACATCCTATCGGATGATGTACGATGTGATTGACGAAGAAGGTAACATTCGTGACCACCTCACATATCCATTGACTGTCCGGACGCTGATTGATGACCCACTGCAGCACGTCTGTTTCTCGGATACGTTCCAGAAACGCATCAAAGTCTGCAGTGTTTGTGATCAGACACGGTTCGTCAAGGTAACGACCACAACAGTTACAGGACGAATGATAATACCTGTACCTGTTCGTGGTCTTGTTCCTTAACACAAACCCGTAACTAAGATTAATCTTAAACGCATGCGTCTGTTCGCGGAACATGCGTTTCAGTGACGGTTCTAGGACACTCGTGTCCGGCGTCGACACTCTGTAATTGTACCTGGATTGTACGGGTCCTCTAGCCGTGTGGGTTCGAATGGTCGACCAGTGATCTCGGACGACGTCTTGTAGTTCCCTCGATAGAGTATCGGCGAAGGGAAGTCGGGGTGGAGGTTGTATCGGGTCGTCGTCGTCGTCGTCGACAGCAACACTCACACGGGGTCGCTCTGTGCGTCTCGCACGTTTGCATAGGGGTGGGTCGTTCGCTTCCATACATACCGACTTCGCGACACTCACACGTGGTCGCTCTGTGCGTCTCGCTCGTTTGCGTAGGGGTGAGTCGTTCGCTTCCGTACATACCGACTTCATATGACGTAACAGGTTGTCACGTCTCGTGTACTCACGTGCACATCTCTCACAACGATGCAGTGTAGCGCTAGATGGCGCCACTCGTGACGGCGATTTACTGTAGGCATGATCGTCGTGTGTTGTTGATGATGAATGTGTTTGGTCTATATGGCGTTGTATGTCGGCATGTGTATCGAGCACGAGACCGCAGTGACGACACGTGTGCTGTTTCATCGTATCTACAACTGAAGGATGGGAGATCCTTGCACGTGTCTATATAACCTACACTGTGTGACGTCATAAGAGGTGTGTCTTGTATGAGTGTGCGTGTATGTATTCACCGATCACAACGAGCTATGAAGGTAACAAGAACAACAGACACCAGAATCCTGGATTACATATCATCTTTATTCATTACAATCAAAGCGAGTATATATATATATATAATGAAAGCTAAGCTAAGCACCTGCAGTAACAGACAAGCGGCGCCTATAACCCCAGCTATAGCGTAGGGGCGCATTTCCTCTTGTCGTCACTGCAGGCGCTTCTGAAGACTGTTCACTATGTATGAGACGTGGTCGTCGCGCACAACATTTCGTGCGATCTCCTCGCATATTGTGCGCACGGCCACGTCTAAGCTGCATTTTTGTGTAGCGAAGAGTGTCCCCGCTAGGGATTCAATATTCAGTTCAAGGTGTCTGACACTGTTAAATGGGGCCGAGTACGCCCACGGGATCGATGTGTCAGTTTTTGACCAAATAATATGGCCGTTGTACGCCAGGTCGAGCGTTGACGCGTCCCTTTGAAGTGTCTCGTATTCCGAGGCGGTCATGGTGACGTCATAGTCATCATCATCATCCTGGTCACATATCAACTCCAGTGGTGCTTCGGCGGGAGTTGAAGGTGACATGTCCTCGCATGTCAACTCCAGTGGTGAGTTGTGTCGCTCGTGTAGCTGTGTTAGTAATGCCTGACGCAATGGCATGGGGGTGTGGTGGCGGCGCCGTTTCTGTGGCGCCCACTCTATTGGATTCTGCGCATATGATTGCCGAATCATCTCCAGCCCGCTAGAGGGAGCATCGGTGACCTGTTAGCAACACAACAACAACATTAGCAGGGTGTTTTTACATCCATCATTGGAATACCACGTGTACGCAGGATGGCTTGTACACGTGATACGATGTCACGTGACCACTCCGGTGTGCTCGCCATAAACCTGTAATGCTGCACTGCATATCTCAAATTGTCGTGAATCAGGTCACTACGCACCAGGTAGATGACGTTTGACTCACCTTCGAACAGGCGCCACAGTTCGTTGCTTATAAAACGAACGATTGCATCGAGTGCTACTGCACACAGCTCGGTGTACCAGATCTGCCTGTCATCCCCTCCGTCGTCTTGTTCGTCCCAGGGCAGTGACTCCTTCGGTGTGAGTGGTTCGTCTTCCTTCGCATCCGACACGGTTATACCGCGGGCATGGAGACTCGCTTTCACCCGTACTATGACATTACGAGCAAACCACGGTGTGCGCGCTACGCATACCAGCTCGGATACTACCATATCAAAGCTATTATATATACGTATGGGATCTACTTTGTACATGTCTTCGTGAACGTTCGCATAGTGACGACTCAGTGATTCGGCCGCCTGGCGAGTGCAAGCAGCGGTTATAGTGGCCATAAATAGACCGTCATCTATCATTTGGTCTGCACGCTTCTGAATGCCATTCACCTTCTCTACCGCTTCCTGTAATTCACTACGTCTCCTATCCTCGTCATGGTCGATATCAGTGGCCCAATCAGTATCAATATCACCATCATTAGCAATCTCCTCCTCATCATCATCATCACTAGACCACGCACACGACCCCACATAGATGACACTTGCCTTATCCTCATTATCGTCGCTGTCCTCGAACAGGCGACGTTTCACCCCTCGTACGCTAGGGGTTGTCCAAGGAGGAGGAGTCTACAACACACGACAGAAACAAGTGTCAAATACATCGCTGGCAGGTGGCGCCACATCATTCATTCGACACTGTCAGGTGCTGCCTCTTCCGACTGGAATATTATTTCCAGTACGTCATTGTCAGGTGCCGCCACCTCCGACTGGAATATTTCCAGTAAGTCGCTGTCAGGAACCTTGTCCGACTGGATTATTTCCAGTGCAATCAAGGTGTAGTTACGATAGCCCTCCTTTGTCTCCTTTCTAATTGTCACCCTAGCCCGTTTGCCACGTAGGACATTCAGTGCCTCGTAGCGTTCTTGGCCGGGTTTAAGCGCCATATAGTCGCTTGCTGTCATTCCCCCCACGGCCCCCTGAACTATACGATCAAATCCTGTGGCCCACGCTTCATTCCCCTTGTGATCGGCAAAAAGTATACCCATAGCATACTTGTAAACGGGGTCACCCGACTGACGGCCGTGTACAGCACATGTACTGACGCAATGGCGGTTCCCCTTCGACAGTGTGTCTTACAAGTTGCCTTCCTATCTGCATGCATATGCTCTATCCTATATATACTAGCTCGTTTGTTTAGAAGTAGGTCAACGCCGCACGTTCCTGGATGTACGTCAGCACGGACGAGTGATTGACCCGAAACCCGCGGTTCTTCCCACTTCCACTGCAACGATTGGTCAACACGTCCAGGAACGACTGCTTGTCGATGGTGTTGAGTCGTTTGTTCAGACCTTTGGTGCTGTATTTATCGATCGTACCCGAACAATAGTAGGTCTTGCTACACAGACCCAGGAAACAGTCACCGGACCATTCGACCTTGAAGAGACCCGGTGTTCTCTTGTCGTACGCCTTGCGCTCCTTGCAACACGTCTCGGTACCGTTCCACGGACGACCGGCCAGGCGACAGCGCACGTAGTCGTTCTGATGATCGTCGCAACATTCGGACGGTAGCCATTCGGAGCGATGACGATAGTAGTGGTCGCGTAGTGCCGGGGTCACGAGGTCGTCGACGGACTCACCGGCCAGAGCCAAATAGGCACTGTCCGTATCGGTTTCGCAGTACTCGAACAGTGGACGATCCACGTACCTGATCATGAAGTCGTAGTAGAACTCCAACATACGCAGTTTGGCCCACTGCAACACGAAGAATCCCACGTGTGTGGGTAGTGCGTATTTGACGGTGCGTTTGTGCATTTCGATCTCGTATGCATCGGCAGCGACGACGTCGAGTTGACGGAAGCGACGATTGTTGATCGCGGTCGATGCACTCTTCTCCGTGCAGTAGGTGACCTCGCGGTGCTTATCGACGTTGGTGATAAATTTCCCGTAGGATGAATTGCCCATAAGTTTGTTGGTATCCGCGATCATGGCCTTGTCGGGATGGGCGTCTCCTTCGCGACGTGCGGTGGACACCGCCTCGCCGAATCGTCGGAAGCAGGCCACCGGTGTGTACTCGATGACCTGGTAGACGTGCGTCACCTCGAGACCGTGCGCGAGGTACCATCGCAAGAGTGGTGTAGCGAGCAAGATCTTATCCCCTCGATAACTCCCGACGAGCATGCGTCGCGGAGTTGTCATGATGTTGTGTTCTTCGGCGTAGCGACGCATGAACGGTCCGAGGTTATCACGGGTCAGGTGAATGTTCTTGAAGATGGGCTGCATCTCGGCAAAGTGTGAGCGCAGGTTCTCCGGTACACGTATGTCGCACTGAATCATACCGAACACGCTACCGTTGCACACACCTGTCAGGATCTGTTGTGACGTCATTTTCCATCGCACGTGTCGACGACGTTGGCGAACGTCCAGAAACTTTTGTACGCACGGATCGCGTCTCGTGACCTTCCACTCGCATTCCCACAATTCGACGACCCTCACAAAGTGTCGAAGATAGGCTGTGTTCTTTCGTGTTTCGGCGAGTAGTTGCGTCATGGGTTTCCCACTGACCTCGTTGAACTCGCGTCCAGTGCACGGACACCCGTGGTAGAAGCATCCGTGAAACTGATAGACCGTCTTCGTTTCACTGCACCAACCGTCTACCAACAGTTTACCGATGCGCTTCTCCCGACCGTTGGTCTGATGACGTATGGTGAGTCCCGTGCGTTCGGACTCCCACGTAAGCCATTCGACAGCCATCTGACCTGTGGGCTGTGCCACTTCGGGTCGGAACTCCTTCTCTTCCCGTCGCCGCGTGTACCATCCAGTCGGCATCTCTTGTGATATCGACCACAGATACAATGCATTCGCATCGTAGCCCACAATGGACTGACACGTTCGAGCCGCATCACCGTAGTCGTTACGACGTATCTTCGTGATCCCCTTCTCGTGATGTCTGGTGAAGATGAGTGACGGCCCTCCGACGATGTTCTCTCTGATGAGCTGGTGGACGTCCTTGTTCGTCTCGTTGAAGAGCGTAAAGAACGTCCTCTCCGGTACATAGGTGAACAGGTAGGACAAGGTCAAACCAGGTATACTAATCCCTTGTTTGAACATGTCGAGACCTCGGTGTTGGTAGAAGTCGAACTGTTTGGCGATGGCCTCCAAGAACGGTACGACGTCTCTGTTGTTATACCAGACGAGAAAGTCTCGCAAAGTCTCCATGTCGTTGTCTCGCCACACCTTCCGACATCGTGTGTAGTCGTCGTCGGATATACCTTCGTTCTTCAGACAACTGAAGAAGGCCTCTTTGGGAGGTAGAACGGTGTCGTCGAGTCTCTCCAAGCTGTCCATGTATTCGTACGGGAAGTGACCTTTCGTGACTGTACAACCGTACGCTTTCAGGTACTTGTCGTACGAGAATCCCGGGGCAATGTAATGAGTCATATCGAGGAATTTGAGGTTGTCAGTCGATAGACACATAAACGTGTTGCCACGTTTGATCACGTGAAACGTCTCCTCCTCCTCCTTCTCCTCCTCTCCGTCCTCTGTTGCTTTCTTTTCGGACAGGAAGTAGGGTACCAGGAACTGTTTGACGACGTTCAGATCGTACCTGCCCGAGTTGAAACCGATGACGGGCAACTGATGAAGCCAACCGTACAATTGACCCATGAGAGTTTTGTAGGGATTGGTCGGTTGTCGCTGTGACTCGTTGTCCCCCGCCTCCTCCACGGCGGACGCTTCCTGTTCGTTCCACGTTCTGATAGCCTCTGTGAGCTCGTGTAGGATGCCCTCGTACCTGTCTACGATGACTTCGTAGGCTGCTTCGCTCATGTTCTGAAGGATGGTCATCATGTCGGATACCAACTTGTTGCTGTCACCATCCGTGATGAGACATTGCACCTGTTCGAATCCGGGTACGTTACTCGCCAGGGACACACTCAACGGTACGTGACGAGCCACCCAATGGACCTTGGCACTGTCCGACGGAAGGTGCGATGTATCGAACCAGGACTCGAAGTCGAAGGTGGCGCGATACGGATAGTAGCGCAACCATTCGGCAACGTGAATGTTTTCGTCGTCCAATCGCTGGAAGACTGTCGGCGACGGATGGTAGACGCCACCGGAATATATCTTTCGCACACCTCCCGTACACCCACGCTCGTGTCGTTCTAGTTCGAATACGCGGCTCCATAGTGCATCGCCACACTTCCTACATCGATACGAATGACAGTACATGTTCACGTCTTGTATGTAGGAAAAGTGTGTCTCGTGAAGATTGATGTACATCGTTTCAGGATATTGACACAAGGAACGGCGTACGAGTTCAGCAGTCGCCTTTCCCCCTTTTTCCGGTTCGACGAGCGTGTAGACGCACACGTTGGTCTCAAAGGTGGTCTCGACGCGATAGAGATCGTCCATCGTCACTCCGTCAAAGTCTTTCATTGCCACCTCGTCACGATCGTACTTCGCGTAGAGTACCCGCACAGTGGGTTCCAGGTGGGATCGGTCGCATCCACGATGCAGAGCCAGACATCGGAAGAGACACAGATTGTCGGTGAACTTTGTGTTGTTGACGAAGTCTGTTTCCAATCCAATAACGGCTTTGATTCGTTTGATGTATCTCGGCAGTGTGATGTCCACACATCCTATCGGATGATGTACGATGTGATTGACGAAGAAGGTAACATTCGTGACCACCTCACATATCCATTGACTGTCCGGACGCTGATTGATGACCCACTGCAGCACGTCTGTTTCTCGGATACGTTCCAGAAACGCATCAAAGTCTGCAGTGTTTGTGATCAGACACGGTTCGTCAAGGTAACGACCACAACAGTTACAGGACGAATGATAATACCTGTACCTGTTCGTGGTCTTGTTCCTTAACACAAACCCGTAACTAAGATTAATCTTAAACGCATGCGTCTGTTCACGGAACATGCGTTTCAGTGACGGTTCTAGGACACTCGTGTCCGGTGTCGACACTCTGTAATTGTACCTGGATTGTACAGGTCCTCTAGCCGTGTGGGTTCGGATGGTCGACCAGTGATCTCGGACGACGTCTTGTAGTTCCCTCGATAGAGTATCGGCGAAGGGAAGTCGGGGTGGTGGTTGTATCGGGTCGTCGTCGTCGTCGTCGTCAGCAACACTCACACGGGGTCGCTCTGTGCGTCTCGCACGTTTGCATAGGGGTGGGTCGTTCGCTTCCATACATACCGACTTCGCAACACTCACACGTGGTCGCTCTGTGCGTCTCGCTCGTTTGCGTAGGGGTGAGTCGTTCGCTTCCATACATACCGACTTCATATGACGTAACAGGTTGTCACGTCTCGTGTACTCACGTGCACATCTCTCACAACGATGCAGTGTAGCGCTAGATGGCGCCACTGACGGCGATTTACTGTAGGCATGATCGTCGTGTGTTGTTGATGATGAATGTGTTTGGTCTATATGACGTTGTATGTCGGCATGTGTATCGAGCACGAGCCCGCAGTGACGACACGTGTGCTGTTTCATCGTATCTACAACTGAAGGATGGGAGATCCTTGCACGTGTCTATATAACCTACACTGTGTGACGTCATAAGAGGTGTGTCTTGTATGAGTGGGCGTGTATGTATTCACCGATCACAACGAGCTATGAAGGTAACAAGAACAACAGACACCAGAATCCTGGATTACATATCATCTTTATTCATTACAATCAAAGCGAGTATATAATGAAAGCTAAGCTAAGCACCTGCAGTAACAGACAAGTGGCGCCTATAACCCCAGCTATTGCGTAGGGGCGCATTTCCTCTTGTCGTCACTGCAGGCGCTTCTGAAGACTGTTCACTATGTATGAGACGTGGTCGTCGCGCACAACATTTCGTGCGATCTCCTCGCATATTGTGCGCACGGCCACGTCTAAGCTGCATCTTTGTGTAGCGAAGAGTGTCCCCGCTAGGGATTCGATATTAAGTTCAAGGTGTCTGACACTGTTAAATGGGGCCGAGTACGCCCACGGGATCGATGTGTCAGTTTTTGACCAAACAATATGGCCGTCGTACGCCAGGTCGAGCGTTGACGCGTCCCTTTGAAGTGTCTCGTAGTCCGAGGCGGTCATGGTGACGTCATAGTCATCATCATCATCATCCTGGTCACATATCAACTCCAGTGGTGCTTCGGCGGGAGTTGAAGGTGACATGTCCTCGCATGTCAACTCCAGTGGTGAGTTGTGTCGCTCGTGTAGCTGTGTGAGTAATGCCTGACGCAATGGCATGGGGGTGTGGTGGCGGCGCCGTTTCTGTGGCGCCCACTCTATCGGATTCTGTGCATATGATTGCCGAATCATCTCCAGCCCGCTAGAGGGAGCATCGGTGACCTGTTAGCAACACAACAACAACAACATTAGCAGGGTGTTTTTACATCCATCATTGGAATACCACGTGTACGCAGGATGGCTTGTACACGTGATACGATGTCACGTGACCACTCCGGTGTGCTCGCCATAAACCTGTAATGGTGCACTGCATATCTCAAATTGTCGTGGATCAGGTCACTACGCACCAGGTAGATGACGTTTGACTCACCTTCGAACAGGCGCCACAGTTCGTTGCTTATAAAACGAACGATTGCATCGAGTGCTACTGCACACAGCTCGGTGTACCAGATCTGCCTGTCATCCCCTCCGTCGTCTTGTTCGTCCCAGGGCAGTGACTCCTTCGGTGTGAGTGGTTCGTCTTCCTTCGCATCCGACACGGTTATACCGCGGGCATGGAGACTCGCTTTCACCCGTACTATGACATTACGAGCAAACCACGGTGTGCGCGCTACGCATACCAGCTCGGATACTACCATATCAAAGCTATTATATATACGTATGGGATCTACTTTGTACATGTCTTCGTGAACGTTCGCATAGTGACGACTCAGTGATTCGGCCGCCTGGCGAGTGCAAGCAGCGGTTATAGTGGCCATAAATAGACCGTCATCTATCATTTGGTCTGCACGCTTCTGAATGCCATTCACCTTCTCTACCGCTTCCTGTAATTCACTACGTCTCCTATCCTCGTCATGGTCGATATCAGTGGCCCAATCAGTATCAATATCACCATCATTAGCAATCTCCTCCTCATCATCATCATCACTAGACCACGCACACGACCCCACATAGATGACACTTGCCTTATCCTCATTATCGTCGCTGTCCTCGAACAGGCGACGTTTCACCCCTCGTACGCTAGGGGTTGTCCAAGGAGGAGGAGTCTACAACACACGACAGAAGCAAGTGTCAAATACATTCATTCATCGCTGACAGGTGGCGCCACATCATTCATTCGACACTGTCAGGTGCTGCCTCTTCCGACTGGAATATTATTTCCAGTACGTCATTGTCAGGTGCCGCCACCTCCGACTGGAATATTTCCAGTAAGTCGCTGTCAGGAACCTTGTCCGACTGGATTATTTCCAGTGCAATCAAGGTGTAGTTACGATAGCCCTCCTTTGTCTCCTTTCTAATTGTCACCCTAGCCCGTTTGCCACGTAGGACATTCAGTGCCTCGTAGCGTTCTTGGCCGGGTTTAAGCGCCATATAGTCGCTTGCTGTCATTCCCCCCACGGCCCCCTGAACTATACGATCAAATCCTGTGGCCCACGCTTCATTCCCCTTGTGATCGGCAAAAAGTATACCCATAGCATACTTGTAAACGGGGTCACCCGACTGACGGCCGTGTACAGCACATGTACTGACGCAATGGCGGTTCCCCTTCGTCATTTCAAGACGAAGGACTTTCCGATTACATATACGGCACGCCGGGTAGCATACATATTTATCTGTCAGAGCACATGTTACTAGTGTCAGTGGTCGAACAAATGCGTACGTTCCGTCACTTACTTGTTCGAGTTCTGAGAGCAGCATTTCCTCAGATTTGGTATTGGGCGTCGCCATCTTGTTGAGTAGTGAAGTCGAGAGCGGTAGAGCAGTGAAGTAGTCGAGAGCGGCAGCAGCGAGTCGGAGAGAGAATGTTTGTCCTGTTGGATTTACCCTGGGCTTATATACATAATCATCCCCTCCAGGCATCGATCACGTGTACCGTAAACAATGACATCACGCGCCCCTGGGTGTTCGCGTCTTATCAGGCGCGTGACTTTATCTCTCTCTCTCTCGTACTCTGTCACCGTGTGGCTGACTGTCTGTTTTTTGTGTAATGGTCGCCTTAGCACTGCCTAACGAAGTCTCTCACCTGCATAAGAATCACACCGAGTATATTCTTACCTGCTTCGTTACGCTTTGAACTCTTACCCCAATACCCTTCCGCACTGGGTACATTCTCAATAAGTCGTGCGTCACCTGTATCCAGCAAGCGTTGCCGTAGTTTAGAGGCGCGAAACTTCACGGCTACTATAGCGCGCATCACGGCTCGACGTTGTGATAACCATGTAGCAGTTCGATCCGGTGTCCACCGAATGTTTTTACTCCAGTATTTCGCCTGTATTCCACTGCGTGCAGTCTGAATCTTTCTCGCTGTGTTCTCATCGTGAAAATGTCTGGCTTTTTTAAACTGATAGGCTGCTTCTGCACAAGAAAAGTCTTCGCCCCATATGTGTATATTACATGGATGGAAATTAGATAGGAAGTGTCCAGCACCCCTGAATTGTATATCCAAGCTCTTGACCGCCATATGTTTCATCGCTGACCACTCACAGAGTTCTTTTCTCCCGTCTGTATTGTTAGCGTTCTGATAAGTCGCATTGTCCTAGTCGCACTTCGCACATCATGCGCTCGTGCGCTTATCGCAGGGTCCTATGACTGATATCGGTTTACTACAGTGACATTTTCCATAACGTCACATGGCTGGCTACATACCCAGGCATCGGTCACGTGCCATCCCTAGATGATGATATCATACGTCCCTGGGTCTTCAGCTTTTCATACACCGGTATTTTTCCACGCTAGTATCGGTCACGTGACAACCCTAGATGATGATGTCATACGTCCCTGGGTCTTCAGCTTTTCATACACTGGTATTTTTCCATTGCTACAGTGTGTCTTACAAGTTGCCTTCCTATCTGCATGCATATGCTCTATCCTATATATACTAGCTCGTTTGTTACATTCTTCACATCATCTCATTCGCAACTATGTCGTCGATACCTTGGGCCCAACTGCGCGCTGAATGGCGTGATCTCGAAATGTAAGTACTTTTATTATTATTATTATTAATATCATTCTTTGTTTCATTCAATAGATATCCTATACAACATACTATAATCATCACAGTGTTCTTCACATAAACTACCTGTGACGTCTCACCTCTATTATTCCTTATGCTTACGATCGTTATGTGTCACGGTTATCTATATTACCTTTCAGGTCTGGCGGTATCATCGATGCTGCTGACTGTATCACCGAAGCTGCTGCTGACTTATTATGGCGTGAACTCGAACTGTAAGTACTTTTATTCTCTGTTTCATTCGATAGATATCCTATACATATCATGCTATAATCATCACAGTGTTCTTCACGTAAACTACCTGTGATGTCTCACCTCTATTATTCCTTATGCTTACGTTCTTTATGTGTCACGGTTATCTATATTACCTTTCAGGTCTGGCTGTATCACCGATGGTCCTGCTGCTACCTGGAGTCTGACAGGAAGTGTCAGTGACTCCAGCAGTATTGAGGATGATGAGGAGTGCACGTGAGTGTTCAATGATTACAACAATATTTTACTACCTTATTTATGTTTTCTCTTACCCCGTTGTCGTTTCGACTAGGTATGCGGTGTTTGATTACCGATTACGTCAGCAGACGTCTCCATTACGTATTGTATCATAGTCCGTTGATCTAGCTTGCCCTTTTATCGTATGTCGATTCCCTATGCATGTCTGGTTACATACATTATTATATATATATATATATATATATATATATATATATATATATATATATATATCAAACATTTCATATATGTTTTCAGAGAGGAAGATCACCGTGATAATCATTCATTCTTATTCTGCCACGTGCTACGTGAGCTTCTGGAGACACGACCTCCCTTTGATGCAGACCCTGTTCCTTCCCTGGTAGAGATCGAAGATTGGGATGCTGAGATCGAAGATTGGGATGCTGAGATCGACCGATAATTCTTGTATTCATTCGTTAATAAAATATGTGCACTCGTATACTCTTGTGTTTCGTTAGTTCTTTCACACACGCACATCCTCTCTCTCCTCTCATACACGTACATTCATACACAACTAATACCTCTCTACACTCCTCGTTATCATTAACAACCTAATCAACTTTCAAACTGTGGTTTTTACTAGTTATTCCCTTAGTACTAATTCTTCATACATACATACATACATCACATGTTTTATAGTCCGAGTATGTTTTAAAGGCCGAGTCGCTAGATAGCACTACGGACGCTTAGCGCTAGATGGCACTACGGACGCTTAGGTACACTTCTTTCCGCTAGGAGGCGCAGGTCACGTGACTACTCACTTTGCTCAGGGGGGAGGCTCACTTTGCTCAGGGGGGAGGCTTTCGAAACCTCCCTAATATCGCTTAAACTCCTCAGAATACCGGTCCAAAATCGCGAGCATACTACTGATGAGGCATCTTCTCGCATCCCCAGTGAACGTCTTGAATTTGTTGAAGGCGCCAGCACAACTGATGAAGCATTGGCCACAAAGTGTATAGTTCCATGGGAAGAATATGGAGTTTTGGTGGCAAAGATATTGACTCAGTGACATGTAGGAGCTGCCAAAATAGCATCCAGCGTGGAGTGCATGCTGCATTCGCTTTGTGAGACAAGATTGGCCAGTCGTACAAATGCACTGTACACATTGAAGTCTTCATTCTCTGTTGTACTCACTGTCCTAGAAAATTTGAAAGATGCATTGGGACGACAAACCAATACGTTAATTATCTATCAAGAAATTTGACTTCATCGTAACAATGACTATGTAGTAAGCAAGTCCACCACAGTCTGCTTCCTCAGTCTACTACAGGTGAAACAGCATGTCTTTGTAAGGCAGTCTGTGATGCAGCCTCTGTAATCTCGCAGATACAACAGAATGCGGAATGCGTTGTTTAATAGCAGAACTAGCAGGAACATGTGAGCAAGAAATAAACACATGTTATCCAGGCAGCAGTAACTGTTGCTATGCTACACTGACGGTTCATATCCACTTTTCATCAGAGATGGATGTCAGCTAATATAATAATAATAACAATAATAATAATAAGGTAACTTCTTCTGCGCCTAAATATCTAGAAACCACGTTCAATGGCCAATGTAGGAGCCATGTGTTTCTGTCATTCCATTGCCCTTTTTATGTTTTATTTCGGCTTCGAAATGCACCCAATTGAAATTAGATATAATGTCGGACTACCAGATCCCCTCTACATAGGCGTCAGGATGTAATGAATAATGGGGTGGGTCTGAGGGGGACAAAAGCTCATCAAAACCCTTCAATTGCACCCCCATTCTTGAGTTCACCAAAACCTTCAACCGCACCCTTTTTTTCTAAATAATGGGGGGTAAAACTATCTCCAGCGCTCACGAAAATTTTGGAGACTCATACCCCAAGCTCGGGGCCTATGGTGCGTCGGAACCGCGGGGCTGCCTCCCGGTCCCGGCGCCTAGACTTTATCTAGAATTGTGCTTCCACATGTATTTGTGCCTAGCTACGTCCCTGACTGTACAGCCAGGTGAGGAATTCTGTAGGTCCAACAGTCTTTTTATTTTGTTTGATCTATTGTATAGGGGCATATTTGGTTTGATCTCAGAGGTTTGTGATCTGTGGTGAGCTGGAAGTGGCGACCACACGGGTACTGATGGAATTTCCTCACACCGAAAATGATTGACAGTGCCTTCCTCTCCACCTGGCTGTAATTCTTCTCTGCCGACGTCAGCGTTTTGGAGGCGAAGGCGATCGGTTCCTCAATGCCATCCAGTGCACACTGAGAATTAACAGCCCCGATGCCATAAGGCGATGCGTCGGCGGCCAGATATATCGGCCTAATTGGATCGCAGTGGACCAAGCGCGGAGGCGGAGGCGGGCGGGAGGTATAGAAGTGGAAGTCATCGACAGCGTTCCCAAGACGCTTCAGCCCAAAGCCAGACGACTGATGGAACGTCTGAAACGAGACGTCGCGTGGAGTGCGCGCGGAGAGCTCAACCACAAAGGAGTAGCGGTACATGGAAGTAACGTGGTGGATCTCGTGAACGATCTGTTGCGCGCGAGGAAGACCGTCGGCGATCCGACGGGATGGCAGGTGTTTGCGCGCCAACTCGGCGACATGAATCTACCCATGGAATTGGTGGGTAACGAGGCCAGGAAACTACACATTCAACAGGCACAAAGGAAGAGTGCAGTGGCGGCAGCCGCCACACGATCGTTCGGTAGAGAGCTATGGACGCTGCAGTGGACACCCCTCGCGCGTCGACGACGATTGGACCCCTCCACCCTACCCACCGTCGAAAGGACGCAAGACATCGGAATAGGAGAGTCTTTAAAGGAGGCGGACCGTCACGAATCGACAGCATAATGGTCGATCCACGGGACAGTCGGCATGGTCTCTTAGCCGCTATCGCTTACGCCGGACTTCACATCGTAGGTGCGATTACTATCGACTGTCTTATTCATCGAGCATGGTTTGGCGTCGTAAACAGTTGCATGGAGTCTACTTCGACCCCGCCAAGGTGGGGAGTTACGGGGGAATCGAGTCTTTGCGCCGAGTCACTTTCCGACCTATCGAGCGTGTACCGATGAAGCTCGTCGAACAATGACTATCGGAACAAAACGCCTATACCCTACACAAACCGGTGAGAGTTCGTTTCAAGCGGCGATGCGTTGTCGTCGGAGGCCGTATTCAACAGTGGCAGACCGATCTCGTCGAATTGTCCAGTCTGAAAAGAGACAACGACGGTACAACATTCCTACTCACAGTGATCGACGTCTTCTCGAAAGTCGCCCGACGTGCTCCGCTGAAGACCAAGTCGGCGACGGCGATGGTGAGGGCGCTGGACGGACTATTCACCGACGATCGTCCGCTGACGTTGCAGACCGATAGAGGATTGGAATTCCTAAACCGTGGCGTTCGAGGTGTATTAGAAAAGTACGGTACAAATCGCTTCTCCACCTACAGCGATGAGACCAAGGCGAGCATCGTGGAACGCTTTAATCGCACGTTAAAGACGCGTATGTGGCGATACCTGACGAAAAACGAGACGTGGCGGTACATAGATATCCTTCAGGACCTGGTATGTTCGTACAACGACACCCCCCACCGCAGGATCGGTATGCCTCTATCGCAGGTGAATGCATCGAATCAGGAAGAGGTGTGGCAGCGCTTGTACGGCGGTCGTCACGGCAAGGATGTGCCCAAGTACCACGTGGCGGATCGCGTGCGTATCAACAAAGTCAAGAGACGCTTCGATAAAGGCTACATGGCAAATTGGACCGAGGTAATATTCACGATACGCGAGGTGCATCCGTCCGATCCGCCCGTCTATTGCTTGACGGACGATCTCGGAGAGACACTGGTCGGAACCTTTTACGAACCGGAGGTGACGGTTCCGGCCGATAAACTGTACCTTGTGGAATCGATAGTGTATTTTCGCAAGGTGGGCAGGCGAAGGGAGGTGTTGGTGAAATGGTTCGGATACCCATCGAAAATCAACAGCTGGATCGATGCCAAGGCCCTCGTCGGCTATAAAGACTAGTCACGCGTCCGACCAGCTTTCATTCGCCCACCCATGACGGACGAGACGACAACAGTCTCCGTTAGCAACGAAGACGATGAAATCGACGCTCCGCCGCAGAACGATAGGATTCCGTGGCACATCTTCGGCATTGCGTGTCCCAAAGAGGATATCGTGTTTTTGTGTCAGGTCGCCATCTTGTAAACGGTCATCTTGGTCAGCATCTACAACCTGTCGATCGGACACAGGAATCCGACTCTGTGGACGGCCCTGTAGAGCAGTTCGTTGGATTACCTGCTGCCCAGCCCGACGTTGAAACAGCATGACGACGAGTGATTTCTATCTCACGTTGCCTAGCAATGCTTCTATGCGCACGCACCCCGATAACACCGTGGCGCATTACATCACGGACTTGCCTCGCCATGTCGTGCTGTCAGGCAGCGGCGAGTGGGACTGCGGTATGGTAGAGTTCTGCTACCCACACACTTGGTACAACGTTCGTGAGGAGGATATCAAGTTCTACCTCTACGAGTCCGATAGTACAGGATACACTCCGTCTGCCAAGATCGAACACGGTTATTACTACAACGTAACCCAATTGTTGCGCGCCACCAACAGGGCACTGTTGACAATGTCGACGAATAAGGTCAAGGCGAAAATGAGCTACAGCGACTTCTTTCACAATGTGACATTGCACATGACACCCACAACCGAGTTTAGCATACCCATAGGGAGTGCCATGGAGTCCATACATGGTTTCTATACGACGGTGATCACCAGTAACGACACAAAGCCCACACGCACCCACGTCCCCCCACCCATGCGTGGAAACAACATCAGACCGACGTCGACCACCGATACACCAGACAATGTTGGTAGTGGCGAGTACGCCTACGAAAAAGAGGCCGCTTCCGTGGTGGACATGCATCAAAAATTCACCGTCATGTACATCTACACGGACGCCGTTGAGTCACGTGTCATCGGCGACAGTCTCGCACCGTTGTTGCGGAGCGTTGCGGTTATCGGACGGAACGGGGCCACCGTGTCCAAGGGTTTCGATAACGTCCAATACGTCCCTCTCTTGTGTAAAGAGTTCTGGACGATAGAGATCGATATAAGAGACGACACTGGACGACGCGTGCCATTCGAGGTCGGTAAGGTGACGGTGACGCTTCATTTCCGACGGCGACGAACGGCACTGTTCTAAAGATGAATTACAACGACTACTACACTCGTCAAGCGAGCGGTGCGCTTCCCTATTTCGCGGGTGCCCGATACCAACGAGGACACGGACTAGGCAGTCTATTCGGAGGTCTACTGCTTAGCGTCATGCCGCTCGACAAGAGAGGCGCCGTGGCGTTGGGAAAGAGAGCGGTATCGATCGTCGCGCGCATAGCCGACGACATCTTGTCGGGACAGAATATAAGAACGGCTCCCAAATGTCGCGTCACCGCTGCTGGTAGGGACATGTTGAGCGACCTCTTGACCACTGGTGTGCAACCGCGTAAGCGTATAAGACGCGCACCCGCCACGAAACGAGTCAGTACAGCCGGGAGACGAACGAAGACACGTACGCGGAAACGTGAGTCCGACATATTCGACGATGGCTTTCGTGCATAAACAATCGTGTGAGGGGGTCAAGAGCGAGCTTGATCTCTTCACCGTGCCTCCGACTCAGACCAGCATCAACGGTAGCCACACGGTACAACATCAACCCATGTCCTCGCTCGACTTGGGGCAGACCGATAGAATTCGTTATACATGGATCGGGAGACGATTACCTGGATCTCGATGCTACACGTTCAAGCGAAGGTGACCCGTGCCGGCGGAGCCGACCTCGACGCAGTCGATGCCGTCGGTCCCGTGAATAACTGGCTAAATTCGCTGTTCAGTCAGGTCGACGTCTACCTGGACGGAACGCTCGTATCAGCCTTACATAGAGACTCTGCTGAGTTACGGAGACGATGCCAAAGAGACGCAATTGACGAGTCAGATGTGACAAAAGGACACGGGCAATCGCATGGAAGCCATCGAAATAGCCGCCGGCGATACAGCCAAAGCGGGTTTCGTCAACAGACGCAACAAGAACTCTCGAAGTCGCGTGGTCGACATGATGGGTCTGTTCCTCAAGAATAAATTCCTCATCGACGGCGTACAGGTCAAGATACGTCTGGTGCGCAGCAAAGATACGTTCGCGCTGATGGCCGGCGGCGCCAACCCCAACTACAGGATAAAGATAGTCAACGCCACACTGTTCGTCAAGAAGGCCACAATGAATCCGGGCGTGCAGATGGCTGCGATCCGTCGACTGCAAAGTCTACTCCATACCCACTGGTACTCGGTCACACACGCACGATATTCTCTTCCTTGGCACTCTTCCAAAACGTCTCGTGCTGTGCTGCATCGACAACGACGCCTACAACGGAACCCACGCCAATAATCAATAATAACCAAGGGCAACCTGCGCATCGAGATTTATTTCCGCGATGCACTGACGACCACTGTGAACGTCGTTGCCTACGCCGAGTTCGAGACCGTGCTGGAGATCAATAAGAGTCGCAACGTCATCTACGACTTCTGATGGAGACCCTGCAGATTGCCCGCCTACTCGCCCTCCACACGCCGAGGCCATCGTTCGCGCGATCGTAGCCAAAGGCAGACAACTCGCGATGACGATAGACGCTTACCCGGCCGCTTTTGTATGCAACAAGCACAAAACCAAAAACCGGGTGAACATTGGATAACGCTGTACCTGGACGGCAAAGGTCACGGTGAATACTTCTGCTCGTAAGGCTTGGCGCCACGGCACGTCGAGTTCCGCCGATTCATGAATAAACATTGTGTAGAATGGATTCGTAATTCCAAGATACTTCAGAGTCCCGTGTCTAACGTTTGCGGACGATACTGTGTTGCTTATCTCATGTTTCGCTGTCGCGGAATTCGTGAACGGTTTCGACAATGATCTGGTAGCAAACGATTGCCGTGTATTTGATTGGCTTAAACAACTGAAATAAGACGTGTGTTTTGGCGCTATGTTTACTACTGTTTCGCTGTGGATAACTAGGTCATCATAGGACAGGCGAAGGCGTGGTTGACATATCGTGCATGTACCGCGTTTCATAAACGGGGCAGGTATCATCATTATCATCATTATCGTTCGAGCCTATGGCGCGGTGGTCAGACACGGGTAAGCTCACGACCTCTGCCGCGGTGTTCAGTCACCCGTAAGTCGTACAACCATACGAGCCAATGGCGTGGTCGTACTGACCCGCTGGCGTGGTGTCCAGTCATCCGCAAGTCATGTCACATCGCCCACTTGTCTTCAGTTAATAAAATACGGTTTTGTGCATGATACCACACACGCATGCATATGCTAAACGCTTGTATCTTTAGTCAATAAAATTGGTGTGCACTCGTATACTTTCGTGTTTCGTTCGTTATTTCATACACGCGCATTCATACATACACGCCTCTCTAAGTGAATACCTCATTACCCCTAATTACTCCCTAATTACCACTGCATACCCTTCTTTCCGCAGGAGGCACTACATCTATAACGTTCCGCCAGGTGGTCATACTTGCACTTCTTTCCGCTATGTGATAGGTCATGTGACCACCGTCCCCCCGGTTACGTATTACAAAACTCTACAATACTACTTATTTCCTCAGCTTTTGATGGTTGTGACTTATACTGATTGGTTATTCTTAGTATTTGTTTTTATCGTACTCTTTTATAACTATACTATACCATTAGTATTTATCTGTAGATCGATGGTGTGTGTCTGTGTGGTCAGTGTTCTCAGTTACACATTTTTATGTATTGCTTTCTTAAAGGTGACATGAACAGGTTGAAATAAATGCTATAATAAATAGAACATATATATATATAAAATAAAATAATCATGTAGTCCTCAAAATTATTTAAAAAAATAGTTTTCATAAAATCACGCAAATAAGAATGCTTCCTTACACACCGCCTATGAAATTTTGCCTTCGGGAGTATCCGTGACTGTGGCGTCATATGTGTCATGGAAGCTGGCGGCTGATCGAAGTTGGCCATGTTATTCAGCGGTTGTCGCACTGTTGCCTTCGATTAATGACAACCAGTCATTGTATATTGGATGATAGCTATAATAATAATAATTCCGTGTCTTAATATAGCGCTTTTAAGTAAGTAAATATCCAATCAACGCGCTTCACATATTAAAATGACGTGTTGACTAAAGGCTATAATATAGATTAATTAAATAAATAAGCTAAGATAAAATATATTAAAATAAAAATGAATAAATTAGGATGTAAAATACAATTTCAAACAATGAAATTAGAATCCGATCAATACTATAAATAGAAACCAGTATAATTTAAGTGTGGCAGTAGTGCTTGCATCAAGGCATGTAGTGCAAGCAAAACAACTAGATGGGTTTTAAGTTGTTTCCGGAAAGCCGCCAATGTTCCAACCGATCGCACACACTTTGGCAAGCTATTCCACATATATGAGCCTGTCACTGCAAAGCTGCCCCGTCCGATAGTTCTCTTAGACACTGTCACCGCGAGAAGCGTTGCGTCACTCGCCGATCGCAATGCACGTGTGGGCGCATTGCGAACTATCGCACAGTTGATGTAGTCCGGGGCTAAGCCATGCAGGATCTTAAATACGTAATAATAATATGCAGTTGTCACCAACCATTTTTGAAATCGTTCAGCAACGTACCAATATTATTAATCAGAACCACTTATTTCACCAATGGCATACAAACGAAGCGTTAAATAAGTTGTTTTTTTTGTGTGTGAAATACCTACAATATTCGTAAGACAATAATTACTTCACGCGCCATACGGAAGCACTCGGTTGCTGCCTCATCGTTTTCAAAACCATCACTGTGCGACAAATCGCAACGCATTCACTGTATAAATTCCACGGGCTGTTCGTTAACTTTCCTATAGTGATTAGGGTGAATAGTTGCTTACAATTTCGCCCAATAAATTTAAATGTTACGGTTGTTTACATCATCGTCAGCGATGTGGTGCACTGTAGTCACGTGGTCTGCGTTCAAAATATATGTCAAAAACCTGTTTGCCTTGTTTTAATTTGAGGTAAATAACTTTGTTGCAAGTTTGTAGATGTGTTTTGCTCATTGTGTCCGATATATATACATAAAGATGTATTTATTATGATATCCAACTATATGATCGTAATGAGGCAGAAACTCAGATAGGGCAGAAACCTAGTAGTTGACCATATCTTGAAGGTGATGATCATTCCGATCGGCAGCCAATGCAGTGATTACAGAATTGGCGTGATATCATCTCGCAGTCTGACGCGGTTGATGAGGCGAGCTATGGACAAGCTTCGACGAAGAGTTGTTTGTTTTCGATCGAATGCCAAAGACAAGAAATGAGTGGATTATAAACAGGTAAATCGACTGCATTTGATGACCATCTCATCGCCATCGGTATAGCAACTTGGATTTTGGAAGTTGTTCTCGCATCACCTTTCAACGCTTGAACCAAGTACTGACCCAGTGTTGGCGTTTCCAGAGAGTGATGGTGACTTCATAGTGGACACTGACCGCAGTGATGTAGGGTTCGGCTGTACCTTGTCCTTGGAACAGGAGGGAAAAGAGCGGGTCATCGCATATTACAGTAGGACACTGCGAAAAACCGAGCGAAACTACTGTGTCACTAGAAAAGAACTACTTGAGTCGTCACAGCTGTGGGACAATTTCACCACTACTTATATGGTCGCAAGTTTTTTGTGATAAGTGTCCACGCCTCCCTGCAATGGCTATTGCGTTTTAAAAACCCAGAGGGACAGACAGGTGGTTGCAGAAACTCCAAGAATATGACTGATGTGATCCATCGCGCGGGAAAGAGTCATACCAACGCTAACGCCTTGTCCAGAGCGCCACGACCGTGTTTGGTATCAAAATGTCACCACTGTCTTCGCAACGAGCAGCGGGAAGAGGATACTACTGCAAAATTACGTGTGGTGACGCACACAGAAATTGAGTCGAAATCACTGAGAGTGCAACAGCTCGCAGACGCCACTATTGCACCAGTCCTAAAATGGAAAGAACTGTGACAGCGGCCATGCTTGGCGGAGGTGTCCGCGATGAACGAGGGGGTGAAGATCTACTGGGCCCAATGGGACAGTCTTCAGATGCGCGAGTGAGCCCTTTACCGGCGCTGGGAATCACCTGGAGGCGACATAGCTTTGTGGCAGTGTATTTTGCCCCAAACCGAACGAGCAGCGATACTGCGACAACTTCACGCCGAACCGGCGGGAGGACATCTGGGTGGAAACAAGACGCTGGGAAAGGTGCGCCAACGTTTCTACTGGGCAAAATGTCGTGTCGATGTAGACGCATGGTGTAGGCGATGTGACATATGCGCATCGAAAAAGAGCACTGGCAAGAAGACACGATCATCTCTGCAACAATATGACGTGGGCTGTCCCGTGGAGAGGATAGCGCTGGACTTCATGGGCCCTTTCCCAGAGACCGATGATGGGAATCGACATCTATTGGTGGTAATGGACTACTTTACAAAGTGGACAGAAGCATATGCGTTGCCTAACCAGGAGGCTACTACTGTTGCGTCCGTGCTCGTCAATGAGTTCGTATCTCGATACGACGTCCCAGCGGAGATCCACTCCGATCAAGGGCGAAATTTCGAGTCTGCAGTATTTACAGAGATGTGCCAGTTACTGGGCATCCACAAGACGATGACAACTGCTCTACACCCCCAATCCGACGGCATGGTGGAGCGGTACAACCGGACACTTGGCCAGCAGCTCACGATGTTCATCGGATAGCATCAACCCAGATAGCACAACTACAGCGGACCGACAGCGGGCCGACAGCGGCAAAGTCATCGGCCCGCTGTCGGCATCCGCCTGCGGGCCGAGGGATTTTTGTTCGGCGGCTCGCCTTCGGGCCGAGGGCGGCTCATAGTTGGACGCCGATACTCTGCCGATGGTTATCCGCTCATATGCCGACAGTGTCTAATTTTGCTAAAAGTGTGTATTGTGTGTGTTTTCAAGTAATAAGACCAAATTATACACATACACTTACGTGTATTGGTCTTACAACTTGAACATTTCAATAGTAATCATCACGCATTGTCACTCTAATGTTAAAATGAATATTACTTGATACACGTTCATCAATTTATTGGGATTAACTGGAATTTGGAAGTTCAAAACAATAAAGTAAAAAAACAAATGTAATCTGTTTCAAAAAGAGAATGGGTGTCGAGTATCCCATCCAATTACATGTATTATAAAGTAAAATTAAATACGCAAACAATTCCAAATGCACATAACAAACATATCATTTAATACAAGAAAATCAAAAAGCAAAGTTGCAATTAGTGTCCATTGACTCGTGCGGCACATGACAACTGAAATATTTTATGAAAAAGCTGCTTAATTATTATTGTCCATAAACTCTTTTCAGCTATATCCAGTTGCATTTGTCATCCGGTGCTGTCTAACATAATTCCCGTCAGAGGCAGTCTTGGAGTACTTTCGATGTTGTAGTCAGTGGCAATGTTGCCACTGCATTGTTTCTGACAGCATCTGGAATATTAACGTACAAATGTTTAATTTCTTCACTGAAGGTGCCGCATTGTACAATGTATAGTATCTATAAAATGTGTAACATATGAAACATATTTTGTCTCACAATAAGGTCACATAAAATAATTTTACTTTGTTTTTATAAAATTAATTCCCGGTTTCTAATCAGCACAAGAATTTTTAAATAGCTTCCACAAAACTTTATTTTGAAATATAATTATCCTTTGATTAAATGTGCATGCAATAATTCTGCGCAAAAAGAGAAAACTATATTTCACACCAAACCAAAGGAATGTGCCTACTTGTAAAAAATACATTCAGTAACCATCTTAATACTTTTATAGTTGTTAGTACCGTCATCATGATCAACATAGACACATTTATCATAAATCGCACCCTTCATTTACATATTAATAAAGTTCTGATGAGAAACCTGGAACTGTTTTATATAGCCTTAAAGTAAAGCAACCTGAATGGCAGAAATTGTGTGGGCCATAAACTGACAGAAGGCGCCTAATATAAGCACTTCATCCATCAAACATTTACCCTGTCACATTAACAGGAACACGCAGCACAAGGACAGCATCTGTTGTTGATGAGACACGTTCATCTTCATCATATCATCGTCATCCATAGGCACAGCCTATATAGGGCGGCCAAAATCATGACAACAGCCTTATGCTGTTCTGCCCCACATTCTATTTAATGTTTTACGCATAAATAACAAGTTTCCACACAATCAAATGAGTGCTTATAAAGTCATGCCAAAATTTATGTATTTGAATAATCTAGAAATATACAAAGATTTACAACAGAATGTCTAAAAACGTACCCTTTCCCGGAGCTCTACTTTTACTGTTTCCTCTAACTGTCAGTCTGGACTCTATTTAAAAATGGCGGTACAGCGTAGTGTCACATGTCACTACCCCAGTGCTCCAGCAGAGAGAGGCCTGACTGCTGATAAATGACTAACTGACTCTGTCACTGGGTCAACAGCGGCTGAAGAGCGGCTGACAGGCGGCTGTCGTGTGCCGACGAGTGCCGCTTCCCAGCCGCTGAGATCCGCCTTCGGGCCGAGGGTGGCGTGCTGGCTGGGAAGGTACCTGGGATCAAAAGCTTCCTTTGCTTTTGATGTCGTATCGGTCGGTCGTTCACGACACCACCGGGTACACGTCGAGTATGTTGGTGTATGGACGCGAAATTACGATGCCCGTCGACTTTATGTATGGGCGCCCTGATGAAGAGCCTGTTGAGTACTGCGAGTACGTGAGTGACCTACGTGACCGTTTAGAATCTGTTCATGAATTCGCTCGCTCACAGACCCAGCTGACACATAGCAGAGCGAACCGCCACTACGATCTTCGTGCTGACCACAATCGGTTTGACGTTGATGATCCTGTGTGGATGAACAATCCCCAGCAGAAGAAGGGCATGTGTCCCAAACTAGCCGTTTGGGACGGGCCGTATTACATCGCTGACCGGGTCAACGATGTCCTGTATCGGGTGCGATGTGGACCACGTAAAACACCGAAGCTGGTGCACAAGAACCGACTGCGACGGTATCGAGGCGCGCCTGCGAACACCCGATGGGCTGCAATTGCCAGAGACAATCTACGACGTCATTCTGGTCCGGGGCAAGAACAGTCGCTCTCGACCAGCAGACGACAGCCGTCAAGAGAAGCTGCGAGAGAACAGTCGCCGCCGACGGACAATGGGTCAAGGGCCCTTCCACGGAAGACGAACGAGGAATAGGCCTGCACGATATCGTGACTGATTTTCCCTAGTACATGTTTGGACTATAATTACGGTGACAGAGTTCCGTCATGTAGAGTAAGTAGTACATGCTTGAACTATGATTATATGGTGACAGTGTTCCGTCACGTACGTACAGCTAGGTTGTAGTGTAGACACTAGTATCTGCTTCAACTGCAATTAGTTTAGACGGATAATGTATGATTGTAGATGATATTGAGTGTAGATTATTGTTTGATAACATTAGTAAGTGTCATGGGTGAGTTGCAATAGAAATCAGTAACCAGGGACGGTTACGACTGGGGAGGGGCAGTGTAACAGAAATCGCGTATTATGTTGGTGTACCGGGTTCGACCGGGGACGTGTGGTGTTCGTGGTGTGCACAGGAGTGACGTAGTTGTTGTTATATCGTGAGCGAATCGGCGGGAAAGTGTTCTAGACTGTGCTTCCGAGAATACCTCATGTGATCGTGATAATTCTAGTACGGACGTCGCGTAGTTGGTGCATGTTGTAGCATCCGTTGTAGTTTGAATTTTATGCCGTTGGGTACAGCAGTTGCAAAATAAAGAAGTTACATTCGCCACGGCAGTGTTTCCTTTACCGCACCGGACGACACCTAACCACCCAAATCGACGAACCCATACCGCTCGGGGTCTGATAACAATATTTATTTACATTTATTTATTACGTTACTATTATTAATCTGATCACACAGTTATTATCATATTTAACGTCAGTAGTAATATAGACGGTCTAGCGGGGACGGTGGCGCGGCGCGGAGCAAGAGCAAGTGACGTCATGTCAAGGTCAAGTACATGGATGTAGGTCAAGGTCAAAGGTCAAATACCCGGATGTATATCACGTTCAAAGGTCAAGTGGCGCTACCGAACGGATAGGTAGTGAACTATAAATAGCGCCCCTAGCGGATAGGTCATGGAGAACAGTAGCGCCCCAGCGGATATGTCATAAACTATAAACAGTGCCCCTAGCGGATAGATCATGGACTACAAATATGGGTCCTGCCTAAATTGGTGCGTCTTATTTATGAAAATTGGCGACCCTTGGTGGAAAGGTTACGAACTGAAAGAGAAGTACAAATAACTCCCACTGACGGATTTCAGTGAACCAAATATCGATACTGCTTAAAATCGTGCCTCTTGTTTCTTTTTACTCTTTAAACTAAAAATAGGTCAAATACATCATTAAATAGGTCAGTGATGTCGTTAAACAGGCCATTGCGCATGCGCAATGGTGTCTTTTCTTATCCCTTATAGGTTGTCGACCATTTGTTTAGGTATAGCGCCTCCTAGCATATACATTTACAACCATAAAATAGGCCCAATCCCAAAGAATAGATAGAGAACTAATCAAATAAGTCAAATTATGTCATTTCTGATCACCATACATATCTACGACCTGCCCACCACCCTGTTTGTAAATTTTTGCCTATCAATGTCTTTTATTACTTGCATACGTCGACTGCTTCCTGTATTAACAAATAGGTGTTTGTCAATTTTTGTGTACTATTTCGTCTCTGTAACCAGCTCCGGCGATCAAACCAACCATAAATCATCCACTCTACAGTCACTGACAAACAATTTACAAACAATCACCGAAATACATCATAGGTCAGATATATAGACTAGTGTTATTAGGTAGTGGTTAAATTCGTGTCTTTTATAAAACCCGTACTCGAGACGTGTCTGGACTTGTTTGTTTGTTGCGCGTGGGAACCACACTACGATTGCGCAATACCATCGTTCGTGGCTATAAAAAAAACTCGTACGGGGAGACGTGTCTGAACTTGTTTGTTTTCGTGCGAGCGTGAGCGCGCGCGCCCTGTATTACGTCGTGGTGCGCGCAGTAATTTTGTGCGCGTGTCAATTACGTACCTCAGTTGATTGCCTGGTTGCAAACTGGTTCCAAACTGTTTTGAAGTGATATTCCCTATCCAAGTCTCATCTTCACCTAGAGACCTACAGTACTGTTTCGTCATTTTATCATGCTAGCATTCTTAACTTACACGTATGTATATAATTTCGTTCAACGTCATTATTAAATAAATAAACACGCGCGATGTGCAATGTCGACTCGGCGGCCTTGACACCAAAGGTGCCAAACCTCTTTTTCGAAACAGGAGCATAACAAAGTGACGCGTTACAATAAGCACACTACAAAACTGACGCTACTAATCGGTATAAACTCGTAATGAATGCTCTGTGTGTTGGAAGAACAGCCGGGTATCGACATATAATTTATACTTACCAGCCGTATCTCACTTGAGCGTCCGCTTGAAAACTGATTGCAAACTGGTTCCAAACTGCTTTGAAGTGATACTTCCTGTCCAAGACCCATCTGTATTTCATATGTGCCTAGATACCAACAATATTGTTTCAACCTTTTATCGTGCTATCATTCTTAATCCACACGTATGTACGTATGTAAAGAAGTAAACACAATCGACGCGCTATGCGCGAGACACGATGTCAACTTGGTGGCCTTGACACCAAACATATTGAATAAAGAATTGGTTGCAAATCTGTTTTTCGAATCAGGCGCGTAACAAAGTGAAGCATTATGATAGAACAGTACAGGAACATAATAACCTTCCAGATAAGATGTACCAGTATTTATATAGTTTACCGTATTAAGGGTCAAGTGTACAAATGCCCATTAGAACGTATTTTATGTTTATTCCATACTGTAGTGTTTAAAGTCTTGCTTCTTCGGTAAAACCTTTCAAACTTGCTTCTGTCGTAAAACTCCTAACCTGGCATCGGTAACTGTTATATCTTACATTTTAGAAAATGAACAACATGACTAGTGATAACGTCCGACAAGAGAGTTTGCTACCGAAGACGAAACCTTCTCCGGCCACGGGCCCACTCGACCTCTCGACCCTGACAATCAACCCGGACCAACGATCAACGACCATTTCAACAACGAGTTCGACGACCAAAACAATTTCGTCTCTGTCATCAGCTCCGGCAAACGAACCAACCATCAATGATCTACTCTACAGTCTACACCTTTAATTTCTACTCCGAGGTCCGTGCACGTTCGGCACGCCCACGTGACCTTTCGGCACATTCACTAACTATATAAGCGTGGTGCTCTGCCATTCGGACCGTCATTCGTATCACGACGACATCATGACTAATAACATTACGTTGAAGATACCCTATTACCGCTTTCGCGATGCAGCAGACTCGAGCGATGAGGACGAGCCAATCGAATAGACCCGTCTTGCCGGTGACCAACCGCCCTGTCGGGCCATCGGAACCAGAGGGCGTGGACGAAATGGACGTGCCAACTCTAGAATCAACGGTAGGCGCCGACCCTGTTATCAAGGTCAGAGGTCTCCTTATTGACAAAGTGCGCAAGCATACTCCCTTCTACATCAGGTGCAGATACTGCAAGAAGCGTATGATAGTCGACGATAGGGGACATGTGCAATGCGAACGACACGGTTACGTTGCCTCTGACATGTATATTATGGTTCGAACGACCGCTGCCGATGAGGATTCCGTACCGACCCCGAGACAATTACCACCATCGCAGAGACCCTTCACCTGCCCGGACTGTGGGTCGTCGTTCACAAGGAAAAATAATAGCAAGCGTCACGTCACAGGCGGCAGTTGTGCCCGCCGTAAGAGGGCGGCCGAGGAGACCAAGTTGGAAGCGCTTGTGGTAAGTCATACTTTATATTGTTTTACTACATACTTTCAACTAAAATGGTCTATCCGTGTCTATACTTCCTTTAAAATGGCGTCCCCATAGCTTCCGCTATAAGGGCGTCCACTGTGTCTTTACTTCCGCTAAAACTTCGCCCCGTTTTATACTTTATGATCATACATCTTGTCACCTTACTTCCTATCACGTAACTTCTTATCATTGTTTCCTACCGGTCCTTGTATCACCGTACTCTATCAACGGTGTACTATTCCCAAGCAAACTTTAACATTTGTTTATGTTATTGAAATATTCTTGCAGGACTACATTGAAGGCCCGTTACCACCGAAGCGGCAACGAATGGTCTCTGTGTCGACAGAGACGATTAACGACAACGGGATAGCATCGACACCAACTTCCGTTCCTAACGACGTCACAACTACCCACGCTGTCAATGTCACAACTTCTACCCAGCCTGCCAACGTCACAACTTTCCCTCCTGACTTTGCTGGTCCGAACTTTACCATTGAATTCCCTGTGACCGAAATGAAGAAGACGCTGGCACGACTCATAGCAGGTGCCGTTGTTGAACTCTCAAGACGACAATGTCGTGGTTGCAAGATAGACCATCGTAGTAAATTTCATCACGATTGTATGTTATCTGATGACATTCAAATTTGCATGTACTTTGACGAGGCTGTCGAGACCATTAATTCAACTGCAGTGGTGAAAGACTGTTTGAGTGTTTTGTTAGATGCATGTGTGAAGGTATCCGACGTGACAGTCGAACAGTTGTGTAATATCAATACTTGGTTGCAAGAAGCCGTTTCTAAACAGTGGCGAAATACTATGAAACATATGGTTCTGGCAGTAATGGAGGGTGACCTGTAAAGAACTTTCTTTTGTCTTGTACACGATTAAACTTTGCAAGACTCTGTATCAATGTCTAGTCTCTGGTTCTTGTAGTTATGGTGCGTGACATGTAAATACGTTTTGTGTTGTTCACGAATAAACTGTGCAAACCTTATCTTGTGTCTTTACTTAACCAAACTAAGACCAACGACTTCCACGAATCTAACTTTGACTAGTGAGATGCACGAACCAAGCATTCAAACAAACTTGTCTGACAAACGAAACACCAAACACTTACATCAACGAGTGACAAGAAACAAACTTGTCGGACAAACGAAATACCAAACACTTAGGTCAACGAGTGACAAGAAACAAACTTGTCGGACAAACGAAACACCAAACACTTAGATCAACGAGTGACAAGAAACAAACTTGTCGGACAAACGAAATACCAAACACTTAGGTCAACGAGTGACAAGAAACAAACTTGTCGGACAAACGAAACACCAAACACTTAGATCAACGAGTGACAAGAAACAAACTTGTCGGACAAACGAAATACCAAACACTTAGGTCAACGAGTGACAAGAAACAAACTTGTCGGACAAACGAAACACCAAACACTTAGATCAACGAGTGACAAGAAACAAACTTGTCGGACAAACGAAATACCAAACACTTAGACCAACCAGTGACAAGAACCAAACTTGTCGGACAAACGAAACACCAAACTTAACGGGTTACTGCGTCAAATTCCACCAAAAGAGAGCAAATAGAAGGTTTATCGCGTGAGATTCCACAAATTCGACGGAATTCCACCAGAATAGACGGGTTACCGCGTGAGATTCCACCGATTCGACGGAATTCCACCAGAACAGACGGGTTACCGTGTGAGATTCCACCGAATCGACGGAATTCTACCAGAATAGACGAGTTACCGCGTGAGTTTCCACCAATTCGACGGAATTCCATCAGAATAGACGGGTTACTGCGTGAGATTCCACCAATTCGACGGAATTCTACCAGAATAGACGGGTTACCGCGTGAGATTCCACCGATTCGACGGAATTCCACCAGAATAGACGGGTTACCGCGTGAGATTCCACCAATTCGACGGAATTCCACCAGAAAACATACAAACACAGACCTACAACACACAAACACTGATTTACAACACAAAAATACCGACCTACAACACGTAAACAGTTCTAAGTATTTACCTACATCACATAAACATTGACGTGCAACACACAAATACCGACATACAATACACAGACACTGAACTACGACACACAAATATTGACCTACAGCACGTAAACAGTGCTAAACACCGACCTACAGCAAACAAACACTAACCTACAACAAACAAACATCGACCATCAACATCGTCCAACAACACGTAAACAATGCTAAACACTGACCTATAACACAAAAACACTGACCCACAACATACAACCACTAACCTACAACAAACAAACAAACATAGACCTACAACACAGAAACACCAACCAACAACAAGTGCTAAATACTGACCTACAACACACAATCGCTGACCTACATCACACAAACATTGACGTACAACACACAAATACCGACATACAAAACACAAACACTGATCTACAACGTGTAAACAGTGCTAAACTCTGAACTACAACACAAAAACACCCAGCTACAAAGGAAAAACATTGACCTACAACAGACAAACACCGACCATCAACAGGAAAACAGTGCTAAACACTACCCTACAGCACACAGACACTGACACACATCGTACAAACAACGAATTACAATACACAAACACCAACAAACAACACACAAGCACTGACCTACAACACACAAATACCCACCTACAACGCACACACACATTGACATACAACACGTAAACAGTGATAAATACAAACATAAAACACAAAAGTACTGACCTACACCGTACAACTACTGAAAAACAACTTACAAACACTGATCTATAACACACAAACATTGACCTTCAACAGACAAACACTAACCTTTCAACATATAACCACCGACATACAACACACAAACACCCACCTACAACACACAAACACTGACGTACAACACAAACTCCGACCAACAGCACGTAAGCACCACTAAATACCGACGTACAACAAACAAACACGGACCTACAACACGTAAACAGTGTTAAACAATGACCTACAACACACAAACACTGACCTACAACATACAAACAACGACCTACAACACACAAACACTGACTTACAACACAAAAACACCGACCTACAACACGTAAACAGGTCTATGCATTTACCTACATCACACAAACATTGACGTACAACGCACAAATTCCGACAGACAACACACAAACACTGAACTACGACACATACATATTGACCTACAACATACAACTGCCGAACTACAGCACGTAAACAGTGCCAACGCACCAAATTTCACTCTTTCGAAATTTCAACTGAGATCAACAAGTTGCACGAATTGAACTTAGACCAACCAGTCGGACAAATGAAACACTAAACTTAGACCAACACGTTGCACGAACCAAACTATAGACACGTGTTGCACAAACGAAACACTAAACTTAGCCCAACAGGTTGCACGAATTGAACTTAGACCAACTAGTGGGACAAACGAAACACTAAAGTTAGACCAACACGTTGCACGAATCAAAATGTTAGTTTTCATAGTCATCAAGACACACCTCACTTTTCCCATTCCACTGACAACAATTGTTTTGTCAACGTGTCAGGATGGGTTGCGTTCAATTTACCTAAGTGAATTTGAAAACTGCTATGACCGAAAACGACTATGTCGATAACATGTAAGGACAATCACGTGACATGACTTCATTCAAAGAGGTGACCATCACGATTCCCGACGTCACTCAACGGCCACCTATGTAACTACTTAGAGTAATGTCATCTACTGAGGACGTCGATTCTCTATTCGTCGACACACTTCCGGTATTGAAACTTCCGTATTTACACACTACATATGACCATACCATCCATACGGTTTAAGAAATTTCCTATGCGAGATATCGCGTCGTCTAGAAGTCACACTATTAGAAGGCGGCCATCTTTCAAACGATGCCCATCCGTTTGCACGACATTCGTTAATATAAACAGTGGGCGCGGCCATGAGACATAGGCGCGCGTTCATGAGACAGGCGACCTCCGGCGCCACTCAACGGACACCAATGTAACTAGTCAGACTAACGCCATCTATCGGCTATGATGGATCTCTATTCGTCGACACACTTCCGGGAATGGTGGAACCGTAGAGGCCTCCATGACATTCAAGTGACTTCCGGTACGACGTCACTTCCCGGCGTAGCGCCCCCTAGCGGATAATTGGAGTACTACGTTACATGGTGGCGCCATCTAGCGAATAAAAATATATAATTAGGGTTAGATACAGAAACAAGTTGGGGTTAATCTCGCGAAAATTTAATGTTTTGTCCCACAGGGACAAAAACAACATTTTCTGAAAATGTATACAACCCACCAAGGTGAGTTGTTGGGCTGTTTAAATTTTCGCGAGATTAACCCTAATTTTTATCTCTATCTAACCCTAATTAGACAGTCTTTCACCACTGCAGTTGAATTAATGGTTTCGACAGCCTCGTCAAAGTACATGCAAATTTGAATGTCATCAGATAACATACAATCGTGATGAAATTTACTAAGATGGTCTATCTTGCAATCACGACATTGTCATCTTGAGAGTTCAACAACGGCACCTGCTATGTGTCGTGCCAGCGTCTTCGGTCACAGGGAAATCAATGGTAAAGTTCGGACCAGCAAAGTCAGGAGGGAAAGTTGCGACGTTGGCAGGCTGGATAGAAGTTGTGACATTGACAGCGTGGGTAGTTGTGACGTCGTTAGGAACGAAAGTTGGTGTCGATGCTGTCCCGGTGTCGTTAATCGTTTTTGTCGACACAGAGACCATTCGTTGCCGCTTCGGTGGTAGCGGGAGTTCAATGTAGTCCTGCAAGAATATTTCAATAACATTAAAAAATATTAAAGATTGCATGGGAATAGTACACCGTTGCTAGAGTACGGTGATACAAGGATCGGTAGGAAACAATGATAAGAAGTTACGTGATAGGAAGTAAGGTGACAAGTTGTATGATCATAAAATATAAAACGGGGCGAAGTTTTAGCGGAAGTAAAGACAAAGTGGACACCCTTATAGCGGAAGCTATGGGGACGCCATTTTAAAGGAAGTATAGACACGGATAGACCATTTTAGGTGAAAGTATATAATAAAACAATATAAAGTATGACTTACCACAAGCGTTTCCAACTTGGTCTCCTCTGCCACCCTCTTACGGCGGGCACAACTGCCGCCTGTGACGTGACGCTTGCTATTATTTTTCCTTGTGAACGACGACCCACAGTCCGGGCAGGTGAAGGGTCTATGCGATAGTGGTAGTTGTCTCGGGGTCGGTACGGAATCCTCATCGGCAGCGGTCGTTCGAACCATAATATACATGTCAGAGGCAACGTAACCGTGTCGTTCGCATTGCAAATGTCCCCTATCGTCGACTATCATATGCTTCTTGCCGTATTTGTACCTGATGTAGAAGGGAGTATGCTTGCGCACTTTGTTAATAAGGAGACCTCTGACCTTGATAACAGGGTCGGTGCCTACCGTTGATTCTAGAGTTGGGACGTCCATTTCGTCCACGCCCTCTGGTTCCGATGGCCCGACAGGGCGGTTGGTCACCGGCATGACGGGTCTGCTCGTTGGCTCGTCCTCATCGCTCGAGTCTGCTGCATCGCGAAGGCGGTAATAGGGTGTCTTCAACGTAATGCTATTAGTCATGATGTCATCGTGATACGAATGATGGTCCGACTGGCAGAGCACCACGCTTATATAGTTAGTGAATGTACCGAAAGGTCACGTGGGCGTGCCGAACGAGCAAGGACCTCGGAGTAGAAATTAAAGGTGTAGACTGTAGAGTAGATCATTGATGGTTGGTTCGGTTGCCGGAGCTGACGACAGAGACGAAATTGTTTTGGTCGTCGAACTCGTTGTTGAAATGGTCGTTGATCGTTGGTCCGGGTTGATTGTCAGGGTCGAGAAGTCGAGTGGGCCCTTGGCCGGAGAAGGCTGCGTCTTCGGTAGCAAACTCTCTTGTCGGACGTTATCACTAGTCATGTTGTTCATCTTCCAAAATGTAAGATATAACAGTTACCGATGCCAGGTTAGGAGTTTTACGACAGAAGCAAGTTTGAAAGGTTTTACCGAAGAAGCAAGTCTTTAAACACTACAGTATGGAATAAAGATTAAAAAAAACGTTCTAATGGGCATTTGTACACTTGACCCTTAATACGGTAAACTATATAAATACTGGTACATCTTATCTGGAAGGATATTATGTTCCTGTACTGTTCTATCATAATGCTTCAATTTGTTACGCGCCTGATTCGAAAAACAGATTTGCAACCAATTCTTTATTCGATAAGTTTGGTGTAAATGCCACCAAGTTGACATCGTGTCTCGCGCATAGCGCGTCGATTGTGTTTACTTCTTTACATGCGTACATACGTGTGGATTAAGAATGATAGCATGATAAAAGGTTGAAACAATATTGTTGGTCTCTAGGCACAGATGAAATACAGATGGGTCTTGGACAGGAAGTATCACTTCAAAACAGTTTGGAACTAGTTTGCAATCAGTTTTCAAGCGGACGCTCAAGTGAGATACGGCTGGTAAGTATAAATGTTATATGTCGATACCCGGCTGTTCTTCCAACACACAGAGCATTCATTACGAGTTTATACCAGTTTATACCGGTTAGTAGCGTTAATTTTGTAGTATGCTTACCATAACGCTTCACTTTGTTACGATCCTGTTTCGAAAAAGAGGTTTGGCACCTTTGGTGTCAAGGCCGCCGAGTCGACATTGCACATCGCGCGTGTTTATTTATTTAATAATGACGCTGAACGAAATTATATACATACGTGTAAGTTAAGAATGCTAGCATGATAAAATGACGAAACAGTACTGTAGCTCTCTAGGTGAAGATGAGACTTGGATAGGGAATATCACTTCAAAACAGTTTGGAACCAGTTTGCAACCAGGCAATCAATTTAGGTACGTAACTGACACGTGCGCTACATTACTGCGCGTACCATGACGCTATACAGGGCGCGCGCGCTCACGGTCGCACGAAAACAAACAAGTTCAGACACGTCTCCCCGTACGAGTTTTTTTATAGCCACGAACGATGATATTGCGCAATCGTAGTGTGGTTCCCGCGCGCAACAAACAAACAAGTCCAGACACGTCTCGAGTACGGGTTTTATAAAAGACACGAATTTAACCACTACCTAATAACACTAGTCTATATGTTTGACCTATGATGTATTTCGGTGATTGTTTGTAAATTGTTTGTCAGTGACAGTAGAGTGGATGATTTATGGTAGGTATGATCGCCGGAGCTGGTTCCAGAGACGAAATAGTACACAAAAATTGACAGACACCTATTTGTTAATACAGGAAGCAGTCGACGTATGCAAGTAATAAGAGACATTGATAGGCAAAAATTTACAAACAGGGTGATGGGCAGGTCGTAGATATGTATGGTGAACAGAAATGACATTATTTGACTTATTTGATTAGTTCTCTATCTATTCTTCGGGATTGATCCTATTTTATGGTTGAAAATGTATAGGCTAGGAGGCGCTATACCTAAACAAATGGTCGACAACCTATAAGGGATAAGAAAAGACACCATTGCGCATGCGCAATGGCCTATTTAACGACGTCACTGACCTACTTAATGATGTCTTTGACCTATTTTTAGTTTAAAGAGTAAAAAGAAACAAGAGGCACGGTTTTAAGCAGTGTCGATATTTGGTCCACTGAAATCCGTCAGGGGGAGTTATTTGTACTTCTCTTTCAGTTCGTAACCTTTCCACGAAGGGTCGCCAATTTTCATAAATAAGACGCACCAATTTAGGCAGGACCAATATTTACTTCACAACTTATCCGGCAGGGGTGATATATATATATATAGTTGATGATCTATCCGTCAGGGGCGCTGTTTATAGTTGATGACCTATCCGCTAGGGGCGATGTTGTAGTTCATGACCTATCCACTAGCGGTGTTGGCGCCAGCGACGATGTCACTCGAGCGACTCGGCCCCTTCCAGTTACGGGTGATGGTGGAGGGCAACGTACGTCCTCAGATGGAGTGGCTGGCAACAAGGGGATTGCTGCAGAACACTTAAAACTGCCCTTGGTGCCTCGTCCCCTGCAGATTGGTGGCACAACAGCACACGCAGGACGAATGGAGGTGGACATGTCGCCAGTGCCAACAGAGGCACAGCATTAGGGAAGCCTCCTTCTTTAAAAACAAAGTCGCCCTAGGGAAACTTGAATGGTTTCTGTTTTTATGGGCAACAGAAATATCGCTGCACCACATCACTTGGCATCTGCCAATGTCAAGTAAGACAGCTGTCGACTGGAGTAATTTCATCCGCGACGTCTGCGCGGAGGACACCAGGAGAAACCCGCGGCAACTCGGAGGTTTCGACAATTATGGCCAGCCATTGTTGTCGAAATCGACGAATCGTACTTTTTTCACCGGAAGTACCACAGCCGACGATTTCTGAACGGCCTGTGGGTGTTTGCCGCCATTGAGAGGGACAGCGGTCTGTGTATGATGCAGGTTGTTCCAGACAGAACGATTAGGACACTGCTGCCACTGATCCTGCAGTGGTGTCTAACGTGTACGCACATCATATTGGACGGGTGGGGTGCCTACCGCAACGTGGCGCAGCTGAACGGGGGTGTGTACCTTCACGATGTAGTGGTCCACCAGCAAAACTTCGTTGATCCACTACACCCTGACGTACACACCCAAAACGTCGAAAACTTGTGGATACGGGCGAAACGGAAGTTCCGTCGCCAGTTCCGCACCACCAGACCGCTCTTCGACACCTACCTCCGTGAGTTCGTTTGGGAGGAGCGACACAAGGCCCAAGCCAAGGGACACCAGCAGCGACTCGTAGCACTGTTGATGTGCATCAGACAGCAGTAACCCTGAATACAAACTACACTGAGAAGCCGACAACCTTCCTCGGCAGAAACAAACGGTTCTTTTCAGAGCCAACCATATAATTAAAAAAGTGTTGCTACATCGATTGTGTATAATATCCGATTGTGTGTATAATGTCATTATTAATCTTTCTTTTCAGAGCCACCAACTTTCCTGCAGCAACAGTTGCGACACGGAACACGGATGGTGTTAACATCATCTTTATTATGTGTTCGTTATTTAGCAGGTTTCGGTAAACATTCAACACGCACAGACACAAACACACACACATAACAAAAGACAAGGAAAACTACTGTGTATATACAAAATTAATGTCCTGTAATGTAGCAAGACAACGTCATAGCATTGGACTGTATATGTTGTAGGCGTACCATGAGTCATGACATGTGAACACTTTCAAAAATTGCATCGGGCGGCTGTAAATGTTGTGTAATGTGCGTAAAGGTCCGTTTACACGAACATTTGTATGAAAACAATAGTGGACAGTCCGAAAATACACCAATATATGTGCTAGCCCTCACTCTCATTATTTTATTTTGCTGATATGGAAAACTTTTCTAAATGTTAAATTCTACAATTAATTAATGTCGTGGTTTCGTTTCCGATATAAAATTACTGCGGAAATCCTGTCGTGTGACACTGCAGCGAGAGCAGGATGACGTGGCTATAATTATCAGTGATATTTTATGTTCCATTTGTCAGCAATAAATAACCAATTATGCGACAAAATGGTTTCAGAGTGGGATATCGTGATGCAGTGGTCTTCGGACTGCTAACTGTATCGCCCACGTAAAACTCGTTGACATCGCAAAGAACGGTAACGAGTGCATGTTAGCATTGTTGACATTCGCCTTCGCCTTCGGCACGTTCAGCGTCAAACTGTGACAGCTGTCAAAATGGCAATATCATTGAGTCCTGGTGATCTACGAAACTTACTGGCTGCTGCCATGCAACAGGCCATGTTTTCAGCTCCGTCCACTACCACAAACGCACAAGCAGTCTCTACGAGCAGTGTGCCATCGTTCCAAAGCTATGCACTCAGTTGTGAGAAATGGGGACCTACATGCAGAGGCTTACGCAGCATATGGTCGCGCATGCTGTTGTTGACCCAGACAAGAAAAAGGCGTACTTTCTGTCCTGGATAGGGGCAAACACGTACCAACTTGTCAACAAACTCTTTAGCACATCTGAATTAGCTGCTGCCACGTTTGACCAGGTAGTCAAGAGCCTCGATGAACATTATAAAGAGTCATTGCACGAGCTGGCTGCCTCATACGAGTTTTATCAATGCAAAATGAAACCTGGTCAGTCGTATTCAGATTGGGTGGGAGATCTGCGCAGCATTGGGCGTGACTGCGATTTCGGCACAGCACTTGACCGGCTCATTCGCGACATGATTGTGTTGAACACTCCGCACGACGAGGTCCGCCGGGCTTGTGTCAGGGAGTCGTCGCCAACTCTTGAAAGTGTGCTAAAGACAGCAAATTCATACGTGGCATTAGCTGCTAGTGATGCCATCGTGAAGGGGCCTGCACATAGGCCTACACCAGGGCATGCACATGAAGTCCTGGCTGTGGAGAAAGTGCGTCCTCCGCGACGAGCCAAGATGGGCACCCACAAGTACGAGAAATTTCATGCGCCCGATTCTCGACAAGATCGGTGACATGTACAACGATGCATTGGGTGTGGCTCCACAACACATCTGAGAGCTGCATATCCTTTCAAGAAAGCCGAGTGCCACAAGTGTGGAAAAGTAAGCCACGTAAAATCAGTCTGCCGCTCCGAACGCTCGAGCAAGACAAGCAACGCCATTGATTGCAATACTGCTTGAATGACTATCATGACCTTGTTCGCACATGACCTTGTCAATAAGCCGCGTCTGGCGCTGCTAATTAATGGCCACGAAGCCGAGTTTGAGGTCGATACGGGGGCTCCAATCGCGCTCGTTGGAGAAGAATTCTTGAAGAAAATCGGTTCCCCCGGCTCTGCAGATTAAGAGTCAGACTCTGCGCCCACGGCCAACGTCAGATCAGCGTGAGAGATGAATGTACTGTTGACGTTCAGTACGGGTCGACAGTTCTGCAACTACCGCTAATCATCGTCGACAGCGGTGTATCGTTGTTTGGGCTGAATTGGATACAGGCATTCCAAGTCGACGTCAACTCGCTGCTCTACCCGACAGTGAGCACTACGGCACTATCATCAACTGACGTGCACGCTATAGAAGCAGACGACCTTGAAGTCAAGAAAGTCATTGCTGATCACCCGGACATCTTCAGTCCTGGCTTGGGTCGGTGCAACAAAACAAAAGGGCATCTGCAACTGAGAGAAGGCGTGCAGCCGAGGTTCTTGAAAGCCAGACCCGTTCCTTTCGCGCGCCTCGACGCAGTTGAGAAAAAACTGAAACGTCTGCAAGAACTAAGCATCATCACAAAGGTTGATTACTCGGATTGGGCTACCCCCATCGTTGTAGTACAAAAGCCAAATGGCAACGTGAGAATTTGCGGAGACTACAAAGCAACAGTCAATCCGTGTCTACATGTACAGCAACACCCAATTCCCAGAATTGAGGAACTGTTCGCAAAGTTGCAAGGGGGTACTTACTTCAGCAAGCTGGATATGCGAGATGCATATTTACAGGTCGAGCTGGATGACGAGTCAAAATATTGCTCGTTATCAACACACACAAATGATTGTACCAGTACAACAGACTCTGCTTCGGTCCTTCTCCTGCACCAGCCATTTTTCAAAAATTGGTTGACAATGTGGTTGCAGGAATCCCAGGAGTCGCTGCATACTTGGACGACATCATCGCCACAGGACGGACGACCGAAGAACATATGTCAAACTTGAGACGTGTCCTCTCTGCACTGGATGACTACGGACTCAAGTTGCAATTCAGCAAGTATGCGTTCTTCAAAAAAGAGGTCTCCTACCTGGGCCACATCATCTCAAATGATGGCTTGCGAGCATCTGATGAGAGAGTTGAGGCGATCGTCCAGTACCTACCTCCAGTAGACGTCAAACAACTTGAGTTTCATTGGAAAAATGAACTACTATGGCAAGTTCATTCCAGCGTTTGCGTCTGTCTGCTCTCCACTAAACAAGCTGCGGTGCAAGGACACTCCTTGGCACTGGTCGGCTGAGTGCGCTACCGCGTTCGAGCAGCTGAAACAAATGCTCGCAGGGAAGACACGGCTCGTGCATTTCGATCCAGACAAACCGATCGTACTAGCCACTGATGCGTCACCGTACGGCATCCGAGCCGTAATCTCGCACACACTGCCTGATGGTAGTGAAGAGCCTATCGCGTCCACCTCCAAGACGCTCAGAAAGACAGAGAGAGGCTACGCGCAAGTGAAAAAAGAAGCGTTGTCGATTATATACGGCGTCCGGAAATTCTACCAGTATCTCAGTGGTCGTCACTTCACCATTCTAACCGACCACAAGCCACAACAGATAAGTCGCTTCCAGTGATGTCGCTACAGCGCCTGCAGCGCTGGGCATTGGTGTTGATGGGCCATGACTATGACATTCGCTATCGCTCTTCCGCAGAGCACTGCAATGCTGATGCTCTTTCTCGACTCCTTGTCGGTCTAGATCTCGCATTTGACCACGATGAGGCCGTCAGCCAAATCACCACGGAAGTAGATGAGATTATGCTACAGGCTGTAGAAGATTTCCCAATCTCGCCCAGAATCGTTGCTGACTACACAAAGAAAGACGCTGTCTTGTCTGAGGTGCTACGTTGCGTACGCGATGGCTGGGTTACATCTTCAAGACGAGGACAGTCGGACAATTTGTAACCATTCATAAATGCGCAAACAGAGATCTGCGAGGTGCAAGGCGTACTACTACGAGACTGTCGCGTTGTTGTACCGCAGAAACTGCAAGCGAAAGTGATCGACTTGCTACACAAATCACACCGTGGCATGGTTAGAATGAAAGCAATGGCCAGACTCTACGTCTGGTGGCCAAGAATAGAGAGTGCCATCGAAGAATGCTGCAAATCGTGCAACACTTGTGCCGTCACTGCACCGGCGCCACCAGCAAATCTCTCGTCCTGGCCTATACCCGACAACCCTTGGGATAGAGTGCATGTCGATTTCGCAGGGCCATTTTTGGGAAGCATGTGGCTGCTGGCAATGGACGCATATTCCAAGTGACCCAGCGTCATTCGACTTGCGAATTACCCAACGACCGAGACAACCATCACGGCTCTTGATGCGCTGTTCACCAGCTGGGGCCTACCAAAGACTCTCGTATCGGACAACGGTCCTCAGTTTGCGTCAACAGAATTCGCAGACTGGTGCCGATCGAATGGCATCCTACACATGACCTCCGCGCCATTCCATCCGCCTTCAAATGGAGAGGCGAAGCGCCTTGTTGGCGTGTTTAAGAGAGCGATGCAACGTTCTGTGGGGGAGGAAGGTCTGGGAAAAGACCAAGCCGCTAGAGACTTTCTGAGAGAGTATCGCAGCACTCCTCACTGCACTACCGGAAGAACTCCTGCGGAGTTGATGCTGGGTCGCCAGTTTCGAACGCCGTTATCTCTGCTCCAGCCACCTTTACCTCACGCCGAGAAGAAGCAGCCGGAGAAACCACTACACTCGACCACGTTCGCGATCGGAGACCACGTCTTCATTCGCAAATACGGCGTGACTTGCAAGATCAAGTGGATTCCCGGTCGAATAACGTCTTCTCTGGGCACTCGCATGTTCACCGTCCATTGTGCTGACGGGGTTCATCGTCGTCACGTCGACCAGATGCGTCACAGGGTTAGTTAAAGTCTTGCCCACGCGGGCGCAACCACCAGTCGACCAGATCCGTTTTCCACTAACTACGCGAGCTGCTACTCCACCACGGTTACCGAGACGCCGAAAAGAGAAGTCCGACTCGAACAGTCGTCGACAGCCGAAGACGGTCGTCATCTCGCTTCTCCACTGAAACTCGTTTCTCAGCCGCGACTTGCTGCTCCCGATGTCGCGTCGCCAGTGCTTCGTCGTAGCACACGTGATCGCCATCCGCCGAGCACGTACACCCCCTAAGTCGAAACTGTGGGGAAGGATTGTCGTGGTTTCGTTTCTGTTATAAAATTATTGCGGACATCCTGTCGTGTAACACTGCAGCGAGAGCTGGACGACGTGGCTATAATTATCAGTGATATTTTGTGTTTTATTTGTCAGTAATAAATAACCAATTACGCGACAATTAAATTTATAACATAGACTGAGTTATTATATATATAGGGCTGGGTACAGTTAGAACTGTCAATTATCCTAGTATACAACTTTATAATAAAAAAAACTCAATACAACTGTCCAAACAAATATGACCTGCTGCAGCGAACCAGGTATTCAATCGCAACGGCGTATTCTGCGCACCAGCCAAAATAGCTTTCTATGTCCAAAATTACCTATTTTCTCAAAATTATAGCTTTTTATTAAATTACTGCTACACAATGAGTGATTTCCAGTTGATTGTGTGTAGGATTGAATAACCAAAATAAACAAGGCAAATTAGCGTAAGGTGTAACGTTTATGCACAGTGAACAGTCTTCTTAAAGACTACATAGTGAATAGTGTAATTTGTAAACATAGTTGACTAAACTATTTTGAATAGCTATTTAGATTATTATCGTTAGTATTAAATAAATTCTGATATGGCGCCTTGCAAGCGGCAAGTCAAGGCAAAGCGACACTTGGTGTGCGATGACTGCTACAGCTGGGTGGATTTTGCATTGTCCGGCTGTGGGAAGTTATGCATGGGCAGATACTAAGGAAGAGCGATTCACCTTTCAGTGGGATGGGGTGTTAGAAGGTGGAATGTCTGCTGAAAGACGTAGTTAGCTAGGTTGACAGATATTGTGAAGGGGATGGAGATTAGAATTAGAAAGGAGACAGGAGAATGGAGAGAGACGACAGGGAGGGAGTTGGAAATACTGTGAAACTGTAGGAGTAGAGTAGTGGCAAGAAGAGTGAGGAAAGGAGACTGAGTGGAAGGAAGGTGGTTGCAGGGGAAGAAATTGGAGAATCGACAGCAGGAAACGTGACAGGCGTGAAGATGACAGGGGAGAACGTGACTGTAGAGAAGGAAGTATAGGAGGGAAAATGGGACGGGAGAGAAGAAAATGAGATGGGAGGAAAGTTGACGGGACGAAAGGAAGTGAGAGTAATTGTGACAGAAGTTGATAAAAGGGACGATGACAGGAGGAAAGATGACAAGAGAAAAAGCGACAGGAAAGAATGGATCGGAAGAGAATGTGACAGAAGAGAAGACGACAGGGGGAAAAGACAACAACCAAACATATGCAAACCAGAGAAGGAGCTACTCTGAGGCAGAGATTGAGGGGGCAATGAGAAAAGAGAGGGTGTTCATGGGTAACTCAATTCTGAGAGAGACAGACAAGACACTAAGCGATGGGAAGGACGTCGTTGTTTGTCTACTGGGGGCTAGGATAGAACATGATAGGACTGAAAGGGTAGAGAAGATGTTGGGGCAAGAGAGTCTATACTAGTACATGTAGGGACAAATAATGCAGACAGGGAGGGAACAACTGGGATAGTACAGAAAGTTAGTGAGGCAGTTAACGAAAACAAGAGTCAAACAGATTATTCTCTCAGGATTTTTGCCAGTAATGGGAGGAAGGGGGCCAACATATAGAAACTGCAAGAGGATGGCGATCAACACACTAGTTGAGCAGATGTGTGAATAAGAGGAGGTGGGATTCACAGATTATGGGGATACTTTGTTGGGAGGGACGATATGTACATGAGAGATGGCCTCCATCTAAGTGGAAAGGGGACAGCAGTTTTCTTAGAGAACCTGCTGCGATCTGTTGACAGTGGGACAGGTTGTATTTATTTAAACTAAATGCACAGGAGGGATTCAGAGAGAAGCCTGAAACTGGAGGCAGAGATAAAGACAGCAGAAATAAATCAACAAAGAACAGACTGGAAAACTGTTCTGAAACTGGATATAAATGCGGTTGTTTAAATGCAAGGAGTATAGTAAACAAAAGAAGGTATGGTAGAAGATATTGACCTTCACATAATACGTATAATCGAATCATGGGCCACCACTGATATATCAGTTGCCAAGTTGGGCTGACAGGCTATGTAATGTTTAGGAAAGATAGGATAGAAAGTAGGGGACATGGAGTTATTTTATATGTTAAAGAATCTATCCCGGCTTATGAAATAAAATTAGAAAGAGAAGCAGATTGTGAACAAACTGTTTGGTGTAACATGGTTACAGGAAACTCAACGTTAACGGTTGGGTTTGGTTTTTTTGAAGTCCAAACATAAGAGAATGAAAAAGTACAAAATGCTATAAGGGAAGTGAGAAAACAGGACTGTATGATTATGGGGGATTTTAACCATGGTTATATACAATGGAAATCTCTACCGAGTACAGAGAGTGAGGACCACAAGTTTTTAGTTTTAGTACAAGATAGTTTCCATTCTCAACATGTGCTAGAACCAACCAAGACATAGTTTTGTCCTCACAGAATGAATCACTTGACAATGTTCCACTGGGGAGTAGTGATCACAACCAGATATATTTACCATCAAAGTAAAATCGGAAAGGAATAGTAAAAAGCAGTATGTACAGGACAAATTTCCACAAAGGAAAATATAAGGACATGAGGAAATATTTAGCAAAGATAGACTGGATTAACACACTGAACATTAAGACAGCAGCAGAATGCTGGAATATCTTAGAATGAAAATGAGTGCATTGACGATAAATTTGTTCCCTTGAAAAAACAAGGGAAACAGTCCAGAAAGAAACATTTATCGAAAGAAGCCATTACAAAAATTAAGTACAAACAAATGATGTGGAAGTCATATAGACATACTGGAAATGATTATTTTATTTTTTTAAATGGGCCAAGTGGCCCTGAAGTCCTTTGGACTAATACGTCTATATGTGACCCCGGCTGACCAAATGAGTGATAAGTCGGAAAAATTGTAACATTGTTTTCTTACATCCTTGTAAAGGTTTGGAAGGGTGCTTTACACGGTTTCAAAAAAGTATGACTGCTACAAAAATTGGCAAAGTTATGGAGCATTGAACATGGTAGGGATCAAAAAGTGAAAATGAAGAAAACGGCTGTTGAAGTTTTACATTATATATGCAAATGGATTGCATGGAAATATTACATGCACAACATTCAAATGTGGCACACAGTATGTAATATGTATGTTATGTTGCAATGATACACTGGAAGTACAAATGTGCTGCTACAAAGACTTATCAAGTTATGCCAGATTATGTCTTCATGTGTAAAACTAAGAGGACAGATTATTTGAGAGCAAAAGGTAGACTCACTGTTTGACAGTTTAAAACCTACAGGCAACTGTCCAATTTAACAGGGGTCTAGTGGCTTAATGCTGTCTGTTGACACAAGCTACTGCCAGTGACCAGTTACAGATTAGTCACAGTTTCCATCAAACAATAGCAGGCAGAAAATCTTAGCTCCACAGCTGGGTGTAATACACAACCAGAGCCACCACTGATTCATGGTCAAGTAGATTAGCTCAATGCACCAACTAAGACAATACACAACACTGTGAGTGACAGTGTCCAGAGTGAGGCCTAAGCAGTGTCCTCATTGCTGAATAGATCAATTAAACCTGCCAAGTGGGTGACATTCTGCACAAGTGTTCATTAATCCTTAGTGATTGTTCAGAACACCAGACTGACCACATACCCAAACAAAGCGAATGTAATAGATGAAGAACAGGCAGTGTTCAAATAGGGGTATTGGTTGAATTGTATTTGTCTCAACACAAAAGGCTTTATTGTGCCTTCATCGATTATAAGAAAGCATTTGATTTAGTAGACCGGTCCTTCCTGTGGTCTAAGATAATTTCATACAGTATTAATGGTATTGTGTTGAAAGTTGTATACAACATATACAAAAATGGGTCAGCTGGACGGTGATAGACCGTTTGAAATTGAAGCCTTTGTAAAACTTTTGTCTCGACTTCACTGAAGGCGGTGTCCTGCTGTCGGAACTTCGAAGGTGTTACTCACCTAACTTACAAATATATAGGGACCTAATGGAGAGGCCCATCATAATCCATAGCTCTAAATGAAGAAAAAAAATGAAGTATCAGAAAGTCACACTTCGTATACTGTGTGACACATCTCGTACTGTCTCTCTGCACTGTCGCAATGTCCAGTAGTTTCCTATCACAACCCTCGTGTACAATATACCAAAGCTATATATTTCTAACACCACAACATATGTATTATCATTGAATAGGTAATTGAATAATCTTTCAGATGAATACAACTTGTAGCAGCAGAAAATGAAGCATACAAAAGTTACACCGCAAACAATGACATGCATTCTCAAAATGTGATTCATTCAAAAATGAGTGCTATATAATGGTAGTTTGTCCAAATGTAATCAAACTCAAAGACAGTTGCAGCTTACTGTCCACCAAGCAGTAGCAGAGCAGTTTTATAATAATAATAATCCACAAGTTAAGTGGCAGTGATCTTCCTTTTATCATTCATATGATGTTTATTGTGAGCAGGGCGGACAAATGGTTATCATACGTAGACAGGTACAGAAAGAAACTGAAATTTTCTATAAAAAGAACACGTTTGCCTATCAATGGCATGTATTTCCTATTGTTGCTGTTTCTGCCGGGCATAAATCAAACAACCCTGTAGGTAATTATTAATCAAATGTTTTTTGGTGAATCATAGTTACAGATCATTAAGGGTTATGATGGAAGTAAAATGTTTACATGTTTACTGAAAAAAACAGCTCCACAGAACTAATTATAGTTATTGTTAAGATGTTTAACCTAGTTCCGTTATCTGACATTGTGCCAACAGATTGGTGTATTGGGATCATTAAGCCTATATAATTATTATATAAACATAGCAGCAGACACTGGGACAGTGTGACTGCTGCCTGGCTAAATGGATGCAATGGTGCTTTGAAGTTAGTTCTTCTGCCAACTATCCTTTTCACACAAGCCTATAGGTTTAGTAGCTGCCAGCACACTACTGAGCCTAAACTACCATGCAGGTGTGAAAAACGTGCTGATGTATTTGAACTTGATCCACTAATTAACTGTCCACCAAGCAGTAGCAGAGCAGTTTTATAATAATAATAATCCACAAGTTAAGTGGCAGTGATCTTCCTTTTATCATTCATGTGATGTTTATTGTGAGCAGGGCGGACAAATGGTTATCATACGTAGACAGGTACAGAAAGAAACTAATATTTTCTATAAAAAGAACCACATACCTAAACAAAGCGAATGTAATAGGTGAAGAACAGGCAGTGTTCAGATAGGGGTATTGGTTGAATTGTGTTTGTCTTGATACAAAAGGCTTTATTGTGCCTTAACTATGTCAACTCTTCTAATGGTTGACATTTGGTTGTTTCAGGTGTCAACTATATTGTGAATCTGTAATTATTAGTCTATATTGATACAATTGATTTACACAGTACCATGTCTACACAAGACATGGCAAGCGTAAACAGAACAGTAGAATGCATTTGATATAAATGAAGTGTAGGATATTTCACTCTATAGTTGTCCAGAATATTACTTTTCTATGTTTGTCACCTACAGGTTTCTACAGACAATACATCTTTAACCAATAGACACCAAAGTCACACCATTTTATAATAATCAAATGAACATCAAAATAAACACAACTTGCAATTATAGAAAATCAGTAGTTTTGAAGATACAGTTTAAAAGTGTTAGGCAACTGTTCAATCTAACAGTGGTCAAGTGTGTCTGCTCTGCCTGGGTGCTGTGACCAATTAAAGATTAGTCAAGGTCTCAATGGACTGGGCTGTAGAGATTAGTCACACTGCTGACTTTGTGGCACATTAAACAAAATCTACTGTTGGGGGTAGTCTCAAGGGCCCTTCTCAAAACCACATCACTAGATAATGTAAAACTTTTGCACTTTGGGGGCCCCTTAGGTGCCCTTAGAATGATTAAACCAAATACAGATTTCTTGTATATAGTGACAGCACCCTAAGATACATCTATGCAAAATTAGAAAAAAAGTTGAACAGTTTTGGAAAAAATAGGCCAAAGGTTAAATTTTTACCAGTTTTGGGGTCCTTGGAGGCCCTAGGGAGCCCTTAAAATGATTCAATCAAATACAGATTTCCCGTGCATAGTGGCAGTGCCCCAAGATGTCTATGCAAAATTAGAGATAAAGTTGCTGAACGGTTTCTGAGATACGACAGCTAACGGCGGACGGAGAGTGATGGCAATAGTCCCTTGGACCTTCGGCCAAAGGACTAAAAAGGGTTGGACTCTCAATAAGCCAAAAGGCTTCCTTAATTCTCTGGGGGCAATCTTGTTAAACACATACAGTTCATTTTTTTAAATATGGTATATAATTAAAATACAATTGGATTAGATACAGTGTTTTGAGGAACCATGGGCCTTTATGAGGCTGCAAGTGATTTTCTCACTAAACTACAGTTAAGCATGGGACTGTGGCAACTTGCAGTGACAACACATTTCAGTGTTAACATTTTATTTATTAGGGCATCTAATGCTACTATACATACATACAAATAGACAGTATCAACATATACATTATAATTTATTATATCTTGGCACATTCATTTGAAAGGTATGAATGTTTTCACAACTGATGTTTAATGCAATGAATTGTATTACATCATACATGGTTTACTCCAAAGCATTCTGGGGAGATCCATGCCAATAACCATACTCATTCAATAAAGTGATCGCATGGATCTATCAACAGTCTAAACACAAAACGCTCTTTCTGGCAGTGTAGAATATTACATAAATGCGTCACAACTTTGTGATGTGAACCGTCCACTATTAATTGCCAATAAGCCACCTCATCATAAATCACTGACCTCAGTTTGTTAACAAAAATGTGTGCGTACTATGTTTTTACAAGGATGTGGAGTTGTGCTTTTTCAACTACATAATCATATATCACCTAAAAGTGACCTAAATTAGAAACATGTTAGTTGGTTAGTCATCTGCACCATACATAATTCCACAATAGGTGGCAGCAATTGTGCAGCCTTCTGGGAGAATCCCACATTGGTTAGAAGAGCTACAATGTCATGAAACCATAGACATCAGTTTGGGAAAGAAAGCACTAGTAATTACTATTCATGGGATGTTAATTAATTTATTACCTCCCCTGTAAAATGAAAGTTATTTTACAACTGTACATTATATATTGTGGCGTACACCAACGTTTATCATGTTACCACAGGCGATCGACTGACAGACACTAGCACAGTTAGCGTACTTGTATATAGATATTATTTCTACCACTGTGAACAGTTTCGAGATATTTAATTTTGCTAGCGTTTATTGCAAGAATGAGACATTGAAATGTTGTTTGGCTACAGCCTGAGGTTCTTGTGTAGTTCCGGCTCTATGGTGCAGACGAGGGTGAGAAGTCGCTGCATTGCCTTCTCCTTGTTCTTCGACATCTGCTGGTTCAATATGCCGATCTGTGTCTGCGTCTCTTCGTCCATCTTCACCTGCACATCGCCCTTAGACCCCATCAACTGAAACAGACCACAGCCTTGATTCACGCTGTCTCTCACAACAGACAGCAGCCTTGACTCACGCCGTCTCACAACAGACCACAGCCTTGATTCACGTCATCTCTCACAACAGACCACAGCCTTGACTCATGCTGTCTCTCACAACAGACCACAGCCTTGACTCATGCCATCTCTCACAACAGACCACAGCCTTGACTCATGCTGTCTCTCACAACAGACCACAGCCTTGACTCACGTCATCTCTCACAACAGACCACAACCTTGACTCATGCCATCTCTCACAACAGACCACAGCCTTGACTCATGCCATCTCTCACAACAGACCACAGCCTTGACTCATGCCATCTCTCACAACAGACCACAACCTTGATTCATGCCATCTCTCACAACAGACCACAGCCTTGACTCATGCCGTCTCTCACAACAGACCACAGCCTTGACTCATGCCATCTCTCACAACAGACCACAGCCTTGACTCATGCTGTCTCTCACAACAGACCACAGCCTTGACTCACGCCATCTCTCAACAGACCACAACCTTGACTCACGCCATCTCTCACAACAGACCACAGCCTTGACTCATGCCATCTCTCACAATAGACCACAGCCTTGACTCACGCCATCTCTCATGACAGACCACAGCCTTGACTCACCCCATCTCTCACAACAGACCACAGCCTTGACTCACCCCATCTCTCACAACAGACCACAGCCTTGACTCACCCCATCTCTCACAACAGACCACAGCCTTGACTCACCCCATCTCTCACAACACACAGCAGTCTTGACTCACGCCATCTCTCACAACAGACCACAGCCTTGACTCACCCCATCTCTCACAACACACAGCAGCCTTGACTCACGCCGTCTCTCACAACAGACAGCAGCCTTGACTCACCCCATCTCTCACAACAGACCACAGCCTTGACTCACCCCATCTCTCACAACAGACCACAGCCCATCTCTCACAACAGACCACAACCTTGACTCACCCCATCTCTCACAACAGACCACAGCCTTGACTCACCCCATCTCTCACAACACACAGCAGTCTTGACTCACACCATCTCTCACAACAGACCACAGCCTTGACTCACCCCATCTCTCACAACACACAGCAGCCTTGACTCACACCATCTCTCACAACAGACACCAGCCTTGACTCACCCCATCTCTCACAACAGACCACAGCCTTGACTCACCCCATCTCTCACAACAGACACCAGCTTTGACTCACACCATCTCTCACAACAGACCACAGCCTTGACTCACCCCATCTCTCACAACAGACACCAGCCTTGACTCATGCCATCTCTCACAACAACAACAGACCGAAGCCTTGACTCAATCCGTCTCTCATAACAACATCAGACCAAAGCCTTGACTCACGCCTTCTCTCACAACATTTGGAATACTTCTAAGATAAGCTTACATGTTATTGTTTATCATAATTATCATTAAAAATGGTGTATGTATCCACATCCGCATACAAATGTGCACACATATGTGCACATGTACGAGTTTGTATGTGCAGACACCCATACAATAATTTATTTACTGAGATGCAATAGAAAATTAGCTTTTTGTGGCATTTCCTAAAAATAACATTACACCTGGGGATTTTTCAGTAAATGTTTAAAAGTTAAGATAATAAACAAGACAATAAACTGAAAGATTACCTAATGACATGGAAATAAACTAGTTTGTATATTCTTTGTTTCAATTATTATTTCTTGTATTTGCAAGATTCAGAAACACTCAAGATAAGATTCAATGGCTTGACCAAAACTATGGTATTTCTTAAGTGTGAATAATTTGAAACATTTTGGCATTCATTTTATGATGCAAATTGTCTTTGGGAATGAAGCGGTTTTCCTAAGACAGGGAATAATCACAAAGTGGTGACACACTACTTGGTTCTTAGTGAGGTTGTTGTAATTTGTCACTCTGTGATGTCCTCATAACAGTTACGACCCAACAGTTTACGCAAAAACAGAGTTCTACAACTGGATTATGCAAGCAAGGCTATCAAGCAGTACTTAATATAAGAACAGCTATCAATATCAGACAGCAGTTTGTGCACAAACTATACAGGTACAGTGTGTGAAGAGATTTATATTGGACTGGTTGGTTCAAATAATTTCTCTTTTTACTATAATAGTTATTAGGTATTTCATTAATTTGATCTTTTTCCTTTTGCTATGTTTCGACACCTTTCAGTGGCATTCATTAACTTGACTATTGTTAGTCAGTTTGATGAAGGCCGTTGAAAGCCGTAAAAATATTATAAAAGAAAAAAGGCAATTGACTAAAAAAAAGAAATTATGTGAAACCTTCTCACCTTCTTCTCATGGTCCTGATACTGTCGTTCCCTCTCCTTGCGGTAGGCTTCTATCTCTGCCTGGGCTTCTTCCTTTGCCTGCTTCAGACGACGCGCCTTACCTGCAACAACACAAAGCTAGCATTATATTCATTATACATATATTACACTTATCTGTTGATAACTTTAATACTGCTTATCGATTTTGTCTTGTTGAGCCTCTCAGCTTGGTTTCCAAGGATTTAGGTGCAACGTGGAATTATCATCACAGTAAAAACAAACACATACAGCTTCTGGTCTGAACTTAAAGGAACAAGCAACCCTCAAACCATTAAAGAATGTCTACTGTATCACATTCCATCATTTTTATTTAATTCTTAGATCATTTAGTAATTGTGTAAGGAGAATTACTGAGCCTCTCTGGAGGCTGACATTTTGGGCATTTCGCCTGTGGGTGTGTGACGTCAAACTTCCATTACCGCCAGAGCCTCGGGAGGTCAAAACAAAATAAACTCTCAACCCACTGAGGTGAGAAAAGCGCACAGGCTGACAGAACGATGTTTGTTGTACGTAAGAAATTTGAGTGTGATAGATTGACTACCGACCATGGAAATACTTGACGAAGTTGATCGAACAGGTGTATTGGGTTTTGATGGGTACATGTGGGAGCCGGAATACTGACTCTTCCGGCTCAGAGTATTGTACTCTGATTCGGAACTACCTGAAGAGCTTTCAACGGCTACGCTTACGCCAGATGTTGACGACCAAAATGTAGTTTCTTCAAATCAGAATGACGACGAAAACTGGTGCAGATGTGACCAGTGCCCTAGCGACACGAAAGATAAAAAATGCTGCTGGAATTACCCAGACGATCGACTTCATCCAGGTGGCAGATGTCTTGCAGACTGGGATGATTTACATCAACTGTATTTCCAGCCTGCGTTCGCATAGTCTATATGGTGCATAGGCGGCAACGGATCAACTGAGTAATAGGTAGGAATAAAGGGACCCGAATAAAGTCAGATTTTTTTATATTGTGTTTCTTTCAAACACTGTTAGTTTGTTATTGAAATTTGCACGGTACTAGCTGAGAATATGTAAGCCCTACCAACATTGACAATACTATTTATTCGTTACGTCCCGCTTGCATCGCTGAGGGAGGTGGATAGCCTACATCATACTCACGCCTTGTATCGCGTTATTCCTCATGAATTGGGCAACCCATATTCAATGACAATTTACATCTTAAGATTAATTTTAAGGTGCATAACATACAAAATAAAAAAGAAATTATTTATGTGAGAATATATTATCTTGAATGGTATATGGGATTTTGAACCTTAGGGTTGCTTGTTCCTTTAATCTGTTTACAGACTCAAGTCAGTGCGAACTGCCAATGGTGACATTGGTGCCCTTTGACCAGCTCAAATTAGCCTTGGTCCCATTTATACTTGTTGCCCTTCAAAATGTATGTTACCTAAAGGCCACTTTGACCCTTTTGTTCCTATGTTGAGGGTTATTACACTGCTAATGTAACAACTGATTGGTTTCACAACTGTTTCACTTCTACACCCGAATGATGAATGGTCTAGCTAGTTAGCTGAATAACAACCAGATAGTTTTAATTACTTCCAACATGATGTTGTATCATTGCTGGGGCCAAAACTACCAAGTGTATGATAATAAATATGGGCAATTTAAATAGCTTAATAATACTGTTTTTTAATTAATGTTTCCCTAATATAATAGATGTTCCTTATAAGTTATAGATCTGCTTAATAAATTTCATGAGAAGGAACCCCGTCCACCATTTTCAATAATAATCAGAGATTGTGATTTATTTTTGGGCCAGCGTACAACTATAACTGTAATTTTAAACTGACCCGGACTTAGCCAAGTATAATACTTAGTGCAATGGTACAACTACAAGCCAGGTCATTGCAAGGGCCATTATATGATCAACCTTTCTATTGGCAATGTCCTAATTTTGCATATTTAATTTCTAATCATTTACAGTTACATAATTGTTGGCACTAATTCACTGCTGATAATGTACGTACGGCACAACGTGTAAAACAGTCACTGCAAGCAATATAAATGTTGTCATTAATTTGGTGGGACTGTCACAGGACGGTGAGTGTCAGTGTGACTGTCACAGTCGGCGTATCCAATGTCAAACAATCTGGGACAGCGTACGAAGTTCTGAAAACAGCACAAAAACAAGCACTTTGTGCATTCCAGTATATCACACAATATACAATAACTGCTTACGTTTTCGGGCCTCTCCGACCTTTTCTGCGGCACGCTTTTCAGCGGTCAAAAGTTGTTGAATTCCCGTAGATTGACTAGCCATTTCGACGTCTCTGGTGACCTGCCTATCCGCTGTAAATGTGGATCACGTGACGTAACATTGACATTAGGTTCAGGCCAAACTGCTCGATCGTTGACTTTACGTTCAAACTTCGTTATTGGCTTCATAATTTGAGCTACAAAAATACTGTTAATTTTTATGCATTTATCAGTTTATTAACATTCCTAGAATGTTGTAGAAAAGGATAAATATAATACGAAACTAACTTGTATGTTTTACCTAAGCGGTCCTTGATGTGACGTCATGATGGGGAAGTTTGTGGGGTTGCCTTTCGTTTTGGGTTACAAAACTACTGTACTCTTTTCTTGAAACTACTTGCGTCTACTAAGTTCACATTCAACCACAACTGCGACTTTTTACAGACGGAAGGACACTATTTTGTAAAGGAAATTCGGGATATATCCTGCTGCTACCCAAACTTGGCCCAACGTCTGACTCTGAAAGTGACAGCCCCGTCTCTCACTCACTGACACCGACGCTATCGCTGACTGACAGCAGCTTTGTGACGTTTTGTGTACCAAAGTCTTTCTGGAAGAATGGCAACAGCGTCCCCAAATTTGCCAAGCCAACACAAACCATGTCCAGAATCGTACCAGGTGTCGGATATGAACCGATTGCGTCGGTTCTTGTGTCTTGGTTCGGAGCAAGGCACGTACAAAATCTGCGAACACGATCTGGGAGTAGAAAACGCTGCAGCAGTGATCAGACTCATTGACGACGGGAAGGGCGAGCAAGTGATCAATGAAATAATCAAGTTCAGCGTAGACGGCCGAGCTGCGAAGCACGAGCCTAGTTTGTTCGCCCTGGCTATGTGCTCAAAACTGCCAGGTGAAAATTTTGTTAGCGTCCGCAATGCAGCAAATAAAGCTGTTTGTCAAATTTGCCGCATTCCAACACACCTCTTCCAGTACGTGAATTTTTGTGAACACCTTGCAAAGAAAACTGGTTGGTGTCGGGCACAAAGAGCAGCTGTACAGAAATGGTACAATGACAAATCTCCCATGGAACTTGCCTATTGCGTCACCAAGTATCGCAGTCGCTCGGGCTGGTCACACAAAGATGTCGTCAAACTGGCACACGTCAAGCCACAGCAAAATGGTTGGTGTATTATTACGGATACCCATTATTACACATTTGTTCCTTGCTTAAGTATTTTTGGAGCAAATTCTTGTATCTTTAATATCAGCAATGTTTCCATTAAAAATGCGCTTTCTGACAGTGTAAGACCCCATGTCTTGTGATGTGACTATGTCTAATTTATATTAGGCATTTATATTATGCAATTTATGGCAACAGGTACTAACCTGTCACACATAAAAAGGCTATGTAGCTAGCATAGGAGTCCTTATTAGACTGACTTAATCGTCATTTAATGTTTAGTTTTATGTTTAGGTGGAGCCCATAATCACCTAGTCTGTTCGGTCCTGTCGACCGTCGTCTCTACTTACCTTATTTGGTATTGAGTTCATCCGCCATTTTCTCCCACACTCAGCTGTCCTTCCTTTCAAGATCATTCTTAACAGTACCTCTCATGCCCTTAGCCAGAAATAATTTGTTACCAGTTTTGAATTAATAAAAAATGTGCCTTTTAACCCGCGAATAGCTTGCGTGGAAGCCAATGACATCAATCACAGCCATTACTGGCCAGTTTAATTTTTTGCAGTGACAAACCAGCACTTGTCATTTGAGCCATTTATTAATTAATACTGATCCATTTAATTTGTATCACTACCAGTTGTGCCAATGATAGTCATTAATGTGGGCCCCTAAACTTGGAACTCACTTAATTTAATGGCCAGCTGGCCCCCTCTAAATTCCACTCATCTTAACAGTTGTAATTACCCGTCTTGGCCAGTCAACTGCCAGTCTTGAAGACGGACAGATGGGTCTCTGGCTAAACCCCTGCTACCTCTCCACCTTAATTGTGTCCTTTGTCTTCTCATTCTACCACTCCGTTATCCTTTCTATGCTTGTTTGTCAGTCTCACTTTCACCTCACTCATTCTCTCTACATGTATCCAGTTTATCAAGTATCACTATCAGTCTTCTCACAACTATTTTTTCTTTGAATATTTTTACATTCCGATCTCTTGTCATAATTAAGATTTTATCCCATCTTCCTTCTGTCATCTTTTTTTACTTAACATATTCTTAAAACCCAGGAACTACACAGTCAAGTCGTATACCCTGACCCATGTTTTGTTTCAGCAACCTCCGTGGTGCTTCGGTACACTGTCCATGGCCTGGCGAAGGCTAAAGAGATGTACGAAGGCAAAGATGAGGCAGGCTTTCAAGAGCTCCTTGAATACTTTGAAGCTGTTGAGACCTTGAAGCAGACGAAAGATGAGCAGCAAGCAGTAAGACTCATCGAACAGCACAAGTTTGTGTGGGAACATGTGCCGACCTGGCTGCTTAACTCCAAGGAGGTAAGATTCAACAAGATTTAATGAATCAGATGCCACATTTTCATGGTAAAATCTACATTTTTGGACTTGAAGTTCTCTGTAAATCCATATTTAAAAGTTTTTCATTATGATTAGTTAATCAGCCTGTAGCATTCCTATTCTGATCAAATTACCTCCACATTGTCTGTGTCTTTCACAAGAGACACTGAATGCTGTTGATCCATTCTACCTGATGTCTATGCCAAGGGAATAAAAGATCCCACATGGCATAAATGTATAAACTCTAATGGTCTCACAGACTCACAGAGCTGGAACGTCAATCTGTAAACTTATAAATACCGTATTATCCCCAATAGACATGCACTGCGCGAGTACAAGAGCTTGAGTGCGCGTCTAATGATTTATCATAAGACATATGTAGCACAAGCAGCCAATGGTGGACGAACGCACAAATTGCATACACGTCACGCATATGCAACTCTAAATATGTCAAAATCAAACAGATTCTGCTGTATATTTTTGTTAGACATCTGTCTAGCATCAATATAGCATTTGCTCTTAGATGGCTATAATTAGTTCTAAATTTCCAAAAATCTGTATTGTAATTGTATACAGGGAATTCCTTATCATATACAGTAAGTGTGTAACCAGATTGTCACCCAAAACAATACATGATAATGATGATACATGTACGGCCATATTCTTCAAGAAAATATCTGTATTGTATTAAGTACTTGGAAGTCCAGATGGTGTAGCAACTAAAAAGTCTGTAGCAAGATTGCCACCTTCATCTTACAGCGATAGAAATAAGCCAACATTTTTACTTGTCCGCCGGACAAGTAAGTTTTGAAATCTACTTGTCCGCCAAAATTTTAACTTGTCCGGGTGGTTGTCAAGGGGAATCGAAGCTTTGGAAAAAAAAGTCTGTCTTATTTTTATGACAACAACACAATGTTCCTGCTGTTTCGTTGCATGTACATCTGAGTGACTTAAATTGTGATCAAAGACACAATTTGATTTAATCTGCAAATTTTGAAATTGCAAAATTATGTTTACAACTATTTTGCGGTCCATTATTATTCATCACGAATATTAAAAGTAGACACGTACGTTACATGATGTATACCAATATTTTAGTGATGCTGATATGAATGCTTTTATTAATAACAAATCATTATTACGATGATAGGAATGAGACAATTGTTTTCCTTGCCATTTGGTTTATAATGTTGCAAAAACTGTTTATGTTTAATATGATGTATATATATATATATATAACACTGCTGTAAAATTTTGGCATCAGTTTGTCACTAAAGATGCCATTCAACCACTAGGAACATGACCAATGCAAATCCAGGAAATGTTGTCACAAAAATCATAATAAACTATATAATCTGATAATATTTTGTTAAACCTCAATGTCTATGAACTTCAATCAATCAATCAATCAATCAATCAATCAATCTTTATTTCAGACAAAAAAGCATACGTGTAATATGCACTATGTCCATAGTAAAAAAGTAAAAATAAAAAGTATATTATAGTGTATAAATTGCACTAATACACTGTTTGCTTCGAATATACGCATAAAAACTCTTACTGTCATGTTTTATATTACTAGCTAATTTTTTTTCATAGCTTCTCTTTGAATTTCTAATTTCAGCTGTAGCTTGATTAAGTGCTTCTTTATAAATGTTGTAGTCTTCATCATTTCCAGTACATCTATATGACTTCCACATCATTTGTTTATACTTAATTTTTCTAATGGCTTCTTTCGATAAGTGTTTCTTTTTAGACCGTTTCCCTTGTTTTTTGAAAGGTACAAATTTATCGACTATGCACTTAATTTCACTATTTAAGATATTCCAGCATTCGGTTGCTGTCTTATTCTTCAGTGTGTTATTCCAGTCTATCTTTGCTAAATATTTCCTCATGTCCTTATACCTTCCTTTGTGGAAATTTCTCCTATACTGCTTTTTACTATTCCTTTCTGATTTTACTTTGATGGTAACATGTATCTGGTTGTGATCACTACTCCCCAGTGGCTCACATATCTTGACATTGTCAACTAATTCTTTCTGTGAGGACAAAACTAAGTCTAACACATTCTCTCCCCTGGTTGGTTCTAGCACATGTTGAGAAAGGAAACTATCTTGTACTAAAACTAAAAACTTGTGGTCCTCACTCCCCATACTCTGTAGAGATTTCCATTGTATATGCCCATGGTTAAAGTCCCCCATAATAATACAGTTCCGTTTGCTTACTTCCCTTATAGCGTTTTGTATTTTTTCATTCTCTTCTATGCTTATGTTTGGACTTCGATAAACTAACCCAACTGTTAACGTTGAGTTTCCTGTAACTATGTTACACCAAACAGCTTCTTCGCAATCTGCTTCTCTTTCTAATTTTATTTCATAAGCCTGGATAGATTCTTTAATATATAAAATAACTCCACCTCCCTTTCTTCCTATTCTATCTTTCCTAAACATTACATATCCTGTTAGTCCCAATTCGGCATCTGATATATCAGTGGTGGCCCACGATTCGGTTATACCTATTACGTGAGGGTCAATATCTTCTACCATAATGTTTAGTTCACTTCTTTTGTTTACTATGCTCCTTGCATTTAAACAAATGCATTTATATCCTGATTCAGAACAGTTTTCCAGGCTGTTCTTTGCCGATTTATTTCTGCTGTCTTTATCTATGCCTCCAGTTTCAGGCTTCTCTGTGAATCCCCCCTGCGAATCTAGTTTAAATAGATGCAGCCTGTCCCACTGTCAACAGGTGCTATTTCGAACGTTGTCTTATTGAAGGTCCAGCGAATATTAATTTACATGTAACCTAATCCTCGCTAGTGAAGTCTACTTATGCCATTTTGTCTTTAAACCCAACTGACTTTTGTAAATCTGATTTATAAGTGGTATGCAGAATGATTAAATAGTGTGAGTTAAATAGTTTATTATTTACATTTTAGTGTGAACTTTAATATATCTGCAATACCAGGTAGGTGCAAAATAACACACTACTAGAAAATAGCTTATTAAATGTCAAATTAAAGTAGTACATTTACAGTTATTCCAGTTTTTTTTTTAAATTTACCATTTATTTCAGTTAATAAACATACCATGTTACACATCAGATTGTACATTAGTTAAGTTTATGAATTGATATGTCTTTGACAAGAGTGTCTGTAGTAGAGTGGAAGAGGTAGGAGGCCAATGAAGGAATGTGTGCTGGCATCCATCACACATATGGAGATTCATGCACCCATCCATGGCTGCAGTACAGACCGACACATGTCTGTCTCGCACGGTTGATGGCTTGATGCTTACAGCAGCTGTGAAGGCCGCAGTGCTGTCTGTGTGTCTAGGACAGGAATGTTGCATTGACAGGCCTATGTATAAATAACACAGAATGGCAGATTGAAATAGCACTGCAGAATCTGGCTAGACTCGTTTATACAAATCAATGATTCGCCCCTTCTATTTGTGATATGTTGCGTAATACATATCAGTCATCCGCTCATGCATTTATCAATATCATGTTACATAATGCAGATTAATGATGTAATCTTTGATGTGTTGTATCTGATGTAGATCAGCTATCCAACCTTACATTTGAGATACGTTGTGCAGTACTTATTAAGTATCCATTCTTTTAGATATTATGCATGATAGAGATCAGTGATTGATCCATCCATATTTCATGCCTGATCCAGATCGAGGTATAACAGGCAAGTCAATGTGTTATTTTTATTGGATTGCCTTGGCCATGGCTGGGGTACAAGTATGCCCTATATAACTTGTTATTTTTATTGCTTTGATTAGATTGCATTTCCATCCATACTTGGGGATAGTTATATCCCAGAAACTTGTCATTGGGACCAAATTACATCAAGTGGCCTTATGCACCAAACCAGGGATGAAGTAGGTAAATAGGTAAGGACTGGATTGTGTGCCCTTAATAATGAGTTATTCCTGTGTGTCGTAGGTGTGGCGAGCCCTGCTCCACGACATACCAATGCTGGCTCTGATTCGCCGCCTCGGCAAGTTGACGTCCCTCAAAATCCTGTCCCCTGACTCTCCCGACACAGCCCGGGTAGTTGACAAGTTACAGAACGAGAAACTACTTGCTAATGCCAGGTATGTGTCTCCATCCTCACTAGCTAGGGGTGATAGTTGACTACACTACCCCTGGCAGATATCTTCACAAGCCAGGGGTGGTAGTTGACTACACTACCTCTGGCAGATATCCTCACAAGCCAGGGGTGGTAAGTTGACTACACTACCCCCGGCAGACATCCTCACAAGCCAGGGGTGGTAGTTGACTACACTACCCCCCGACAGACATCCTCACAAGCTAGGGGTGGTAGTTGACTATACTACCTCTGGCAGATATCCTCACAAGCCAGGGGTGGTAGTTGACTACACTACCCCCGACAGACATCCTCACAAGCCAGGGGTGGTAGTTGACTACACTACCCCCCGACAGACATCCTCACAAGCTAGGGGTGGTAGTTGACTATACTACCCCCGGCATATATCCTCACAAGTCAGGGGTGGTAGTTGACTACACTACCCCCGACAGACATCCTCACAAGCCAGGGGTGGTAGTTGAGTACACTACCCCTGGCAGATATCCTCACAAGCCAGGGGTGGTAGTTGACTACATTACCCCTGGCAGACATCCTACGCAGTGTACTGGATCAGCAGCGCCCCCTGGCATTTGAGGATGGAATGATATACACACACATTGTGATGATTGATATGGCAGTGTTGTGAGTGATGTACTTGTATTGTTCAGGTTAATCAGTTTTGTCGATGATTCATTTATTCATGCTTCCAATCAAATTAATAGATTACCATCTTGTGTTAGTGCTCATCATTTTGATTTTATAAAATATGTTTTCAGAAACTCTTGTAATTTGTGTAAAATATATTCAGTATGTGAGGGACATCACCCACCATGTGACCCCATATGGGGAGATCACCCGCCATATGACCCCATGTGGGGAGATCACCCGACATGTGACCCCATGTAGGGACATCTCCCTCCATGTGACCCCATGTGGGGAGATCACCCGCCATGTGACCCCATGTAGGGGCATCTCCCTCCATGTGACCCCATGTGGGGAGATCACCTGCCATGTGACCCCCATGTAGGGAGATCTCCCTCCATGTGACCCCATGTAGGGAGATCACCCACCATGTGACCCCATGTAAGGAGATCTCCCTCCATGTGACCCCATGTGGGGAGATCACCCGCCATGTGACCCCATGTAAGGAGATCTCCCTCCATGTGACCCCATGTGGGGAGATCACCCACCATGTGACCCCATGTAAGGAGATCTCCCTCCATGTGACCCCATGTGGGGAGATCACCCGCCATGTGACCCCATGTAGAGAGATCTCCCACCATGTGACCCCCCATGTAGGGAGATCTCCCACCATGTGACCCCATGTGTCTTTGTGACCCTCCATGAGATTGCCTGTGTGGGGGGTATCTTTGGCTACTTGCTTGTGCCAACATTGAAGATTTTTCTTAAAATAACATGTGAAGTAAATATGTCTCTCTGCTGCAGGATCCACCCATTCACACTGCATGTGGCATCGAAGCAATACGCCCAGGGAAAGAGTCGCCACGACAAGGTCAAGTGGCATCCAACCGAAGCAATCACCAAAGCCCTTGATGCTGCCTTCTTGAAGGCATTTCAGGTTTGTCTCACATATCAGCAACTACCAATGTTCAAAGTCTCACTGTTTTTATAAGAAAATCATTTTATATCCTTTAGTATAAACTATATCTTGGCAGCCCAGTTGCCTTGTAATGAACTATAAATATGTTTATATAATTCTACCACTATTTGTCTAATTTTAAGTGTTCAACCTAAATATCATATCATATTTTACACAGGCAGATTGATATTCGTTACCCTTGCAAGCCAGGGGTGTGACTACGTACACTCCCCTGGCAGATCTCCTACGCATTGTATGGAAGTTAGCTGAATCAAACTCATGATTGACTACGCCGTACCACCCGTGAGAACAGTGCAGACACCTGTCCGACTTGTGCCCTATTTCCAGGAATCCCAATACAATTACCCATTCCACCATTCTCACAAGCCACTGAGCGGTATTGTGTATTCAAATAATTACGTCTACTGCCCAAACAGTCCACGAAGACCACCCAGAAGACCACTGGAATTTTATGGCAAGCGATATTATTGGCTGAGCTTATCTTCAGAGTTTTAGCCAGCGATCTGCCAGGGGGCACTGAGACTGATGTGATCTGCAAGGGGGCACTGAGACTGATGTGATCTGCAAGGGGGCACTGTGACCGATGTAATCAGCAGTGCCCCCTGGTGCTCGATGATGATATTTGTGAACAGATAATGTTGTATTAATGTAATTAGACAAAAATTGTTTATTAAATCACATTTTGATGGTCTGTATATTAGAATAGATAGTGTCTAGATGCTGTTTAACATAATTATATGATACAAAGATTTGACTTTGCATCTCTAAGAGAAGTGGAAAATAACATCACATTTCTACTTAAAACTAAGTAAGAGCAACAAATGTAACTGGGAATCGTCTGCCAGAAGATGATAAGATATTTAGTGTTGGACGGCCATTAGTAAAAGTGATGTGGTTAATTAAATGAAGTTAATTTATGTGAGATTGTGAGATACCTATTAACTATTCTACAACATTCCATGTTTTGTTAGATTGTTGAGCCGACCGGCAAACGTTTCATTTTGGCGATTGACGCCAGCACTTCGATGACACACGGCGGAGTGAACGGTTCCCCCCAGGTGACACCACTGGAGACTGCCACTTCCATGGCGATGGTTACTTTGCGCACTGAACTGAACTGCCACATCGTGGCGTTCTCACAAACTGTGCATGAACTCTCCCTTACTCCAGAGATGTCTGTCAAAGAAATCCACGATAACATGGTGAAGAAGGTAGAGTTTAATATTTACCCATTTCTTCACTCTCACTGTGTAACATGCACATTGTAATTAAATATATATCAATATAGGTCTATCATTACATGTCAACTTTGTCATCTAAAAGAACTTGTGTTGTATAATAAAATATACAAAATGAACAAATAGACCTGCATCCAAAAGCCAACATGAATTTTAACTTTCTTATCTGTCTTCTGTGTTGTTTTGTAATTATAGGAGAATGATCTTATCAATGACGATTTAGAAGATTTATAATAACTATTATATGTAATTTAAATATTTTAATTTACACTACTTATATATTTTTATTTGATTTGGTGGTAAAATTTTGAGCATTTCTATTCAGTATGTAATAATAATTTATATTATGTACAACTAAGACATCAGATTTATGAAAAAGTCGGAACTTGGTTTAAAGAATGTCATGTATTGTGGGAGTGAGAAACAAGATGAGAGTGTGCTGTGTTGCAAGATGGCCCATGCAGGCCCTGTCAACGCCTGTCCCAAAGACTGTACCCAGCCCATCTTGTGGGCCTTGAAGGAGAAGATAGCCACTGATGTCTTCATCATCTACACCAACTCGGAGACAAACGTGTCAGCTGTGAGTCCTGAGGAGGCCATCTGGAGGTATCGACAGGAGATGGCACTGCCACACACAAAGTGAGTCTCTTACCGGCATCACTTGAAACATAAACTTATTTCTTAAGCTGGATTTACACAAGGCAATGTTGTCACTACAAAAAGTGATGAAAGGAGATGGAAATGTGGGATGATGTCCTGGCTACCATTCGCAATAGCAGAGCATTGGATTCAACCATCCTTGCAAGCCAGGGCTGTTTGCCATATAAAACTAGCCCTGGCTGATCCCTACGCGAAGTGAGTCAAGCTAGTAATTGACTTCGCTAGTCACGACTGCATCACCCGTGAGAACAGTGCAAATATCCGCCCCAATTTGAAGACAGATAAACGAATTCTGGGAATCCCAATATACAATTAGCATGAGCAGCTGAGCGGTATTTTATATTAGAATAATTGCTTCTACTTCCTAAATATTGCATGTAATACGAGCCACGGTTGGTTGAAATTAGTTTTATTATGACCACGTGACCTGCCGAGATCCACTGATCTAATGAGCGATTTCATAGGCTGAACTTAAATTCAGAGTTTCGCAAAGCGATCAGCTTGGGGGTACTGCTGGCTGGCACTGACGTAATCAACAGCAACGACCCCTAGCGCGCGAGGATGGATTCAACTGGTGCATGTTCATCCCACTATTTGAAGCCAAGAAGATTTTGTTTAGTTGTCATTGTACAAGTTTCCTAAAGAAGCATGTTTGTGTTTCGCAGTTTGTTTTGGGTTTTCTACAAAATGTTCTCCGCGAAATTTTGAGTGAGGCTCGACTCGACACTTTTCCTCAATTTGTGTTTTTCCTAATCCTGGTTCACTGCCATGTCCCATCATGCACTGTACTGTTTTATTGCCTTGTCCCATCATGCACTGCACTGTTTCATTGCCCTGTCCCATCATGCACTGCACCCTTTCATTGCCTTGTCCCATCATGCACTGCTTTATTTTTGGTGTCTCTTGGACTGTGTCCCATCATGCACTGCTCTATTTGTGGTGTATCTTGGACTGTGTCCCATCATGCACTGTGTTATGATAACACTGTTATCTTTGGTGTCTCGGACCATGTCCCATCATGCACTGCACTGTTTCAGGTTCATTATGTGTGGTCTCACCAGCAATGTGTTGACCATCGCCAACCCTGATGACACATACATGCTGGACATCGTTGGCTTTGACTCGTCTGTGCCGGCTGTCATCCGCAGCTTTGTGATGGACGAGTTGTAAGTCGCCGCCCACAAACACGCTTCCCACCAGCCAGTGTCTACACAGCAACATTGTCCAGACTCTGATACTTTGCAGCTAAATGGCAGTGATCATCTAATGCTTGATGCAAACTTGGGGAACTTTAATCCAACAACGGTTTGGTTTAAAGTATATGTAATACAAATCCCATACGATTGTGGTTTACAAATGACAAAGCTGTGGGTAGTAGAAGTAATTTTTTCTAGCCACCTCATTTAAGGTATCATAGTCTGGACACATTGTTGAATCGCTGCAGGATGAATTCGTGTCTGCTGTACTTCCATGAAATTTGCTGTGGAAGTTGCCAATTATGCAACCAACTTGTCGTTGAATTCCGCTCAATTATGCTACAATGAAAATTCATTTCTAGCCTGTTTCTAGTCGAGTTGATTCACATTTCTTGTACGTCACCATACAGGATGTAGTTAGTGGAATATCAAAGCAGCTATCTGGCCTGCTTCCAATCAAAGTGATTCACATGTCTGGATTCACTTTTCTGGCATGTCACTGTATTTAATGTGATTATAGAAGACATACTATATATTCTGCTTCCCATCAAATGCATTCCCATTTCTTGCACATTTATCACTAGCATAGTTTGTGGGATATCAAAGCAGATATCTAGCCTGCTACTCACCGAATGGATTCGCATTTCTGTCACATCACTGTACTTAGTGGGATGTCAAAAGCAATTATCTTGCCTGCTATTGAGCGTATTGTTTAACAATTCTGGCATATGCCAGCATAATTGGTCAGATGTCAAAGACACCATTATTAAATTATTGATGTACGTGTAGATGATTTATTATGATATGACATCTAGGGTTGCCATTTGTACATGATCCTATTGTTTGTGTAGGATGAGAGATGTATCCATGTTATATATTTAATTAACCTTCAACTTTATCTCTGCACTGTTAGTTTACATGGAAGCTTTGCTAAGATGCCATTATGGTGCAGTTAATGAATGCGTTACAATGTTTATGTCTAGGTTGTCAATATAGGAACCACCATATTGTCTAACAACTTTTGTATAATACTATAGATTTACTCTGGCTAACAATTGATTTTTGCAAATGTTTTTCTATGCTGTTGTGCAGTTGTATTAAGTAAAGTTCATATACTATATTTATAGATAATACTGTATTACGATATACTTCAATTCAGTGTAATATTACCCTGAATGTTTGAAGATTTTATAACTATGTAAATGTCCAGGAGAGGTTCAATGAAATATTTAAATTGCTATCAAAATATTCTTTACTACAAGTTGTTAACATACGTAACATATTTAAGAAAGGTACATTGAATGAGAGTGAACCGATACCATACCCTATAGACTATAGATGGCATCAGCGGTGATCTGAGTACGTGTGTTCAGGGAGTACCACTGGTTGACAATGATCAAACTGTTTTCAGCCAAATAGTAATTGGTTACATTACACATTTGACAAGTGCTGCAGACCATGTCACTAAGGTAATGAGCTTGTAAGTAAAATCCACCATTAAACAATCTTTTTCAAAAATCTGCTGTTGTATCATCAAAGACATGATTTCTGTGACACACCAACAAAAGTGTCCCCTGTAGTTCTGTTCACTAGAGCCGATTCATTACACGACGTGTGCATAATAAATTGAACATGAAGTGGAACAAGCCTATAAGATGGTTGTCTATAAAGATGGTAACAAAATTAGATGTGATCAGGTATCCAAGAAATTATATTTACTATATTTTTACACGGGTTATTATTAGTTTGTAAGCATATTGTCTGTATTTTTTTTATACAAGATTGTTAAGAATAAACACGGTTGTGTTTAGTGATTCTAGTTATCGTAGTAACTTGGAACCGAGACAATGTGTGTATTGCATTTTTGTTTATACAACCAGGAGCGTGTTTAAGGTATTTTCGTATCCAACGTCTTTTATTCAGGACTACAGCTCGGTGATTAAACCCAGCAACACTGGATCGCTTCAGCTTCGTTTGTCAAAATAAAATCTTTGTGTGCCTTTAAAGGTGTGTTGTTTGTTAAATGTCTTGCTTGGACATTAAGTATAATCCTCATTCATTGGGTACAACGTGTGCTCATTTAGTACCAGTTGGACAACTTTCAGATGCAACACCAAATGTCATAGGTCCATTCTATGTAGTGTCTCTGACAGGGGAAGTGAACTCGCTATCGGCATATTCTCTTAATTACGGTATGCTGATTATATTACCTTCATCCTATCAGTACAAAATTGAGTTACAAACTAATGTACATGACAGACTCGTGCCAAACTTGATGTTTATGACATGGCAAATAACTGGCTTTGTGTGCAGTATTCATTCACTGGGTGTCGAATACAGCCACCAAATCTGCTCTGATTAACAATCTCACTACCATACCAAGAAAGCCAAGTGCCAACCACTGGCAAAATTTAGACACAAACATTGTTAGTCATAAATAGGTATTTTGATAAAAGAAATTACTTTTACACCCCATCAGTTATGTAAAATTCCCCCCCCCCCCATCTTATTATTCTCAGTGATATGACCTACAGTAATCACTTGTATTACATTATGATGAAGGCCTGAGTGATGAATAAGTTCATCATTTGTGACTCATGGCAGATGCTACTTCTTGGCCAACACAACACGTCAACAAAGATGTAAAATGTGGCATGGACAATACACACCACAGCATCGTGTCTGTTTTAATGTTCTCAATGCAAGCTGTGTGACACCCACTTCTCTTATTCTTGCACAAGATCCGTAACAATTTGAATCATCATAGTCCACTATAAGGCTACTGAGTAAGATTACGGGAGGTCGGCAGGGGCCTTGTTCTGTGACTCAGTCCAGGCCTTGCTGATTGTCTTCTTCATTTCGTCGTCTCCGTCCTCGTACATGTTCTTCAGTAAGTCCATCAGTCCATCACTTGGGTCTTTCGCCTCGTCCATCTTCGGGCGCCTGGCAACAAGTAACAAACAGATGTATTCTCTCAACAAGATCACTGTGTATGTCATTAAAGACTAACCATATGGCAGTATACTAAAGATACAAAGACAGTTTTTTTATCATGAAATCATATATAGTAAAAAGTAACACCTTGACTGCCCAAAAAAACACATTAAAAATATATAATAATTAACATTTGAGTATTATTTTATAAACATTATCTTGCCGATTAGTATTATTCTCAAACAGCAGTCAACATTTTTAACACTTGTGAACTAAGTTTAACGAGGTTATGGATTTCTGCTCATGTCATAGGTATATATTAACAAGATCATTTACAAAAAACAATGCAAAATATAACATAATGGAACACAATATGTATTTCTAATTACATCTGACATTTATTTATCAACATTTTGTCTTCAAGCATGCACCATCGCATTCGTTCCCAGTCGCACAAACCACTCCACAGAAGAAACAAGTGTATGTGAGTACAACTTGTAGCGGAAACTTGCAAATCTCTAAGCCTTTGTAATTTTTCATTTGATGGCTTAATTCTTCCTTGAGAATAGACAATCGGACAGTGGACAGCAGTCGAGAGAAAGGTCATGGAAACGATGGAAAGATCAGATGAGAAATTACACCAGGCGTCCGCTGTTGATGACAGAGTGATGGTCTCATAAATTTACAACATTTGTGATTAAGGGATGGTCTCATAAGTTTACATCACATGATTACGGGATGGTCTCATAAGTTTACATTACGCGATTAAGCGATGGTCTCAAGTTTACATCACGTGATTAAGGGATGGTCTCATAAGTTTACATTACGCAATTAAGCAATGGTCTCAAGTTTACATCACGTGATTAAGGGATGGTATCATAAGTTTACATCACGTGATTAAGGGATGGTCTCTTAAGTTTACAACATTAGTGATTAAGGGATGGTCTCATAAGTTTACATCACGTGATTAAGGGATGGTATCATAAGTTTGCAACGTCCAAAAACGTGTTCAGGATTGGTTCAACCCCCTCCCCCACCAATACTTGCATTTTTACGATCCAAAATCGTTATTAGTTTCAATACAAGAACAAGATATTTAACATGTCTCACACGCCAGGTGGCACTGCTGTAGCAATACAGTTTCCCAACGATACGTTTCGACCAAACCACCCCTATATGAAATGTTTAACGTATTTTGCGACTATGCAAACGTACGTGACCATCCATAACTAAACATAAGTCTATGACTGAGACGTCCAGTGAACTACTGCGGCTCAAACTGCCAAGTCCACTACTCACTTCTTCTCCTTCGTCTCTTGCTTTATCATGTATGCCCAAGTACGGCCAGGGTTCGCTTTCTTTAGCATCACAAGAACACGGTCCTTCTTCACCTACAGATAACATCTTAATCATTATCTATAGTCATAATAGTCATTGTTTATAGGCTCCACTCAAATAAACTAATTATTACAACAACATAGTGCAATGACATTAGTAGGTTAACATTAACAATGAAATTGCCAGTAAGAATGCTTCCCATCCTCGCAAAACTAGCCCTGGCAGATTTCCTATGCGAACTGCAGAAGTTAGCTGAGTCAAACTAGTAATTGACTTCGCCAGTCATGACTGCGTCACCCGTGAGAACAGTGCAAATACCCACCCCAATTTGAAGACGGATAAACAACTTCTGTGAATCCCAATATTGTGTATTCAAGTAATTGCTTCTACTTCCTAAACATTGCATGTAACACGAGTCACGGTTGGTTGAAATGAGTATTATTATGACCACCTGACCTGCCGCCAACTACTGGTATAGTGAGCAATTTCATAGGCTGAGCTTAAATTCAGAGTTTCGCAAAGCGATCAGCCAGGGGGTACTGTTGGCTGGCACTGACACAATCAGCAGCAGCAGCAGTGACCCCTGGTGCACGAGGATGATGCTTCCCAGAGAGTCAAGTCTGAAGCACTATGAGCAGTCCTAAGGACTGGATACTGCGCTATATCAGAATTTACCTTTTTAGTACATAAGTTGCTGTAAAAAATCCACTGATCACAGTAATTGATGGGATAATCTAAGTTGTCTAACTGTAAAATTTCATAGTAGTTCAGCTGTATAAAGAGTACTACTTTTGCTAAAATGTTACTTCTAACATTTTCATTGAAAAAAGTCAAACATAAAAAGAAGTATTCTTTATTCAACAAACCTTCTTCATTGCACAACTTGATATATTAATTGTTTGAATGAATACAAAAATTAGACACATACAAATTTAATTATGTGATTTTCCACAAATCAATGGTCACATTTTTAGATTAGGAGTTGGTTACCTTGCAATAGCTGTCAGCGGGTTGAATTGTGTCAAAGAGATACACGACATGAAGAACACAGTCTTTGCCATTCAAGTCTTTCACCTGTAGGCTGAAGGAACTGTAAAATACAAACACGGTTGATTATTACACTTCTCACATTATTGGTTTGCGACAAATTACACGAAGCAGTGTGTTTCATGTAAACATTGTATAAGTGACATAACTACAACTTCTTTGATTTTGTAATTTTTGTATACCATTTACTGAACATTATTATGGTAACGTAGCTTTTCACTAAAATTATGCACTACATTATAACAAACTTTTGGAGATGAATACCGATAAGCAATTACTGTTTGTTCAGTGCTTACATAATACATTTTGTATTTACAAATTAGAACTCAAATTTACAGAACAACAATGAATTACAAGTTATGAGATAACTGCGCACATTCAAGTTTAAAAAAAAAAAATTTGGTCTGCCATCCAAGTGTGACTTAATGGCATTTATGATCATGTAATGAGACACATTGATCCAATGTACACATATGAAATGACATCACCTTTGGAATAGGCACATCGTTGGCATGGTGGAACTGTATGTCCATTACAGACAATAATTTTATGTTACACGTGTACATAGCATTTTCAATTCTGTATTCAAAGCTAATCTTTTTAGAGCACCGAGTATAAACAAAATCCCTTAAAAATATAAAGGTGTGTCCACGTCACATGCCAATCATTCATTATGTGCAACCAGTGGACCAACAAAACAACTTTGTTACATGTGTAGAAGTGTGATAATCTGGATATATTACCTCTCCTTACATTCAACTGTCACATTCTCCGCGGGAATATCCTGTACACCGTCCAGTGTAACATATATTTTCATAAATTTGTCCGATTGGTCCCATGCTGAAAAAAAATACCTTGTATAAATTAAATCTGTCCTTCTATTATACAGCGTTTATATTTTACCAAATGGGTTCAAAACTATCACTTGTCTGACTGTCTGGAACAACCAACAATCAGATCAGATATGTAATGTACTTGTCCTGGGAACAAACTAACATTTATTTATTGATAATTTCATGTGTTTCTCTGGATTAGCTTCATGACACAGTAATCTGAATAACTTTCCTCAAATTTTGAAAAGTAATTTTTGTATGGACAGTGATTTGGTGATGACATCTTCAAAGGCATAGTGAAAGAAAAAAGAAGGAGACACATACAAAAAGAACTGGAATGACAACATCAAAGAATGGACAGGCCTTGACTACTACTATGTACTACGAATCACAAAAGGCAGCAAAAGACCAGCAAAAGTATCCTCAGATGAGTCCTAACGACCACACATGGTTGCAAGGTAGAACTGAAATTGGTAGACTTGTTTGCAGAACATCCGTCTCTACAGAATATCAATGAAGTGAACTGTACCACATTGAAAACTATTTCACAGACTCAGAATAGCATGCATTACAATATATATTTATTCCTAGTTTTAATTTTCAATTGTGTCATCAATGAAAGCCAACAGCGATATCATGTAGTTACACAAATTATTTAAACTAAGATGGGATCAAAAACATTTTCCTTTTTAGAAAACATGACTGAATATTGTTACCGTAGGTGGTTATATCTTTGGTGTAACGTCTTGATGCTGAGGGGATTTTCTTCTCAGGTGGTTCATGTGGTGCGTCGGTTAGTGTAGCAGACTTGTCGAGTTTCTCTTGCCTTAGAGCAATGTCTGTCTGTAATTTCCTAATTTCTAATGTCAGTATGTCTTTCACCTTCTGTCGTGTCGCGCGCTGTAACAATTCCTCCATCTCTCCTACGTCTTGTCTCAACTGAAACAATGATGACCATTAGCATGTTTCATAGTGCTCTACATGTGAGCAGCCATACAGGTCCATTCTAACTTCTCAATCTTGTATGTAGGTTTTCAAAGTTGATTTAAATTACTCCAGGGATGTTAGATAGTAACATCTAGTAGGCGATATACTAATACTATGTTACTGAATCATCATGTGCAATTGTAGCAACAAAATCCGCCCCACTGCAGACACATTTTTGATGTTTACTTATATATTAATTACACCCTATTATGCTGACTATAATTATTAAAGCCTTTATAAGTATATCTATAGGTGTACTGCATTAGACATGGAGCTTTCTGACTAAACCACTGTCCAAGAGCACTTTGACTAGCCTGGTAGAAATTCTGACCAATGCATTCAGGAAGAGGGAACATTTCAACCAATGCTTGCCCTACACGTGGGTCAAGTTTCTGCGACTTTTTACTTTCTGACTTAACCATGACAATGACCACCCACAGCTGCCAAACTTCTCAAACTACTCTATCAAAAAATTACACATACATCCACACAGTGATCAAAATTCACAAACTAAAATTTGACACATCCGCTGGCAACTACACGCTAACTTACCATAATTGAAGAGGTATAATTGTATTGTGTGTGAGCGTGTATATACTAATAATTATAGATACATGTATATATATTTTTAATTATACATAGGTGTTTATACAACACATTGATACAATATCAATTTTACAATACCCATGACGGTAGGAGGAGGTAGTGACGGCCGAGTCCCTGGACTGCTTCAAGTTCAGACTTGCCGCTACCTATAAATACGACATCCCTACCCCTCCCCTCCCCTACCATCCTTTCTTCTGCCTATCACCCTACCTGTCCTATGTCTACTATACCACACCCACTAGCCCCTTTCCCTCATTCAAGAGATCTTAAATTTAAAACCGTGATGGCCATCTTCGCAACCTCCATTCAACATAATCATCAGTATATTGATGTAGGCTATAAAACAGAAGAAGGTAGCTGTGGAGCTACACTTCGCTGCCACTGGAGTTTTAGTTTAGTTTGTTTGTGTTTTTCTTACAGGAGTGTAAGTGTTTTTTAATGTAATGTGTCTACAATGTATATGTATGTCAGATACGTGAGATGTTTGTCGGCTTTAGGTGGTCGTTTTCATGGTTAGATCAAAATGTATAAGATCTGCCAAGTTTCACTTTCATTATTCCTCCTGACCAAGAAAATGTGAAATTAACAAATTGTTGGCGTACATCCCTATAATAAGGCTATATGTTCATTTGAACAACTGACTTGTCAATAGTACAGAATATATAATTAGTCAGCCTTTACCCAAACGCACTAAATGTTTTAGGTTTTTTATAAAGTTAATCACAAGAAAATTCTGGAAGGCCAGAACGTCATATCGCACAGCCTAGGCCAGCGTCGGGATAGGCCAGATTTCCATAGCTCGGAACACTAGACTAGTCACTAGACGACTTTAACTAAGTCATGTTGTGTTTAGCGTATTTCTACTCACATCTTCAATAACCCCAGCCATCATTCAGATTTTAGAAAATAAACTAGTCAAAATAACGTCACACGCAATAAGTATAACAGTTACTATAACCACAACTACAACTCATCAACAACGTCCATGCCAGATTTCAGCGTGGTATTTATGCAGAAGACGTTCAACAATGTGTATTTGAGTTTCGTATTTTTAAAAACCAATGTATTGCTAAAATAAAAATAATTGTGTACATATTGCGATGGATACTCATATAGTTTCATTGGTTCTGTAACTTATAATGTAATCTCATACGTCAATAATATATATTAAATCATTCAAATATGTAAATACATGTGTTATCGATTAGTTTTGTTCTAATAATGCACTTTCCAACAGTGGCGCCACAAGTGCTCGCCAAGTTATAAAGTTATTCCATCAGATGGCGCCATTGTCTATTGTTTTATTTGTGCAAGATGCAAAACAAAAAATAGTATAAATTATAGTAATATCAGATAAAGACGTTTAGTTTTTGGCCCTGTTGTGTATTGTGGAGTTTGCATGTTTAAGGAGACAGATTACGAATAGTAATCAACTACACATGAGGTTGGCGGTATCCCAGAGTGCCTCTGGTGTGTATTGCAGAAACGATACAAAACACGGACGGACACTTACAACTAGTACCCGTTTCATCAATATATAACATTTCTCCACCTTAAAATAGAACTATTCTAAAGAACCATCTGCGACTAATATAGCAAGCTTGTACTAAGAGTAACTGGGTGAATAATCACAAATTCAACTTAACGGGTTTGATAGCTCGTCATGAACGTCTGACAGCAGCTGGCGACTGAAGGACAGTCGGTGTTGGTGACTCTAACCCGTTAGGTGCGTTTTACGTGCTTGTTCTGTTTGCCCTCCATGACCTACTGGATCGACCGGATCAACCGGACCGACCACCACAGGCTCTGACTCGGATGTCACGACAACGGGAGGTGCAATCGCGACATCGCTCCAACCTTCTGGCGTAGCTGAGTGGTCATCATTCGCGACCATGTGGTCCACAGGAACGGATCGCGGTACTTTTGCAGTTTAGGCCCGCACCTCGAAAAAAACATGAAAACGCTCACCTACAGTCACCAAACTTCACATCATATATCTACAACACGTATTCTACACATACATAATTATTACGTGATAAAAAAGTTAAATTTACTGTCTTTTATCGATCAAAATGTTCAAGAAATTCACTCGTTTTTGCGTGTATTCATCAGTAGACATGGGGATAGGCTGAAGGCAACCATAAAGTGTCGCCACCTGCCGGAGTTTACGGTGGAACTAATGAATACACTCAAAAACAAGCGAATATTTTGATCAATAAGACAGTAAATTTAATTGTTTGATCACGTGACGAATGTATATGTGTAGAATAAGTGTTGTAGATATATGATGTGAAGTTTGGTGACTGTAGGTGACTATTATCATGGTTTTCTCGAGGTGCGGGCCTAAACTGCAAAAGTACCGGATCGCCTCCTGTTTCCTCGCAGTCTGACCAAATATGTTAGTGGCCCTAAAACACTGACCACCGTTCCCAGTGTCAACTTCTCCATTCCTCCTCTCATGTTTCTGACTCTCATTCTCTGGTAGACGTCGAACTTGCGAAGGCGTGAATGAGCTCCATCATGCTGTTGTTTCTGCTTTAATTGCCGATCTTGCACTTTTGCTTCGATACTGGTGTATGTCTAGCATAACGGACAATTTATGCCTTGATTGGGTTCGGTTTTATTAGGTTTTTACATTTCGGTAATCTTACAAATACCTCGCCGGTTGATCCACGCCGGATTGGTCCCACTGACCTAGTTTCTCTAGGCGTATCTAATCGAATCGATATAATTACAATCTCGATAATTACGAACTCGATAATTACAATCTCGATAATTGTGATCTCGATACAACTGGGTTTCGACATCGCAAGTCTGGTGCGTGGCGCTCGGTTCAGGAACAATTCCGACGGCGTTTTATCCGTAAGCGAATGCGGTGTGTTTCGGTACTGGAACAGTATGTCCGACAGACGGTGTTGCAATGGCAGCTGGCTGTTCGATTTTGCAAGCATCTTCTTGAACGTCTGGACATTTCTCTCCGCGAGGCCGTTCGTCGCAGGGTGGTAAGCTGGACACCGTATATGCTTGACGCCATTCAACCTCAAGAAACGACCAAATTCCTCGCAAGCGAACTGAGGTCCGTTGTCAGATACCACCTCGCGTGGTAAGCCAAATGCTGCGAACATTCTTCTCAGTTGCACTATCGTCTTGCTTGCAGTAGTGCGAGACATTGAGACCACTTCCAGCCATTTTAAATGGCTATCCACCATGACAGGGAAGTTCTGTTCGTCTTTTTCTGCAAAATCCACATGGATACGTTCCCATGGTCCCGTAGCCCACGGCCATAGAACCAGTGGTGCTACCTTCGGCGTGCTCGCTACCTGGCTGCATTCCCGACAGTGTCGGACACAGTCCTCGATATCGGCATCAAGGCCAGGCCACCAGACGAAGCTTCTAGCGATCGATTTCATTCTGATCATGTCCGGATGCATCACACGCAGTTCTCGTAGTATCTGTTCTCTGAACACTGCTGGAATGACTACTCTCCTCCCCCAGAGAAGACAACCATCTTCCAACGACAATTAATCTTTTCTGCATCGATATGCATTCACCGACGTATCGGTTGAGTTTGGTCAGCCTCACAGGGTGAATTCACAGACCTTGGTCAACGTAGGATCCTTTCTGGTAGCCCCTGCAATCATTTTAGCCGTTACTGGAAGTTCGGCCACCGACAACATGCTGACTGCTGCCACCGTTTCATCAGGATCAGCCGACTCGGACGATCCCACCAGCAATCTGTTCAGTGCATCTGCGTTCGCATTTTCTTTTGATGATTTGAATTGGATCTCATATTGATAACCCGCCAGTATCAGAGTCCATCGCTGTATCCGAGCCGCCGTCATCGTAGGTACGCCAGTCTTTTCTCCGAAGATGCGAACAAGTGGTGACGATGATCCGTCACCAATGCGAAAAAGCGATCAAACAAGCAGATATGAAACTTCTTCACTCCGTATATTATCGCGAAGGCCTCCTTTTCGATCTGCGAGTAATTTTTCTCGGCTTTGCTCAGTGTTCGTGAGGCGAATGCTATCGGCTTCTCTGATCCATCCATCATTGTGTGGCTAATGACTTCGCCAATACCATACTGGCTCGCATCGGTAGCCAATATCAGCTCTTTTCTCTGGTCGTAGTGCGTGAGGATGGTGCAACTGGACAGTACTCTTTTGCACTGAGTGATTGCTGCCTCACATTCCTCATCCCAGGACCACTTGACCCCTGCCTGAAGACGCCTGAAGAGAGGCTGCAGCATCGAGGACAAGTTGGCCATGAACTTCGCGTAATATTGGACTAGACCAAGGAAACTCTGCAACTCCGTCAAATTGGTTGGCCTTGGTGCCTTTCTGATAGCTTCAACCTTGTCCTGCACAGGCTCAATGCCCTCAGCACTCACGATGTGGCCCAAGTACTGCACCTTCGACTTCAGAAACCTACACTTAGCTTTGTTCAACTTCACCCTGTTTTGGTTTAGTCGTGCTAGCACCAGATTCAATGTTTTTAAATGATCGGCCTCGTCTTCACCCACAACGAGGATATCATCTATGAACCAGATCACATGTTCAATGTCACTCAAGATTTTGTCCATAGTCGCTTGAAAAATGGACGGTGACGTCTTCACGCCATACGCTAGCCTGCGCATTCTGTTCAGTCCTTTGTGGGTGTTGATTGTTAGCAGAGGAATCGACTCTTCGCACACTTCCATCTGATTGAAGGCCCCACTCAAGTCAAGAACCGAAAACACCTTAGGCGTCTTCTTCGTCTGAGCCAATTTGGTGAACAAATCCTGCGTTGTAGGAAGCGGATACTTGTCATCTTCGATTGCTACGTTCAACAACTTGAAATCGCTACAAATCCGCACCGACATCTTACCGTTTTTCATTTTTTGAACATTGACTGCGGGGCCAATAGTTTCAAGATGCTCGAGTTCACTCTCCATGACTTCTCGCATGGAATAAGGCACCGGACGCGCCTTCTGGAAAACTGGCCTTGGATCTGGTTTCACTTTAAGAGCTGCAGTGTAGCCCTTAATCCCCTCACGTGACTCGTTGAACACATTCCCGTAATCAATCAACAACTGGTCTACCTCTGTAGCGATATGGGGATTGACACAGAAAATTACACCCCAGTCAAGTGGTATCTGCTTTAACCAAACCCTGCAATGAATGCTTGTTACCACGATATCTGACAGGCACACACACTTTACCTGCCAATGGGATTAGTTCTCCGGTGTATGACCTTAGCTTCAGACCGGTTTGTTCTAGTGGAAAGCTACGCAAGACATTTTTGTACACATTCTCCGGTACAATAGACACCGCCACCCCAGTATCTATAAGCATTGACACATTGTGTCCATTTAACTCCGTGTTCACATGTATGCCTCTCTTAACCTCGCTAGCTGAGTACACTCCATGTAGACCTAGGTTACTTCAACTACCATAAACATCAGTAGCCTCATCAACATCATCATCAACATCAGAAACCTCTCTGCCTACTCTGATCTCCCTTCGGCCTTTTGACTTGCACATTTTTGCTACATTATCAATTTTACCACACACATAACATTTGTGATCAATGAATTTGCATTTAGCAGCAGAGTGGTGTCTGCCGCATCGGAAGCACTCTCGGTCGGCCGGCACCATCATCTGCTTCTGTCTTGGTGATCCCCGACTAGTCACGTGATGCACCGCTGTCGTCGCCGATGGTGTATCTTCGGGCTTTTCATTGAACTCCGCTGAGCTCTTCACTGCCATTTCCTCGGCGATCGCCGTCTGATAAACCTCATTGAACGTTAGCGAATTGTCTCTGAGCGTTAACTTCGCTTGTACCGCCGTCAAGTTCAGGCCCTTTACGAACATGTCTCTCAGAGTCTCATCTTGATAATCATGTGGGTACTCACATTCACCGCATAACTCACTCAACGCCAGCGCAAACTGCGCCACTGACTCTGAAGGCCTACGCAGTCTGTTCATGAATTTGTTTCTCAGGCCTATGGTTGTTAGTTGCTGTTTGAAAACCGTGGTCGCCGCACGAATTACCGCATCGTAGTCCGCATTTGCCGGTGTCTCCGGCTTCAGTTGCGTCGTCAACTTCGCGTAGCATTCAGCGCCAACGTTTGACAGGAAAATACTCTTTTTGACATCTGCGGATATGCCGTCACCTTAATGTTGAATTTTTATATAGACTGCAATGCTCAGATAAAACAGCGCAAAGACGAAATTTTAATTTTATATAAGCGTGCCATATGCATACGTGTAATTTTACAAAAGCATGATCTATATGATAGCACCGTAGCAAGTATGATCTAATAAGTAAATATTCTTAATGTTACCTACACTGAGATAAACACAGTTAACAATGGTAATTTAACTCAGAATGCAAGTTTAATTATATGGCCAAATTTATTACAACACGGCGCCACGTTGTCAAATTGAACTGATCGTCCTTTTCCGACGAAGTTCGCGAATCGTCTGTCCTGTCGGTTGTTGTCCACAGCTGAGGATCTAGATAATTACTCAGCAAAGTATCATTCTCTAGTGTTAGTGACTCCATTACACGTGACGTATACATTTACCCCCTCCTCTCCCGCGTGGTATATTTTACTTCCCCCATTGCATAGATACCAGGTAGTAGGGACCAACGGATTATAGTGCCTCTTAAAAAAGACACAGGCAACGTAGGGTGAACGAAATTGCTCAAGTTTCGAAATGGCGGTCGGTAGTAGGTTTCTGTAGTGTTATGCTGTCGCGCTCCTACCTCTACATCCGGGACTTCGTTGAATACAGCCATTTTCTATCTACACATGTCTTCTTTCTTTATCTAGTATTCGTGTCTTTTTACGTGTTGTACTAAATCAGTAGTACCGCCACATGGTGTCAACATTTTCAGATGAATACGGTGATGTTGTTGCATAAGTAATTTGGCATACATCTGCCGAGGTACGTTATTTTTGTTTGTTTGACCCAGCCATGCTTTCTGCTTCGCCACACCTAATGAATGGCCTAAATGGATTCGACGGTTTAAGCGCTTTCGTTCAGCGTCAGCCCTGGACGAGAAAGCTGAGACAGTTCAAGTCAACACACTTATTTACGCGATGGGTGACGAGGCGGACGATATCATGGCAGGCTTTGGCTTGACATACGAGCAACGGAATGAGTATGCGGTCGTCAAAAGCAAGTTTGATGCGCAATTGCGTAGTTCGACGCATTGCGATTTTCGAGCGGGCTATGTTCAACCGACGTTCCCAAGAGGAGGCCGAGACGGTTGACAGTTTCATCACAGCGTTGTTCTGCCTGACTGAGCATTGCGAGTACGGCGCGCTCAACGATCAACTGATCAGGGATCGTATCGTCGTTGGTATCACTGATGCGGCGTTGTCGTTGAAACTGCAGATGGACGCGACCTAGACACTGAAGAAGGCAATAGACATGGCACACCAGAACGAGGCTGTAAAGAAAGAGCAGGCCCTGTTGAGGAACAACTTTCCGGCGAAGACAGGCGGAAATGTTGACTTTGAGCGGACGAGGAAGTCATACAAACCCAGCCAGTCGAAACAGAAGATGAAAGCTCAGCATCAGTCAACTTCGACACGGAAGTGTGACTGTTGTGGGAGATATCCGGTTCATCAGAAGTCAGTGTGCCCAGCGCGTGAGGCAGCATGCTTCAAGTGTAAGAAAGTCGGACATTTTGGGGCTATTTGCAGGTCAGCGAGTTCTGTAGGCGTAGTCACTAAGCACGCTGAGTCGTCGGATCTCGCTTTTCTCGGCGAAGTGACGAAGGGCGACGACTAACCGTGGACGTCCACCGTTGTTTTGGAGGCACTGGACACTCGCCTTCACACGAACGTCTGCTTCAAGTTGGACACTGGGGCCGACGTTACTATGATCTGTGCCAACGATTACAAGAAAGCAGGTAGTCCGCGACTCGATGGGTCGACTAGAACACTTGTAGGCGCGAACGACGGCGTCCTACAAACCATGGACAAGTTCAGTGGCAAGCTGTCACGAAACGGTGTCGTCATTCACGAACACGTGTACGTTGTCAGTGGCCAGACGAGGTCACTGCTCAGTCGGAGAGTGTGCGAATCTCTTGATCTTGTCAGACGCGTTGCTGTTGACTCGGTCGATGCAGCAGACGTCTACAGACGCGACAATCCGAAGCTATTTGGAGGCCCAGAGAAGATGAATGGCGAGTACGAAATCAAGCTACGGTCTGACGCGAAGCCGTTCGCGTTGACTACACCGAGACGAGTCACGATACCGTTGCTTGGGGTCGTCAAGAAGGAACTTCAGAGAATGGAAAATCTTGACGTCATCCGCAAGATCGATAGCCCGACGGACTGGTGTGCTGGCAAGGTTGTGATGGCGAAACCGAAGGCTGTCCCTTCTTCGGACGTTGAGGGGCAGAGGGAGACACACAAAGTTCGCATTTGTGTCGACCTAACGAAGTTGAACGAGAGCGTAAGGGTGGAGAAACACGACCTTCTATCAGTTGATCAGACACTCGGTAGGCTGGCGCGACATTCATTACTCCTTTCGGAAGATATTGCTTCAAGAGGCTGCCTTTCGGAATCACTTCCCGAGTACTACAAGAAGCGTATGAATGGCATTCTCGATGATTTACCTGGTGTTCTATGTTTGTTGGACGATGTCTTCGGCAGTTCGGTAGAAGAGCACGACGCGAGGGTGAGGGCTGTCTTCCGTCGTCTCGAGGACAACGGTGTGACTTTGAACTTTGATAAGTACGACTTTGCCAAGTCGAGCATCTCGTATCTTGGTCACATTATGTCAGCTGACGGGGTCATGGCGGATCCTGCGAAGGTGCGAGTCATCACAGAGATGCAGCAGCCCAGCAACGTGAGCGACGTTCGACGCTTTCTGGGTATGACTAAAATAATTTACCAGCTTGGCAAGTTTTCTGCCAACTTGTCGACTACAACTCAGCCACTGCCTGATCTACTTATGAAAGAGTATATGTGGACATGGACTGAGAGGCAACAGCGAGCGTTTGATGCCGTGAAGACAGACCTACGCAACACTACAGTGCTGGCTCTGTACGACCCACACAGAGTGACGACAGTGTCCACAGATGTGTCATCATTTGGTCTGGGGGCGGTGCTACTGCAGAGTAGAGTGACGACGGCGCGATGCGACCCGTAGCCTACGCGTCGAAGGCGATGACGCCAAAGGAACAGCGCTACTCACAGATTGAGAAGGAGGCTCTGGCGACTACGTGGACTCTTCAGAGATTTACGGACTACATCTACGGAATACAGTTCCATGTCTAGACCGACCACCGACCCCTGGTGTCACTTCTTAGCACCAAGAAGAACATAGATTAACTTTCACCACGTATGCGACTGATGCGGTACGCGTACACGATCAGTCATGTGCCCGGCTAGAACCTCTACACTGCAGATGCGTTGTCGTGCGCTCCACTAGTGCGACCACTGACGGTGGCGGAGTCGCGATTCACAGACGAACTATCAGCGCATGCGAGCCTGGTGGTGAGTGAGATACCGGCAACCGAGACGCGTCTGAACGAGGTTAGGGCTAGACAGCAAGACGACGAGGTATGTCGCCAAGTGATGTGATATTGCCTAGAGGGTTGGCTAAGTCATCCACTGAAAGGGGTACTGCTCGTCATACAGGCGTCGATGCAGTTGACAAGTTACACGAGGCCCATCAAGGTGTGGTCAAGTGTCGCTCGCCGGCCCAGTCATCGGTCTGGTGGCCCGGACTCAGCAGGCAGCTTGAGGAGCTTGTCAAGAACTATGCTACGTGTGCGATGGAGCGTAGCAACACAGTCGAGCCGATGATTGCGTCAGAGCCGAATCTGCTACCTTGGCAGAAAGTCGGCACCGACATGTTTTATTTCAAGAAGGCGACGTATCTACTTGTGGTTGACTAATACTGAGTTTTATCGATATAGCGAGGCTAGACGACACGGGCGCGTCTGATGTGATTTTACACATGCGGTCAATCTTCGCGCGGCATGACGTCCCGGAGACGGTTGTTTCTGATAATGGTCCGCAGTATTCGGTACACGAGTTTGCGCGTTTCACGGAGAGAGCAGGGTTTATACACATTACCAGCAGTCCTCGTTTCCCGCAGAGTAACGGAAATTCAGAACGCGCGGTTCAGACGGTAAATAACTAATGGCGAAAGTCAACGGATCCGTACGGCGCCTTGTGGGCGTATCGTACGACAGTAGTAGGCTCGGCTTTTTGAGTAAGCATCTCCCGGAGGGGCAGGGGCACCCATGGAGAAATTCTAAGATGGCGCCTGTTTGAGGTGTCTATTCGTGTGTGTATGTATGTGTGAGTAGTCACATGACCGGATGTAGTGCACCCTCTGACGGAAGAGAGCGGAGTGTGTACTCCTTGATGTCCTATCATGAATATGGAAGATATGAACGAAAGATCATACATGAAAGTTTAAAAGGTGTTGGAAGGTGGGTCAATAGAGATAAAGAAGTATATTGAATGATGTATTGATAATTTGTTTTGTAATTATATATATGTATGTATGTATGTATATAAGAATAAGTCTTCCTATGTTGTATCGTGTATAACGAGTATAAAAGGTGTTGGAAGGTGGGTCATGAGAGATAATTAAGTATACTGAAAGATGTGTTCATAATGTTTTTAATTCGTGCTATGTGTTATCGTGTATAATGAGGAATGAACGAAAGAGGATATATGAAACTTTAAACTATGTGATGGAAATGAAATTGCATGTGTGTATGTATGTATGTATGTATGAAAGAATGATTCCTATGGCAATAACCAACAAAACAACATATTTTCAAATGTGAATAATATACAATTTATAACAACAAAGAAACCATCATCATCATCGGATTACACCAAAGAATCCATCATTATCATCATGGGAATCGCAGTCAATCCAATTCTCCCTATCTCCATTGTCAATGGGAGGCTTTGTAATTACCCATACGAAGTAAGTACCTAGTCGTATAAATCGAATGAAACAAAGCACAGACAGAAAGAAATATCTATATCCTGTATGAATGTGTAGTTACTTACATTTGCGCAGCGCATGCGTCACGCTGACGCCATTGTGCACGAAGTTCATCCCAAGGTAACGACGACATTGTTCGAGATGTGAATGGAATGATTTGAATGTAACAAACGGGAGATATATATATTTAGTATACATATGATGCAGATACATTGTATGAAAAGTTTTAAAGTACAAACTTATATCAACAAGGAGTCTTATGACATACGGAAAACCCGGTAATGATCGCGTACCGTAACCCGAGCGAAGGTCAGTTATCAGCAAGACAACAATGCATGAGTGTACTTTATCGGAACACAGACTATAGTGGCGAGGACAGACAGACGCACAGTGACAGAGTACGAGAGAGATAAGTCACGCGCCTTCGGAGTGTCTTATCGCGAACGCCCAGGGTCTAAGAGCGCATGATTCCATTGTCTAGGGTGTCACGTGGACAATGCCTGGAGGGACTGTTTGCGTATATAAACCTAGTCTAAATCTACTAGGGCATAGCACTCTCTCTGATTCTCTGCCTACCGAACACCTTCACTCGCACACCGACTCCTGCACGAAGAACAAGATGGCGGCTGCTAACTTCAAGACAAGTCCCGAAGAAATCGACCTGACAGGACTAAAAAAGTAAGTGATGGATATTACGCATTTGGTCGCCCACTCACACTCGTAACATGCGCTCTGTCATCTAAATACGTATGTTATTCAGCGTGTCAGCTATGTAACCGCAAAGTTCTCATTGAAATGAAAGCACATCATAGAGTCAGTGCATGCCCGGTCCGTGGACGACAGAAGGGGGGCCCTGTATACAAATACGCTATGGGCATCTTGTTGGCCGATCGTAAAGGCACTGAGCTGTGGGCGACAGGGTTCGATCGTGTAGTCCAGCGAGTTTTAGAGGGACTGCCAGCAAGCGACTATATGTCGCTGAAAACCGACGAAGATCGCTACCAGGCATTGGGTATCTTATATGGCAAACAGGTTAGGGTGACAATTTGAAAGTCAACAAAAGCAGGCTTATTGAACTACGCCGTGACGGCACTGGAAATCATTCAACCGTAAGTCCTGTCTGTCCGCCCAACAAGGTGGCGCTACGGTATGTGTATTGTCACCGGAAGTGATGACGTAATTCCCTATGTCGCTTTGTAGTCGTCGGTGTCCGATGACGTAGACGTCGTCACTGGACCGACCTTTACCCTGGAGTTTCCCGCGATTGAAATGAAGAAGACACTTGCACGTCACATAGCATACGCCGTCATTGACCTCTCAAGACGGCAATGTCACGCGTGTGAGATAGACGATCCTAGTCAATTTAATCACGATTGCATGTTACCTGCCGACAGTCTAATCGACATGCACTTTGAAGAGGCTGTGGCGGCTGTTAATTCAACTGCAGAGATGAAAGACTGGTTGAATGTGTTGAGAGACGCAGATATGACGCTATCCGACCTGACGTCCGATCACGTGGGTATTATCGGGAGGTGGGTGCACGAACCGATAAGAGAGGAGTGTCGAGATAAATTAAAGCAAATTGTTCAGGTAGTAATGGAGAATGATCTGCAAATATATGACTTGTAGTCGCATGATACCTGGGGTAACAATAAGCAGACCTTATCACCGGAAGCGATGATGTAATTCCCTATGTCGTTTTGTAGTTGTCCCCGTCGTCGGTCGATTACGTGTCCGCCTGGTTGAATGATACACAGGACGCGACGATGCAGTCTACACCATCTCACGAATGCTCCCAAAGCGTAAAACGCCGTCTGAGTTACTCGGACATCACCGACGACGAGGCAAGTGTGTTTGTGTGTGGGTTATGTACGTGGCCTAGCGATGATGATGATGTTGATGTCAAAGAGGACAGTAGTGATTTAAAGGAGGTAATAGCGAAGGTGAACGCTATTCAAAAGCGTACGGAAAAAATGATAGACGACGATATCTTTATCGCTACTCTAACCAACGCCTGCGTGCGCTACGCAGCCAACGGACTGTGCCGTCGGTATGCTGTCGTTCACGAGGCATTGTACAGGGTGGATCGGTCACGGATTTATAATAGTCTCCGTATGGCAGTGACCGAAATCGCGTTGCGTCGCATACGCCGGGTTGGGCTGTTGATATTATACCACGGGTGAAAGAGAGTCTGCGTACTCGATGTATATCCGTGCTGAATGAGCCGGAGGACGGAGAGAGGGCCGTGAGAGGTAGCCACAAACAAGAACAGCTCACGAAGGAAAAAATGAACTTGGAGCTGTTAGTCACAACCGCAGTGGACACCAGTGTTCGTTTCGTGGCCAACGAACTGTGGCGCACGTTTGAAGACGAAGAAAACGACATGTTCAAGGTGGGATTTTTTTTATATACGACAATGTGAAATGGGCAATGGCCCATTACATGTATACAGTGGATACACCGGAGTGGACACGTGACACTATAGCACGTGTGCAAGCCATCCTGCGTACGCGTGATATAGCACTGCTGGACGAAAATGACGATAATTAAACAAACAAAGTGACACACCTTGTAACGTTGTTATTGTTGTTGACAGGACGATAGTGCTGCCTCTAGTGGGCTAGGACGTATACGGGACGCCTACACAGAGAAGGCGTTGACGGGGGCACCACGGAAAAAGGTTCCGCGTCGATCACCTGTCGACGTGCCATTACGTCGCGCACTCCTTATCCACCTGAATGAACAGCACCAGCGGAATACGGCATCTCCGCCATCATCGTCACGTCTGCACCCGAGTGAACCACCACTGGACATGTCGTGTGAAGATGTTACGACCCCGCCGGTATCCGACACACCCCTCCAGATGATATGTGACAAAGACGATGACGTCAGCGCCCCGGTATCGGAATACACAGCCCTCCGGAACGACACGTCGACGCTCGATCTCGCTCCCGACGCACATATCATCTGGTGTAAATTGTATAAATCTATGTCTTTGGGGTATCCAGCACCGTTCGAAGGTGTACGTAACACAGAACGAGAAATGGAACGCTTACCCGGTGTCGTATTTGTGACCAGAGCTCTAAAAGACTCTGTACGCCTTATTTGTCAGGAACTGGCGTGAAATATAATCCGCGACGAACACGTTGTTTACGTGACGGAGACACTCCGTAGCGATCTGCAATAGCATGTTGTATTTGATGATATGTAACAAAGGTAAATTACGGCAGTAACACAAAGAGGAAATGCGCCCCTACGTTAGTAGGGGTTAGAGACGCCTCTATATGTCACTCAGAGCCAAACTTACAACAGTAGATTAGTTGCTTATCATTAATGAGGTAGTATTGATCGATTTGATTATTGTAATTGCTAGTATAATAAAAAAAAGTACGTGTAATCCCGGGTTCACATTGACGAGCGACTTTGTAGTATATCACATACAAGGTATCGGTGTATACATAGCCACGCCCCCTCTGGTCACAAGCTGACATCTATCCACCTTCACACACACACACACACACACACACACACACACACACACACACACACACACACACACACACACACACTCATACAATATATCGTAATATACGTAGCCAGGCCCCTTCTGTTCACACGCTGACATCCATCCACCGTCTGACACGCCCATCCAATCGGTGATACATCGTAGTATACATAGCCACGCTCCCCTTCTGTTCACACGCTGACATCCGACACCTCTATCCAACGATGCATACATCGCAGTATACGTAGCCACGCCCCACCTCTGTCCACACGTCTATATGACGTCACGTAGTGTATAATATATAGAAACATGCAAGGATCTCGCATCCTTCAGTTGTATGTAGATCCACCACGATGAAACAACACTCATGCCGCCATTGTGGAATCGTCCTCGATACGTACGACGACTTACAACGTCACATAGACCGAACGCATTCATCACCGTCGATCCAGTCACCACACGTTGACGACCATGCCTACAGCAAACCAGCGTCGCGAGTGGCACCATCGGACGAAACACTGAAAGGCACTAAGCACTGCTGTCCGAAATGTGGAAGAGATTTCACGAGACGATATCACCTGGTGCGTCACATGAGGACGTCATGCAGCAGGGTACACTCACAGAAAAGCGATACACATAGCTGTGAGACCTGTGCACGTGAATTCACGAGACGTGACAACTTGTTACATCATATCAAGACGGTATGTAACAGACGTGACGAGGTCACCGATTCACCGCTAACCAAGCGAGCGAGACGCGAAGAGCGGCCACGTGTGAGCAATAACGCCGACGACGATCCCATACGTCCTCCACCACGACTCCCCTTCGCCGACACTCTATCGAAGGAGCTGCGAGACGTCGTTCGAGACCACTGGTCGGCCATTCGAACCCACGTGACCAGAGTTCCTGTGCAATCCAGGTACAATTATAGAGTGTCGACACCGAACACTTCTGTTCTGGAACCGTCACTGAAAAACATGTTCTGCGAACAGACGCACGCGTTCAAGATTAATCTTAGTTACGGTTTCGTGTTGAGGAACAAGAACACTAACCGATACAGATACTACCATTCGTATTGCAACTCTTGATGAACCGTGTCTTATTACCAACACCGAAGATTTTGATGCATTTCTGGAGCATATCCGAGAAACAGACGTGTTGCAGTAGTTGATCAATCAACGTCCGGACAGTCAATGGGTATGCGAGGTGGTCACGAATGTCTCATTCTTCGTCAACCACATCGTAGACCATTAGATAGGATGTGGGACGTCACACTTCCGAGGTACATCAAAAGGAACAAAGCCGTCATCGGATTGGAAAGAGACCCGAATCATAACAAGACATACACCGACAATCTGTGTCTCTTCCGGTGCCTGGCTCTCCATCGTGGGTGTGACCGATACCACCTTGAAACCATTGTGAAGGTACTCTATGCGAAGTACGATCGAGAAGGAGTGGCTATGAAAGACATTGACGGGGTGACGATGGACGACCTCTATCGCATCGAGACCACCTTTGAGACCAACGTGTGCGTCTACACACTCGTCGAACCGGAGGAAGAAGGTGGAAAGGCGACTGCCGAACTCGTGCGCCGTTCGTTGTGTCATTATCCCGAAACGTTGTACGTCAATCTCCACGAGACACACTTTTTCTACATACAAGACATGAACATGTATTGTCACTCTAATCAATGTAGGAAGTGTGGCGACTCGTTATGGAAAAACGCGTCCAAACTAGAGAGACACGAGCGTACGTGTACGGGAGGCGTGCGAAAGATCTATCCCGGTAAACTGCTGGTGTACAGTTGATGCAGCGAAATGAAGACAGCCTATAAGTTTCACGGATGCTTCTACCAAGGCTGTCCGTGCACCGGTCGTGAGGTCAACGAGATCAACGGGAAACCCATGAAGGAACTGCTCACGGAAACGCGAAAGAACACGGCTTACCTTCGTCACTTTGTGAGGGTCGTTGAGTTGTGGGATTGCGAGTGGAAGGTCACGAGACGCGATCCGTAGATGAAACTGTTTCTGGACGCCACCTTCCACGCCGCCGCCGCGTGCGCTGGATAATGACGTCACAACAGATCCTGACAGGCGTATGCAACGGTAACATGTTCGGAATGATTCAGTGCGACATACGTGTACCGGAGGAACTGCGCGCGCACATTGCCGAGATGCAGCCCATCTTCAAGAACATTCACCTGACCCGCGATGACCTCGGGATGTACATGCGTCGCTACGCCGAAGAACCCGACATAATGGCAACCCCGCGTCGCATGCTCGTTGGGAGTTATCGTAGGGACAAGATCTTCCTCGGCGCACCTCTCTTGCGATGGTACCTGGAACACGGACTCGAGGTGACGCACGTCTGCCAGGTCATCGAGTGCACACCGGTCGCCTGCTTCCGACGATTCGGCCAGACGGTTTCCACTGCACATCGCGAGGGAGACGTCCACTCTGACAAGGCCATGATAGCGGACACCAACAAACTTTCGTTGAATTCTTCCTATGGAAAATTTATCACCAACGTCGATAAGCACCATGAAGTCACACACTGTACGGAGAAGAGGGCGTCGATCATGATCAACGATCGTCGCTTTCGAAAACTCGACGTCGTCACCGACGATGCCTACATGGGATTCTTCGTGTTGCAGTGGGCCAAACTGCGCATGTTGGAGTTCTACTACGATTTCATGGTCAGGTACGTGTAACGTCCGCTGTTCGAGTACTGCGAAACCGATACGGGCAGCGCCTACATAGCTCTGGCCGGAGAATCCGTCGAAGATCTCACGACCCAGACACTGCACAAACACTACTTTCGTTACCGCTCCAAATGGCTACTGTCCCAATGTTGCGCCGATCATCAGAGCGAGTGCGTGCGCTGTCAACTGGCCGGACGTCCATGGGGCGGCACCGTGACGTGTTGCAAGGCGCACAGGGCGTGCGACAAGAGAACACCGGGACTCTTCAAAGTCGAATGGTCCGGCAATTGTTTCCTGGGTCTGTGCAGCAAGACCTACTATTATTCGGGTTCCGTCGATAAATACAGCACAGAGGGACTGAACAAACGACTCAACACCATCGACAAGCAGGCGTTCCCGGACGTGCGGACCAATCGTCTGAGCGGAAGCGGAAAGAACCGCGGGTTCCGGGTGAATCACTCGTCCGTGCTTACGTACATTCAGGAAAATGCGGCATTGACCTACTTCTACGCCAAACGCGTGGTCCACGAGGACGGAGTCACCACGGGTCCGGTGGACGTGTAACGACGATCGATTACCGTGTATGCCGAACCACTGCTGACACAATGAGGAAATGCGCCCTTACGTCAGTTGGGGTTAGAGGCGCCTCTAGCTGTCACGCGGTCAGTAGGCAGAAAGTAGACACACACAAAAATCAAAAAGAAAATATAATGCTATTTAGACATATGACACGCAATCGATAGTCATAGTGCACCATGTCACGGACGCGAGCAGTCGTATTGGTAGCACTAGTAGGAACAGTCGGAGTGTACCTGTACGTCTTGTACGTCTTGTTGTACGTTCACTTCCTTCGCTCCTCTTGTGGTGGAGGTATCGTCGCATCTAACGTCACAGTGGACAACGCGACATTGTCGAACGTGACCAACAGCTACTAGCACACGCATGGACACGCGATGGAAACATCCCTTTACCTGCATCGTTGCGGGTCCGACGGGGTGTGGTAAGTGTACGTTCGTGACGCGCTTGTTACGTCACCCCGCAACGATGATTGATCCACCTAATGAGAAGATCACGTGGTTTTACGGAGAATGGCAGAGCGCCTACGCCGCTGTCGAGAACGACTTGTTATGCTTCGAGGAAGGCTTGCCGAGCGGTGCGTTCGACGCGTCGACGCGTAACCTCGTGATCATCAATACCTGATGGCGGAAACTGACGAACGAGTCACGACCTTGTTCAAGAAAAAGAGTCATCACCAGAACACGTCCGTACTGTATCTCGTGCAGACAGAACCTGTTTCCGAAAAACAAGGAGAGTCGCACGATCAGTCTGACCGCGCAATACATGGTGGTCTTCAAGAATCGTCGTGACGCGTCACAGATAGGACACTTGGCGCGACAGATGTATCCGGGACGCCTGAAGTTTGTATAGGACGCGTTCAAAGACGCCACGTCGCCGCCGTACGACTATCTCCTCATCGATCTGAAACAGGACACGCCCGAAGACATGCGTCTGCGCACGGCCGTCCTTCCGGACGACGGCGGCGTTCAGTACGTGTACCAACCCAAGGTATAAGAAGACCGCGAACGCGCCTCTTCTCTTCAGTCGCAGCATGTCCGTGTTCGTGAAGAGACATACAATCGCAGCATGTCCGAGCTCGCGAAGAGACACATCCTTTGCATACAGGCGCTAAACAGGTACAAGAGCAAGAAATTAAGACGAGCCATCATCCGAAACGCCGACGCCGATCTGTTGTGCGCATTAGCAGAGTGTGCCTACAACATATTGAAGAGGAACATTCCCTTGACCGGCACACAGAGACGCCATTTGAGTAGGTACAAAACGAACCTGCGCAACTTGGCACAGAGAGGCGTGCCGGCGGCGAGGAGACGTAGCACATTGCTACGGGGTAACCAGGTCGGCGCGGGGTAGACCGGCGATTTCTTGTCGGCTCTGCTAGCACCGTTGGCCGGTGCGGTCATTCTACCCTTGCTCAAAGAGGTGCTACTCGAATAGACGACGATGGAACACGCACTGAAGATGGCCTTGGTAGATCCACGACCGCCGGATACCCATGGTCGCAAGGTGCAGGTCCTCGACGACGAGGCATACTCGACAGAAACGCTCTCACCGACGGAGACAAGGTCGTCATGTATAATCAAGTGTTGCAACGCTACAACGCGTTGGCCGATCGACACATGCGCGAACCGATGCGCGTGATGACGGTGAACAAAGATACGCAAGGTTTCCCAGCGGCGGCGGCGGCGACTAAGGCGCTGACCCCGCCGGAGGCGGGGGCGGGAGGTATAGAAGCGGAAGTCGTCGGCAGCGTTCCCTGAAACGAGACGTCGCGTTGAGTGCCCGCGGATAGCTCATGCACAAAGGAGTAGCGGTACCCGGAAGTAACGTGGTGGATCTCGTGAACGATATGTTGCGCCAGCGCAAGATCGTCGGCGATCCGACGGGATGGCACGTGTTTGCGCGCCAACTCGGCGACATGAATCTACCCATGGAGTTGGTGGGTAACGATGCCAGGAGACTACACATTCAACAGTGGCGGCAGCGGCCACACAATCGCTCGGTAGAGCGCGTCGAACACTGCAGTGGACACCCCTCACGCGGCGGCAACGGATGAGCCCGTCCGCCCTACCTACGCCACCGTCGGAAGGAAGACCAAGTCGGCGACGTCGATGTCGAGAGCGCTGGACGGAATATTCACCGACGGCGATCGTCCGCTGAAGTTGCAGACCGATAGAGGTCTGGAGTTCCTGAACCGTGGTGTTCGGGGTGTATTGGAAAAGTACGGTATTCATCACTTCTCCACCTACAACGAGGAGACCAAGGCGAGCATCGTGGAACGCTTTAATCGCAAGTTAAAGACGCGCATGTGGCGATACCTGACGAAACACGAGACGTGGCGTTACATGGATATCCTTCAGGACCTGGTATGCTCGTACAACGACACCCCTCACCGCAGCATCGGTATGGCTCCGTCGCAAGTGAGTGCATCGAATCAGCAAGAGGTGTGGCAGCGCTTGTACGGCGGTCAGCACGGCAAGGGTGTGCCCAGGTATCACGTGGCGGATCGCGTGCGTATTAGCAAGCTCAAGAGACGCTTCGATAAAGGGTACACAGCGAATTGGACCCAGGAAATATTCACCATACGCGAGGTGCGTCCGTCCGATCCGCCCGTCTATCGCCTGACGGACGATCTCGGGGAGATACTGGATGGTAGTTTCTATGAAACGGAGTTGCAGAAGGTGACGGTTCCAGCAGATAAACTGTACCGTGTGGAATCGATAGTACAGCGACGCAAGGTGAGCAGGCAACGGGAATCCGACTCTGTGGACGGCCCTATTGAACAGTTCGTTGGGTTACCTGCTTCCCAGTCCGACGCTGAAACATGACGACGAGTGATTTCTATCTCACGTTGCCTAGCAATGCTTCCATGCACACGCACCCCGATAACACGCTGACCCACTACGTCACGACGCTACCGCAACGTATGCTACTACCGCGGCGATGGGAGTGTGGACTGGTGGAGATACTGTACCCGCACAGTTGATACAACATCGTAGACAACGACGCGGGGTTGACTGTAACGCTACCGGTAGACGCAGAGGCGAACGTGTGGCCTATGCACACGAAGAGTACCAGAATCGAGACCGAATACTATAAAGATCCGTAGTCACTAGTCCTCGCGATTAACTCCGCGTGGCGGGGGAGGGAAGGGTGAAACTGGGCTACAGTACCATCACGCATAAGATAACGGTGCACATGCTACCGAATACCGTCTCCCGCGGAGCTATGCTGCCCACCGTTCTCGGCTTTCACAACAATACGTTGCCGGCTCTCCCGAAGGATCCCACGAATCCCGAGGTCAAGGTATATATCATGGAAGCCGACACCGTGGTGAACATGGAACTAGGGCTCGAATCGCTCTACGTCTACACGGATGTCGTGGAACCACGAGTTGTCGGTGACAGCCTCGTACCACTACTGCGCATCGCCCCGCTGAGCGGTAGCCACGGCGACATCGTGTCGAAGACCTTTGACAAGACTCAGTACGTACCCGTGCTCTACAAAGAGTTTGGCCCGATCGAGATAGATATAAGAGACGACACCTGACGACGCGTGCCATTCGAGCTCGGTAAGGTGACGGTGACACTTCATTTCCAACGGCGACGGACGGCACTGTTCTAGAGATGAATTACAACGACTACTACGCTCGTCAAGCGGGCGGTGCGGTACCCTATTTCGCGGGTGCCCGATACCAACGAGGACACGGACTAGGAAGTCTATTCGGAGGTCTACTGCGTAGAGTCATGCCGCTCGTCAAGAGAAGTGCCGTGGCGTTGGGAAAGAGAGCGTCGCACGCATAGCCGACGACGTCTTGTCGGGACAGAACATACGAACGGCCGCCAAACATCGCGTCACCGCTGCCGGAAGAGACACGTTGAGCGATCTCTTGACCCCTGGTGTGCAACCGCGTAAGCGTATAAGACGCGCACCCGCTACGAAACGAGTCAGTACAGCCGGGCGACGGAAGCGGAAGCAGAAGACGACACGTGCGTCCGACATATTCGACGATGGCTTTCTTGCATAAACTGTCGTGTGAGGGCCTCAAGAGCGAGCTCGATCTCTTCGTCGTGCCTCCGACTCAGACCAGCATCATCGATAGTCACACGGTACAACATCAACCCATGTCCTCGCTCGACTCGGGCGGACCGATAGAATTCACCATACCCGATTCGGGAGACGATTACTTGGATTTCGCCAGCACGATGCTACACGTTCAGGCGAAGGTGACGCGTGCCGACGGAGCTGACCTCGCCGCCGCCGATCCCGTCGGTCCCGTGAATAACTGGCTCCTTTCGCTGTTCAGTCAGGGCGGCGTCTACCTAAACGGAACGCTCGTGACTCCCTCGACCAACACGTACCCGTACCGTGCCTACATAGAGACGCTGCTCAGTTACGGAGACGATGCCAAGGAGACGCAACTGACGGGTCAGATTTGGCACAAGGACACGGGCAATCGTATGGAATCCGTCGAAATAGCCGCCGGCGATGCAGCCAACGCGGCGTTCGTCACCAGATGCAACATGATCGCGCAGAGTCGCGTGGTTGACATGATGGGTCGTCTGCACGTGGACCTGTTCCTTCACGATAAATTCCTCATCAACGGCATCGAGGTCAAGATACGTATGGTGCGCAGCAAGTATACGTTCGCGCTGATGGCCGGCGGCGCCATCCCCGACTACAAGATAAAGATCGTCAACGCTACACTGTTCGTCAAGAAGGCCACCCTGAATCCGGGCGTGCAGATGGCTCACATCAAAGCCCTCGAAAAAACCACCGCCAAATATTCGATGTGACCAGTTGACTGCAAGGTCTACTCAATTCCCACGGGTACCCGCTCGCACACGCATGAGAATCTCTTTCTTGGCACTCTTCCGAAACGTCTCGTGCTGTGCTGCATCGATAACGACGCCTACAACGGAAGCTACGCCAGAAATCCCTTTTACACAAAAACAACCACATCAACTTCCTCAGCGTGTACGTCGACGGACGATAGATACCCTCCAAACCTTTCCAGCCCAATTTCGACGACGACCTCTTTAACAGGTGCTACCACAACCTGTTCACCTCGATGGGCAAGGTATGGCAGGACGAAGGCAACAGCTTGTCTCGCGCCGACTTCCGACACGGCTACACCTTCTTCGCCTTGGACTTCTCCCCCGATGCGTGCGACGACTGCTTCTTCCATCTGGTACAAAAGGGCAACCTGTGCATCGAGATTCATTTCCGCGACTCGCTGACGACCACTGTGAACGTCGTCGCCTACGCCGATTTCGAGATCGTGCTGGAGATCGACAAGAGTCGCACCGTCATCTACGACTACTGATGGAAAGCCTGCAGTTAGTTCACCTACTCGCCCTCGATTCGCACGCCCGTGCCATCATTCGTGGGATCGTACCCAAAGACGTACTCCTCGCTCTACATATAGACGCTTACCCCGTCGCCTTCGCACGCACGATGCGGGCAAACCCGGCGAACATTGGATAACGCTCTACGTGGACGCCAACGGTCACAGTGAATACTTCTGCTCTTACGGCTTGGCGCCACGCCACGTCGAGTTCCGTCGATTCTTGAATAAACATGGACTCATAATTCAAAGACACTTCAGAATCCCGTGTCTAACGTTTGCGGACAATACTGTGTTGCTTATCTCATGTTTCGCTGTCGTGGACTTTCCATGAAGGAATTCGTGAACGGTTTCGGCACTAATCTGGTAGCAAACGATTGCCGTGTATTTGATTGGCTTAAACAACTGCAATAAGATGTTTCGTGCATGTACCGTGTTCATTAACGGACAGGTATCATCATCATTATCGTTCGAGCCTCTGCCGCGGTGTTCAGTCACCCGTAAGTCGTACTACCATCCTACGAGCCATTGGTGTGGTCGTCATGACCCCTAAGCTCACGACCGCTGACGTGGTGTTCGCTCACCCGCCAGTCATGTCACATCGTCGTTTACTAGTATTCGGTTAATAAAACACGGTTTCATGTATGAACGCATGCATTAAGCTTGTATCTTTCGTCAATAAAACTCTCGTATACTCTTGTGTTTCGTTAGTTCTTTCATACAAGTGCATTCATACACACATATCTCTAAGTATTTACCCACGCAGGAGGTACTACCTCCTTACCATTCCGTCAGGTGGTAGCACTACGAGGTCGTAACACACTAATTCACCCCTCTACAGCACCAGACACTCCACCAGGTGACGTCATTACTTACAAGTATTTCCGCTAGGGGGAGGTAGGTCACCTGGGTACAGGCGCCATATTGGAATTTCTCCATTTCTCCCTCCGGGAGATGCTTACTCAAAAAGCTGAGCCTACTACTTACGACAGCACTTGAATGCGGCTATTCGCCAGCAGAGCTGCTGATGGGTAGGCAGCTATACGTACTTCGATCCCAGTGTTAGCGTCGACAGTGCAACCTCGCTGGCGGGAATCGAGACAGCTACAGGAATGACGAGTGAGTGTAAAACAACGACAGACCGAGGCGTACGATTGTCATCACCGTGCGCGACCTCTGGCTCCCATACACGTCAGTGATCCAGTGTGGGTGCAGGACACGAGAACCGGGGGTACAGTGGTAGTCCAGGCAGGCTCACCCCGCTCGTACCTGGTTCAGACGCCGATGCGTCTTGTATGCATAGAATCGGCGGTATATTGTGCCGAAGCCGAACGAACAACCCGACTGTGCCGAGCGAGCGACGACGGAGACCGCTGAATCGAGCACGAACGACGGCGAGACGCGGCCACGTTCGTCTTCACACGAGATAGCAACGCTCGGCATCGCAGCCGAGACAGGCTTCACCAAGCGTGGTGCGCACTTCTGCAGCTCCACCTGTGACGACCGTGACGCGATCGGGGCGGACATCCGTTCCACCACAGAGACTCGATCTGTGAACTTTAGATCAGTCAGGGGAACGTCTCACTAAAGGGCAGAATAATCCCTTGAGACGTGTTTGTGATAGGTGGTTGACTACCATCTATCATTAGATAGAGTAGAGTTGTCTTCGTATCCTTAAAGGACTCGAAAGGGAGATGTAGTGTTATGCTATCGCGCTCCTACCTCTACATCCTGGACTTCGTTGAATAAAGCCATTTTCTATCTACACATGTCTTCTTTCTTTATCTAGTATTCGTGTCTTTTTACGTGTTATTCTAAATCAGTAGTAACGCCACAGTTTCGACACCGGTCCTTTCAGTGGAGCTAGAAGTAAACAAGTCCACTGAATGAAGGACGGGGCGATAAGAAACATACTCATTCACCCTGGCGTCTTATATCCAACTGGTTGTTAGGTAAAATGAAGCATAAACGTCACGTGATTACGTCATCACCGTTTGGCACGAATATGCTTACGTCGACGCGCCGCAGTGACGTAACGTTGGACCTACGTGTATCGTGCCATGCAGCTATTACATATAGCACGCGCCGGCGTGCTAATACCTGGCGACGGTTGTCTACCTTAATTGTATTGTCCTGAAATATACTGTGATCATAATTTGTTTGAAAATGTTGACCAATTAAATTAAACGGAGTATAATCTGATATGCTCCCTTCTGTGCGCCTTTGAGAACTAGACGCATTCTCACCTTTCCTCGCCTTCTCTCTGTGCGGGGTGGCGGGTAATTTTCTTATAATAGCATCTAGTTGTTGTGGTTTAACAGCTAGACGCTATTATAAGAAAAAGTGAAGATCGCGTTAAATTCGAAGAAGGCATAATGCATTTATATATTCAAAATATGTTTCAAATACATCTACCAATACATTATAGTACCAGAACCGAGTTCGCGCCAACACTAGCGTCTAAAGACAAATTGTCACGTGGTACACTAATATTCCGAGATCTGTATGCCGGTTGGTCCGAAAAGCCCGGTGGCGACTCTTCGGACACGTGCTACGTTTGCCATGGACGAATACTTCAAGCCGGACAAGGGCGACTTTCGTGGGCGACCTCGGGTGACATTGCCAACGATGCTGAACGGGGACTTGAACAGTGACGAGGAAACGAAATTCATATTGGGGGGGGGCTATAACGGAGTTTCAGCACCACTGAATAATTTTCGCCGCCGCATCTTCACATCTTCTCCTTCACCTTGTGGCTGTCTCGAGTGTGATATCGAAAGACGAGGGGGTGTGGTGCTGTTGAAAATTGTACTTTTTATGTCTCGCCGCTGCTGTCAATTTACCTTCTCCCCGGTATCTCCGCTCTGAAATGAAGACGGGAGGGGGGTGCTTTAGAAAATTTGTTTCGCCACCACGCCGTCTATTACTGGGGGGGGGGGAGAAAAAATTATATGTCTACCTTTCAATTCCACACACCTTTCACAGTCGACAAAAATACACATTAATCGTCTCATAAAATTTACTTTTCCACCCGCCATTGACGCTCAATCGCCACAAAAACAAACATTCACGCTCACATTTAATGGGGGTGGGGGCAGAACCATATTGTCTTCCCCCAGAGAAATTCCAGGGATGCAGCAACGCCTGGTAACTCGGCTAGTATAATAACTTCTTTCAGTATCGCCCACGCGTCTTAGCGTATATTACTTTATATATATATTATTATATTTGTAGTGATAAGTGTACGTGTGAATTAGGTGATAAAAGAACGGAACTTGGTAGATATGTAGAATAGTTCGTAGTTATGTAGTACAGTGTAGTTCGTTTTTATAAAGACCTCCATGATGTATACATATATATTATCAATGTTATAATTAGTTCTAGATCGTTGCATGTGTTTGTGCTGATTCGTTCATTACACGTAAAACATATAAGACCATTGCAGGATTGTTTTCCCTTGTAAAGTGACACTGTTAAATTCTACACACACAACATGTCAACAACAAAACGTTGTAGTCAGAAATCAGGATGACAATTTTATTAATTAAACATAAATGCATTCGTAGATCGTATTCTCACCTTCGTAACTACATCAAATGTTCCTACATTGTACAGCGCATTGAAAAAAAACATTCTACACATGTTACTGCTTTAGTACATCGTAGTCACACATACGTAATGCAACCATATTTGACAGAGACACAGTTACTATATGATATTATGTCACCTCCGTGACACACCATTCACCTCCTACATGACACAAAGCCACCTATATGACGAACTTATTAATGGATACATCCTAATTAAGGTCATTAAGCAATAATTCAGCTCGGCTTTGTTGAGCAACACGTTGTACAGTATTATCCAATCAATCAAATATAACATAGTTTATTGCCAGTTTAATTTTAGAAGGAAATTAGTAAAAATGCGGCAACAAATATGGAAATACTCGTATAGTGTTAGTGGGTGAATATTGAAAATAAATTTGGAGGGAATAAAGTAGCCCGTAACGTCGACACTGCTCCGGTTATTTTTTTATTTCGTTCCAGTCGCAGTGTTTCAATGACGGGGATTAGTAGTGGTTGGGATAAAGACGGGAGAAAGAGAGGACTCTGTGAAAATAATATGCTGACAATTAACGCAGTATTATGTTCATCAATCTGCGCCTGCACACCTAAATCTAATCTTCGGCGATAGTCACCAACTCGCTGCATCGACGCAGATATTCTGACGTCGACATCCTGACCGCGTCTTCATACTGCGTCCACAAATTCCTTCAGGGCCTGCTGTCGCGATGTCGTTACCTTGCTCTGATGGCGGTAGAGTTTCCTTTGCGCCATGAGCCTAACCTAATCAAATCAAATCAAATTTATTTATACACCACATATCTCTACAAAGCAGATTCAGGGGTGTTTACAAACTAAAACATGATGTAAAATACATTACGTTGTCGTTATAATATTACAATACATGGGTTACATATGCTAATACAACTACACATTTCGTTTATTATGTGGGCCGTGTATAACATTAAGATGTACATGTATGTATTTAAAAATACAATAAATTACGAAAAAGCCTGATTAAAGAGAAATGTTTTCAGGTCTCTCCTAAAACGTCCAGAGTCACGTTGGCTTCTTAGCTCTAGTGGAAGAAAGTTCCAGAGAGTGTGACCTGCACATGAAAATGCGCGTCGGCCGTACCGTTCCAGGTTAACTCTAGGAACAACCATGAGAAACTGGTCGGCCGAGCGAAGAGTACGACAGGGAACATATGCACACATACAGTCGGCAGTTAAGGTACTGTGGAATGTATTCATATACAGCGCCGTGAATCAAGGTCAACAGTTTAAATTGAATTCGCTGCGCCACAGGTAGCCAATGCAGCTGTCGTAGGGCTGCCGTCATGCTGTGTTCGTCATGTTATCAGACATTGCACAATTGTTTATCGTTTACCTTAAATTTAAGAGAATATTTAGTAAATATAACTAGCACAATAAAGATCATAAAAAATAAGAATCATGACAGGCGTACGTCGAAAGGCAAACAGACTGGATGTTTCAGTGGAAACAACAAGGAAATTTTACGGAGCAGTGAAAGACAATGGAGTCATCTCCTCATCGTTGGTAATGAATGGTCCAATAGAGAACCTGCTATTGTCCGCGTGGCGTGAACGAAGATGATGGAAATTGAGAAGAAAGCACAGACACTCAAGAGCACGTGTAGCGTTATAGTCCAGGACTGTTATGGTTGGACCTGGAACAAATTGCAACAGAAGCAATTTCAACTGTTTTTGGTTACATTGAAGGAACCTATAAAACATATCAAAAGTCAACAGCGATGAAAATTGGAGATGTGACTCAAAACAACGAATCGATATTTCCCATTTACCCTATGTTAAATACTATTGATACCTAAAACCGTGGGATTTACGCAGACAGGGCAGGTCCCTACGGCAAATGTAGACCTGCTGTGGCAAGTCCCATCCATGTTCGGATCATCAAGGCAATCGTGGTCTGGATTAATGCAGTTTGTTATAGAAAAACTATATTTTCGAAGTATCACAGATCTTTTCAGTTTCATTAAAATTGAAAGGAGGTATTCATAATAACAAATAAAATATGAATATATCTAAACAAACGTCAGAACCTGACATCTGCCGGCAAACTCAGGGATGATAATTTTAATAAAAATATCAATGTAATATATTATTTAAAAAAGGCCAGAGCCTGACATCTGCAGGGCAAACCCAGAACACGCACGAGGAGACGACCTGTGAAATGCTATGTTCACTTATATGTAGACAGGTGCCTACACTTCAATTTAGCAATTTATGTTAAGTAAAATCGATTTGAACACTTTCCCTCACAATACTATAAGCCACACGATGCACTGCAACAGCAAGACGTTGATCCAGCAGGTGAAATTGCATTAGCAGCTGACGGTGAAGTCCAACCAGACTCAGTTGTGGCACGCCAGTTGCATGAAGAGTTGATGACCGGAAGGAAGTCGGTTGATGAAGTGTCCGAACCTGAAGTCTTTGACAGAATCAAAGGACTGCTTGATCAACAGATTGCGTCTTTGTCGAATGATCGAACAGCACATATGTGGCTACAGGGCTACAGTACACAGCTTCTTCGAAAATTCATAAAGGCAGAGCGCATGGGAAATTGGTATCTACATCTTGAAGCTGTGTCGGAGATGTTACCCTATCTGGCGGCCCCAGGGCATTCTCTGTATGTTAAGTTAGCCAAGTTTTACTTGCAGTGCATGCTCAGCTTACAGAAGAAACATCCTGATGTACACAACAACTTTGTCTCATGATTTCGTGTTGTCAGACGAAGTAATCGCACCTGGGCGGGCTTGTCAACAGACCTCATGATTGAACAAGTACTCATGCGCGGCATGAAGACAAGCGGGGTACTGACGAGGGGACGAGGGATGACCGAACAGCAACGACTGACCTGGCTGCTGTCCATGCCAGCCTGTGCAGCGATCAACAGATCAATGCAAGAACTGACTGGAGTTAAACACAAAACAAGTGAACAACACAAAGACATGAACAAATCAAGACAGTATCGTGATATGAAAGACACGCACACCCTACTGCTAGCCCGATCTAGCGGACAGAAGTCCATTTGGAAAGAGCTCAACCTTGCGAAACATCGTGACCGGGGTGCACGCCAGCTCTACTGTTGATGCGGATTGCACGAAAGCCATTGGGCAGAAGATTATGGCGATTATGACAGGTATATTATCATGCAGTACACACTCAAGCGCTGTGACCAAGCTATCACTCTTTAGTCAAAATCAACCGTGCATGTTGGCAATGACCAGGTTCAAGTGAACCCAGAACTCCTCTTTCAGCGTATAATTGTCGCAACAAGATCGATTGATGAAATGGAGACAATGTTCCGCTTTGAGCTGTGTAGCGCTATCCACCGGCTTTGTTTGATGATTCCCTCATGCTGCACGAACCCCAGAAATTTGAACTTGCTGAAGCCATCTGGTGTAGGTCAGCACCCGACATTGCAGGACCCATCGGCGAGGTTCAGTATGTATTGGATGATGGGGCTTTGCTCCTTCGTGTCCCTTGGCCACGTTGATTCTCCACATATCGAGAGTTATGCATGCTGTACTGTGATTATGTCACACGGAAGTTTGATCAAGCCATCGTTGTCTTTGACGGATATCACAATCCATCCACCAAGCACATGGCACATGAGAGCAGACGTAACGTCCACCGATAAAATGAGGATGAAGACAAAGAAGGATGTTTTCCTTGCAAATATAGACAACAAGCACAATTTTATCAATATGTTGAGCGTATATATATCTAGTGGATGTCAGACCAAACATGCTCACGGTGATGGCGATCTACTGATTATGCAGAGAGCAGTTCAGTCTGTAACGACAAAGACCACTGTACTAGTGCGAGATGATACAGATCTTGTCGCCCTCCTCAGCTTCTATGCTGATCGAAATGCCCATGATTTGTTCATGCACAGTGAGGCAAAATCAACTACAAAGAAGAACCATCTGTGGAACATCAAGGCCATAAAAGACCAACTAGGCAAGGATGTGTGTAACAACATCCTTTTCATCCATGCTGTTTTAGGATGTGACACCACGTCCGGGTTATACGGCCTTGGAAAAGGAGCATCACTGAGCAAACCAGCATTAACAGCAACAAACCGAACAATTTCGAAAGCACGACACTTGCATATCGATCAACAGAACATGCAGGTTATAATGGCAGAGGAGATAGCGTTTGTGTGTCTCTACAATGACAAACCAGAAGGCAGTCTGGATTATCTGAGGTTTAGACGGTTCTGTGAGAAGGTGGCAGTAAACAGATCGCACATTCAGCCACAGACCTTACCTCCGACATCAGCAGCAGCTGTCACAGCATGCGGGTGTACCAAGTGCAGGAGTGCATGGGTGTAAGTCACTTGAGACCAGAAGATTGGGGGTGGAAGATGTGCGACGATGTTCTTGTTCCCGTCTTGACAGACCTGCTTCCAGCACCGGATGCCCTGTTGCACGTAATCAAATGTAACTGCTCCACGTATTGCATTACTGCAAGGTACACATGCCGCAAGAACAACTTCGTGTGTCCCCTTGCATGTGGTCAATACCGGGCTCAGGTTGCTCCAACTCAGTCTTGGGTGACGCCAGTGATGAGGAGGAGAACAATGAGAAGTCGTGCGTTTGTTGATGGAGAGACAAAATCAAAACTAGTCTTTATTGACGTAATGGCAATTACAATTTATGACTCCATGATATACAAACGCTAGTTCTATTTTCAACAAAGATATGTAGTCAAAACTGTTTTGAATGTTAAAGAAATTAGCGCAACATGTTGCCACATATTTGTAGTATACGTTATATATGTACATTATTCGGCGATTATCCCTGAATTAAGCTATTGGGCCAGGTTAATGTATTGTGTTTTGACCTTACACGAAGTGTTCAGTATATTTAGTATATATAATGATATCAAACTAAATGTATTTGTGTTATGTTGGGAGTACGGCTGATGCTGACGACAATAGCATGCTTATTTACAGAGAGTAGTCATGTTATATGGGAGAGAATACGGCGATTTACCTCAGTTAAGCCTTCCTGCTAGATTCATGTGTTTATGTTTGATCATATATATCAAGGGTTTGTTATATTTAATGTTCCCCAATTAAATGTATTTGTATTATGTTACCTATACAATTGATGCTCATGACAGTAGCACACTTATACACAGAGTATAAACATGTCATTTGGGAGTTAATATGACGATTTTACTATAATTAAGCCTTCGGGCTAGATTAATGTATTTATATGTTGACCTTACATCAACAGTTCATTATAATTATTATTATGCACAATGTTCCAGTATTAAATTATTTTGTTATGTTCCATATACGATTGATGTTCGTAATTGTGACGTATTTGTATGTAGAGAATAATCATATATATATATGTGTGTGTGTGTGTGTGTGTTTGTGTGTGTGTGTGTGTGTGTGTGTGTGTGTGTGTGTGTGTGTGTGTGTGTGTGTGTGTGTGTGTGTGTGTGTGTGTGTGTGTGTGTGCGTGCGTGCGTGTGTCATATCCCGCTACTCATTGCTTGCGTGAATACCGGATGGCCCCCTCCAATACAAAATCCTGCCTACGCCACTGCTCAATTCAAAAATATTGCTATGTATAACAGATGTTTGCCTGGTATAGTTGATGTTGACATTGTGTGGTTTTTATGTCCTTATTGTTCTTATTGTTTTTATTATTATATTATTGTTTTATTATTTATATGTATTGTTTCAGTTATCAGTCCTGTTACTGGGTCCACTGGACCTGTTGGAATCTGAATAAATACAATACAATTTCTAGAAAATCAAAACGAAAATTTCCGCGAAACAATGTAGTAAGTATAGTACAGTAATTGTTTTATTAAAGTCTCACTCTGTGTATTGATTGATTAATAATTTATATTTTCAATCGGTAACATACTTAGTTTACACTATTTTCGATGGCCGAGCCATTCACGCATCATTTACATCAACCATACAACGTATGTACAAAGGATAAATTAACATAATTATTTAAAAAAATTATAATAAATCAAACAAAAATGTAAACATGTATTAATAACATAAAACACTTAAAGTTCTACGATATATATAATATGCGATATATTAATCATAAAATAATAAAGCTACATACAGTATACAGGGGTATGTATGTATATATATATATATATATATGTATATGCATATGTATATGTATATGTATATATATATATTTATATATATATACATATATAAACCCGCTGTCCAGGCCAATTAACATCAATTAGATGTCATTGATGTCCGAAGCTTTATTTCAATGTACAAAGCCGTTATTCAAACAAACCGACCTGCTCAATAAAACAATGCCAGAGTAGCTAGCCAATTAGTATTGGCACGTGCACATCCAAAAAGGCAAAACAACCAACATAAAAGATCTGCTCAACAACAACACGCATGTGCATGATGCCTATTAGGCCATTACGTTGTGACTTCTACACATAATATATTATATTCTACACATCAAAGGACAGTACGTGTAATCGATATTTCATGATAGCTAGGTTACTTACAATCATACTCGTGTATACGAAGACAAAACATAGTTTACTTTCAAGAATGTTCAGAAAGTCAACGAAACATGTTATTTCTATATTAATTATGCATTTAATATGCAATGTTTTAATATATACAATTGTATTATCTATATATGCATAGGTTTGACAATATTAAAATCGGTGGGGCAATCCGACCAAAAGTGGTGCATTGCGACCAGACCGTTGGAGCATTGTGATAGCCTCGATTACCCAGGCGCCGTGAGGTGGCAGCACAGTCCCCTCACTACGGCCTGGAATATTAAAGCCCTGTCAATGTTACCGGTAGGGGGCTTTACCCAGATTCTGGTAGAGACGATGATTGGCTTTCAGGCCAACTATGAAATAACAAATTAAATAAGGATACACTTTTATCAGATAATACTATACTATAACAACTATTCAACATTAAACTTATATTGAAACATGTCACACAAAATAAACCGATATTAATCTTTTTTGTAGTTTAGTGCCTTGTAATCACATGCATATTCACTAGGTAGCAGCTCTCATGGCTGTCAACAAGTGGGCAATCAAAATGCGATTCTGGACATTAAGGATTCGTCCTCTATTAGTGCCCTTGAAAATATCGTTTTGGTGTGATGTGTGAATTTTGTCGAGCATTTTGACGTGGCACATGTTAGTCCAGTGAATACTGAATGTACTACTGCATTAGATCGTTCAAGAGATAGCAATAAATATATGCTAGTCGCTCGCGTATTCGCACAGTGGCTATTTTGCAGAACGCACCAGTATTTCAAAAACCGTCATCAGACTGGGGCGAAATTGGGGGTGTCAAGTTTGGGTGGAGTTTTCTGAAAAATAATATATGAGAATTACACAACACTTGTGTCAATGAAGGTTAAATGTATTGTGAAATTTTCATGAAAATTGTATGATAAATTTTGCAGGAAATGAAGGAAACGTTATAATGGCCGCCTATGTAAAATCTAAGTGTGACCGGTCTTACCCATTCTGAGCCAAACTATCTGGGGTAAGACCACATTTAAATTTTACATAGGCGGCCATTATAACGTTTCCTTCATTTCCTGCTAAATTTGACGAACAATTTTCTTGAAAATTTCACAGAATATTTAACCTCCATTGACACAAGTGCTGTGGAAAACTCGTAAAATTCTCATACCTCAGTTTTCAGAAAAATCCACCCAAACCTGACACCCCTCAATTTCGCCCCAATCTGGTGACAGATTTTGAAATATTGGTGCGTTCTACAAAATAGCCACTGTGCGAATACGCGAGCGACTAGCGTATGTTTATTGCTGCCTCGTGAAAGATCTAATGTAGTAGTACATTCAGTATTCACTGGATTGACATGTGCCATGCCAAAGTGCTCGAAAAAAATTCACACATGACACCAAAACGGTATTTTCAAGGGCATTCTTTCGGTGGGTAATGGCGGACGAATCCTTAATGTGGTTTTACCCCATCTTCCTGGCGAAGTCACGCAGCCAGGCGAGAATCTGTTAAACGAAACTAGCATTGTGACTACGCCGTTGGAGCATTCCGACCATGCGGTCGGAGCATTGCGACTAGGTTTTGTACACTCGGGTGGTGGTACGAGCACTCAGGCAGTGGGGCATTCCGACCGTGATTCTTGTTAATGCAGCGTAGTGGGGAAGATCAGTATGCTAACATTGCACAAATGTTATCTTTTTGCTGCAATAATCGTAAATTTGTTTGGTGCGCCAAAATATGAATGCAGTTGCCAACTGCGCAGTTCTGCGACATCAGAAAGCTACGTACGTGCTCTCACCCGCGTCGAAAGGCACGAACCGATGAAGCAGATAATTGGAATGGCATATATGCGAATCTTACCTCGTTTGAAACGCGAACATGCTTATTATATATATATATATATAATATTATATTATTATATATGCATATGTAGTTATTACGACCGATTTCAGGAAAGTAATTTTGTCCAGATAAACCAAACGTGACGTTTACGTTTAAAATACGGGTTCCCATTGTTTTAACAGATTGGTGGTCACCATGATTAGGATAAATATATTCATGTTGTTGTTTATTTAGCTCATGCTGCCATAATAAAACGCCTAGGCATAAAATCACGTACATACGGTGGATGCGTCCTATTTAGTTTGTAAACACTTTTTTGATTGGGTTAGCGTGACCTTTCACGTGACCCCGATTTAGAAATTCCCGGACGGTTCTTACTGTTGTGAAGTTCCATGGATTTGTATATATCTGGACTAATTTCTGGCGGAATATAGTGATCATCGCAACGATTGTGGAATAAATTTTCGTACCGACAATCACGGAATAAAACCCTATGCCGTGTAATGTTAAGGAAATTCGTGACAATAGAAATAGTAGGGTTCGTTGGATGGTATGACTGTTGATGTTCTGAACTGATTTTTCAACATGGCGGCTGAACTTGGGCCCCCCTATTATCAGGTTGGTTCTTCGTTTTTAAATCCATTATCCTCATCATAGTTATTTGAGTATGTAGCGTATTGATACAGCATTGCTAGTATGACACCTCTAACAACTTTTCACGTTCATAATACCAACTCATGACCTAAGGCTACGTCTGGACTTTTAAGTTTATTATTCTAACTTCACTGTCTTCAGTCTCATACCGTTCAGTTCAACTTCAAGCTCAGGTTCTAGTTCTAGTTGTTTCCAGCACTCGGCAACGTTCTATTAACTGACTAGTCTGTATTATTGTGGTTACAGTGTTATGATCTTATGAGGTCTCATTCAACTAGTCAGCCTTTTTCAGAACATTATCGCCAAGCCGACCTTTCTATGCTGGCACTGAGGGTGGTCACTGCCAGGGTGCTTGTCGTCCTCAGTGGTTCTTTTACGTCCCAAATTGAGACGAGACCGACATTAACGTGATCTCCGAGTCACGAGGGATACACACTCCCCAATGTTGAGAGCCAGGTTTTTATACCAAATATACCGTACCTGCCCGGTCCGGGTATTGAACTCGGGTCGCCGGCATGTCAGGCATATGTGCTAACCACTACACTATCGCGCGCCCCCTGACTACGAATACTCCTTTGAAAACTGGTATACGTGATTCGTGAAAATTATTTGACGAATTATACTATGAACTGTTGTCACACCAAGTTGATCTTGTGCTGGTTAGTTTTTAAGCCAATATTAATTATATTGGCAATAAGTGAATAACTATGGTTTGTTATACAATATTATAGCCATATCTAATAGTAAGTAGTAGTAATACTCACAGCCAGAATAGTGTAGTGGCGCGCAATAGTGTAGTGGGGCGCGCGATATTGTAGTGGTTAGCACATATGCCTGGCATGCTGGCGACCCGAGTTCAATACCCGGACCGGGCAGGTATGGTATATTTGGTATAAAAACTGGGCTCTCAACATTGGGGACTGTGTATCCCTTGTGACTCGGAGATCACGTTAATGTCGGTCTCGTCTCAATTTGGGACGTAAAAGAACCACTGAGGACGACAGCACCCTGGCAATGACCACCCTCAGTGCCAGCATAGAAAGGTCGGCTTGGCGATAATGTTCTGAAAAAGGCTGACTAGTTGAATTGGACCTCGTAAGTTCATAACATTGTAACCACAATATAAACAGACTAGTCAGTTAATAGAATGTTGCCAAGTGCTGGAAACAACTAGAATATTCGGGGCAGGTCAAACTTCGTGGCACTAAAATCTCGTGTTCTAACACTCTTGGCCTATTTTAATACACTGCCTTGTCTCGCACTAATTCACATGACATGCGAACAATATACACAGCTTAGATAGGACCCACGATTTTTGACGCTGGCATCTTTGACGAGATTTGGATTTCACTGGAATATTTTCGTAAGTACTTCAGTCAAAATAACTTTTGTAACAATTTGTTTGCAGAAATTGGAAACAATAGGTGTTAAAGATTTCGCACATAAATATTTTATGGAAGAATTTGATCACGTTTTAGTAGCATTACCACAGCTGTTGGATCTGGCCAGTTTTGACGCTAAACTACGACAGGTCACCAATCATGCAGCCCTTACATCATTAAGTCCGCGTTAAATAATACATATTTAATATCACTGGAACGACAAGATAATGTTCTTTACAATGGCATAAAGTTTTTAAAAGTATTCCTTTATTTGACAAACTTATCGTTCGTGATTGAGCGATGATGTGTGCCAAAAGTGTCATGCCGACGGCGCTCCTCGACGGTACGGTTTTCGCAAAAACAGGTCGCGGCAAATTGAAAACCCGCACTTGTAAACCTATTCGGATCGTCATGAGATCTGCTCGACTAATTAGAAGACGTGTTCGTCTTCACTGCAGTCGTTGCACGAAGTTTGTGCGTTAAACCAAACGAAAGTTATGTCAAATTATCGTATAAACATGAATTTTTGGTAATGTTATCGCCTAAAATTCAAGTTTGTGTATATACACACCTACGTGTCAGTTTCAGACTGTTCAGATGATATATGTTATGTGATATTTTAAAAAGGTTTACAAGTGCGGAAATCGCATTTTGTGCGACCTAGTTGCACGGTTTTCGACAACGGCACCGCAGACGGTGACGCTGTGCTAAAAATAGTAACATCCGCCTGGTAACGTCAGCATACCGCTGGATAACCGCCAGGCGGACAACCGCGTTGCGCTGGTTGTCCGCTAGGCGGATTTGGCACCTAGCTGTCATACAGGCAATCCCTATTCACACTACGCTGGCTACACTTAATAATTGATTTTAAACTTGAAATTCAGAAACTTGTATTCCAACCTTACTTTGTTAAATATAAAATAAAAACTTATTACATTTATTGTTTGCTTACTAGTAGTAATAACTAGCCAGTTTAAGCTTGGTATTTCCACCATTATAATAATTTCTTCACAAAATCATTGGGAATCCTCATTCAATATGGCCGCCATTTTGTAATAATTATGCTAACGATGCACCAATTTTGCCAAAAAATTGGGATTGAAATGAACTATAATGAAACAAGATATGTTACACTTTCTAATACCCTGTAAATATACTCTAAACAATTAATGACATGACATGAATTGCATCTTGTTACAGTCTATGATTCAATATGTCGGCCATATTATACTAATTAGGTCATGAAATATGCAAATTAGGTCAACGAAAATGCAAAAAATGAATTCCTCGTGTGAAAATACCTATATATGCAAAATTTTAAATAATTACCTCAATTAATTACTTATCTGTTGTGAAAACAATGACAAAAATGGTAAAATAGAATAACTTTGTAAGTAGTCTGATTTTCATGAAATCAAAACCATTTACTTCAGAAGAAGAAGCTCCTTACATGCATAACAAAACATGTTTAGGTAACACAGTTTATATTTTTCATGTGGTAATGCTAGTTTTAGTAAAAATGGCAAAACACGATTGCACCCACGATTATTGCCCACGCCAGTATAGTAGTATTTTATTTACAACACATCACAGTACACAGACTTGTATGCCATCAAATAGGAGCACTAGAAAGAAAGTGTAACTAGCTGGTAGTGGAGTTACCAGCAGGTTACCACGATCACTTTTCACCCGAAGGGCTAGCTGGCCCCAACCCTACTTAATGTACATGAACTTTTAAGTTGTTTCATGTAGTCTAGTACTGCTCTAGGCAAAGTCATACATGTGTATCGATTATTGGAGTATTAGAAATGTTATCATCGTTTCTTTTGTTCTTATGCAAAATAATGTAGTAAATACTCTCTGCAGTAATGATGATATATGTTGCGTGTCAACCACCTTGTGTTTATGTTGATTCGTGATTACAAAGTGGTGAACTTGAAAGTTAAAAAGAATCCCCACTTCACCACTGGTAAATTGAGTCGTATAAGGGTCATGACTCACAAAGTCATATTTGCGCTAAAACACAAGATGATTGGAACACACATAGAAAAACCTTTTTTAATATGATTGTTGTGATGTGGTGACAGCAAGGGATTCATACAGGTCTATATCTTCATTGGTCAGATGATGAGCAACAAGTCATTGTGTCAATAATGGCTAATTAAGTTTCCTAACTTTCACATCTGTCTGTGTAACATAATTATACTGCCTCAAGAGTGCCTATTATACATTTTGTAGATTGATGAATGTTAATTTTTTTCATTTCCTATTCATACTGTCATACATCCAGGCTAAATGTTGTTTCTGTGGCAACCATCTAGTCAAAAACAAGAATATTTAACAGTTTCCATGTCAATCCTTGCTTTATACTTGAGAGATGTTAAAGGTTGACTTGTTGCTGTCAGCAGGGATTCCCTTGGATCGCGGACACATGTTAATGACATCTTGTTTTGACACTTGTGTACAATCCGGACCCACCTCGATTTTGCCGTTTAACTATAATTTTGCCTAAATTTGATACATTGATGCAATAATTAAATCATTCCACATCATCCCAGGTATATTTCTGCTGTAAAAATATTGGGGCTTAGCACATTTTGAGGCCCAAATAGCATTCCTGTTTGCTCCAATCTGCGCTTGAACAGACAACAGCCGCACAACTAATCAGTATCCATACATACATCTGTGCTTCGGTGTATAAATGAGTTTTTTTATATTTAATTAACATCATTCTTTGAATATTTTAGGTGGTGCTCTCTCGTATGTGAATCGTTGTACCCCAATGTCATAAACTGCTGCATTGTATTCCTCAGTTAGAATCTCCCCATCCTTGGAGCAGTAGGCTGTAGTAGCATGAGCACTGACTAATCCACAAAAATGGGGCACACTTAACAGACTGTATCTAATTTTGTAACGTTACAGATTTTGAAAATAAAACATTTCTGAGCATGTTGATATTGATGGGTTATATATTATATACCCAGAAATATGTTGCGCAGGCAGTCCTGAATATAATTCAAACAAGTTAAATAATAACATGATTACATAATTAAAAAAGTAATGTTCACACTTACCCGGTTATGTAAGCGATCACACTATCATGCAAATTAATTGACAAAATTTTATTAAAATAATAGACACCTATGGTGGATCACTGAATGGGACAACACCCTTTACTCACTACAGGTGACATTCCATTTCTGTTGACTGTTGTGTCACTCGACATGACTCGACAGAGGACTGACGCTGACATGACACCATGACATACCTCTCGATTGTCAACCATTATAATGCAACATAAAGCACTCATTAGACTAGGCCCTTGATGCTGATGACGCAACAAGGTATGTCTTGTATAATAATTAGTAAACAATTCCAGAGGTGTGCGTCACATCTGACTGACGCTGGACATTGTGCTGGACGGACATGATCCGGACAGGAAATGACCGTAATGCAGTCAATGGATTTGAACAACATGAGCTAATGCACGCAGTGGCTGGGGTCCAAGTCTACAACAACCAAACTAAAAAAGGAAACATCTCTGGGGGCTAAGCTTGCTTTGAGACAAGATCATTAGATGGTGCGATGTGAACTTGTGAAGGCATGTCAAAGCAGTTTACATTTACTTTAAATGTCAGTAGTACTGTCTCTAATACACGTGTGATTTGCTCACCTGGAAACTTCATCTTGCTCCAACTAGATGTCAGCATTGTACCCATACGATGGCATTGTTTCAATAGTCGCCAGCAATTTCGAAGCTGGGGAAGTAGCACTCCTTAACCTTATTTCACAATGTATATATTTATCCGGAGTGACAGCAGTCACTATGGATACGAACCAAACTCAGCTGGTGCTAGGGGCCAGCAGGGAGGGCTGGTGGTTGTGGTATGGAGTTCCCTGCAAACTTATCAGGTAATGTGTTGTATTTGGGACACGATAGTCAGTTTGTGGTTTGTGCCTGGTGTGAACAGTGCAAGTGGCTGGGCACAGTGGACTACCGACAGTGCCTTCAAGTAGGGGGCAGTAGTAGTAGTTGAGTGCACTACCAGCAGTGCCTGTGGATTACCAACAGTGGGAACACATTGGACTACTAACAGTGCCTTTGAGTTGCACAGTGAATTACCAGAACTGCCTGCTTGCGAGTGTGCCTAGAGTGGTGCATAGTGGATTACCTTCATGTTGATGCATAATGGGCCGTAGTGTTTTCCGGTTGAGGGCACAGTGACCTACCAATACCAACAGTACCTTGGAGTTGGTGGACAGTGGATTACCAACAGGGCACTGATCAACATGTGCCTTCTGTTCAATCATTACATGTGATTCTGTTGCGTGTACTTCAATAGTTGCTTTGTTTTCAAAGTGGACGCCATCTCTGGCATATATCACAGCCTGCTTTTTGATCATCTGAGCACTGTGTGTGTGTGGAAATGCTGATTGGATGATGGCTGTATATCTGAACCCTGCTGAAAGCAGTGTCAACGTCAACTACTGGATGTTTGGCAGTCAAGTGAGGGTAGGTGTTATTTGGCAGAACATGCAAATATTTATGTTTGTGGCTGACAAGTTCTTCTCATTATATCATAGTTCTATCCTGTTGGTGGCTGACTGGCTCTCTGGTTTCATGTTGAATTATGCAAGTTGTCCAGCCCTAAGGCATTAAAAACCACTGGTTTACATAATGATGTGGATGGTGTGAATTTGTGTATTGGCACTGGCAAATTAGCCAGAGCTTTGTGTTTAGACTATGACACTATAGGTACACTATCGCTGTGCACTTTGTAAATCTAGCAGCTCAAATTCCAGCTGTAGATTCATGCTAGCCACACAGCAGCATGTTTGCAGTGTGTGGGTGTGTGGGAGCACAACTGTTTTCTGCCGTTGGGGTGGTTAGATATTGATCACTCCAACATCTAGGTTTTCATAACAATCTACAGAGACTTGGCATTTAATCTTGTCATGAATTATTCCACATGCTGCTAGTCTATTATTAATTAGTGGAAGAAATCCCTGATTTTGTTAACAAGTGCTGGAGGTGTTTTGGGGGTTATATCAGTAGACAATGTAGTTTTATTATCAAGTTAGGTTGAACCAATGCCAACTTACCCAGAATAAAAAACAGGTATGCAATTAGTGTACTGTTCAGTTTAAATACTTTTGATTTAAATACTTAATTTTGTGTAGGAGAATGTCTTGCTGGTAGGAAAGTAAAGATTAATAACTTTGTCTCACTTAATTTTTGTATTATCTGCATTGTCATGTTATTAACACAATTATCTTTAAATATTCTTCACACGAAAATCTCAGATGACATGTAAATTATTTTTATATGGTAACATTATCATCATAACTAATATTATTATTTGCCACTTTGTGAACAATGTCTCATTGTGATAATTGTCTATTAATCCTGTTTGCATGCCACAGTTTAGTAGGGCTGTAAGTATAACTTATGCTTCAGTCATATGATGTGTATTATGGTATGTTTCGGTTCATGTAGAATGCGCATTGTTTGGAACACTTAATAATCAGTTGACCAATGTTGCCAGAACTCATAAATATAGATCTCGGCCACAGAGGAACAGTGCAATAAAGTATTGTAATTGCATCGTATATTTTTATCTGGTAAATTGATTTTCCTTATTTAGAGCACACGTTTTCAGAAGGATATATATATATATCAATAAAGGTGTACATCATGACATTGTTGTGTAAAGGAATGTGTTTGTGGAATGTGACATGAATACCTGCAGTCCACTAATACTGTATGACGTATTATTCAAGATAATATTACAATACATCATTGTATTCGCTAATCATAATGGTATGTGATGTTGTGAACCTAAACTAAACCAAGAATATTTCTACTAAGTACTAAGCAACACAATATTTAGTATACAACTCACAAAAATGTTGCAACTTGTTTGTATACTTCTTTTGTCGGATGCTTCTATCTGTTGCCACATGGATCTAATCAGACATTTCCTGGCACTTTAATTGTTCGTCATTAAACTATTTAGTGAACTGAAATGCTTGTTCTGTGCATGTTGACTGGTAACAGAGGGAGTCTGTTGGCTGTGTCCCTCTCAGGTATTGGCTTACCCCTCTCAGGTATTGGCTTACAGTCATACAGTGGGTACACTGATGTGGCCTGTTACTCTACCCCCACTGTGTCCTGTGTGGAAATTAATGTTTGATATATGTATAATGTTAATTTTGAGACATATTGTCCATGTTCAAGTCTGCAAATTTATTTTTGAGTTGGTTTACCATAATTGTGATGTTGATGTGAATAAGTTACCAGTAATATACCTGCAAACGAGAGTTTGGGTTAGGTTAACTTATAATAATGGTTCAGTTCAGTTCAATGACAGATATATCTCAAATTTATTTGGTTAAGTAGCGCACCGGAACTTGACAGTTTTCTAAAAGGACTTTGTTCCTTGTAATATGTTCTTTTGTGTCACATGAACTAGTCCAGTAAGTAGTGGGTACAGAAGACAGACTATTATATGTGTGTGGGCGTGTCTGTAGCATGCATCTGTTTGTACCCTGTATGTACTAGGTTGTGGCTGTCACAGATGTCTTAGTGTATTGGATTGCATACACCACCAAACTTAGGAGGTGAACAACTTACTACTGATCCCAATTACTATTGTTACTAGAGTGAGAGTCAGAATGACCCAGTAATATGGCCGCAAGATTGTGTGAACAGTTTTTAAAAATAGTGTATGACAGTCAATACAGCCTGTGGATTAGGTGTTTTGACCAATCACATCAAATCATCTGGTGTACTTAAGTTGTAAGACAATTGTGACTGCTTCGCCTGATTAATTGATAACTGATGTCATATCTGCCAAGGTTGGGGGATGGGTGATTCTTGGACATAGGCAAAAGGCATCAGATCAACTAAATACCTAGTAGTTATTTGGAAAACAACATGGTCGTGGATCTGAATACAGTGTATGTGTTTAAATCTTTGTGTTAAAAAGATCTCTGTTAACACTAGCAAGAGTAAAGACTGCTGGTTGCCAGTGCTGCAGATGGTAAAAAGTTCTTAAACTTATCCTGTCTGCCCTCTGAGGTACTGACAGGCTTTACTAGGCTGGCCTTTACCAGGGGTTTCATGCCCTGATTTATGTACAGCCCATGTAAATCAATCTTCCCTGGGCAGTGACTAGGAGAAGTTGACATGCAAGTTTGATACTGATTGTGACTAATGAGTTTGTTTGATGAATGCATGGTACTTTGCAAAGGTAGGCGTTTGTTAGCTGCGCTGCTTATGCGTAGGGGGCATAAATTTATGTTGTGGGTTTTGGGGTTGTTCGGTTGTAGTTGATACCTCTAAAATCACTCGTGTAAATGTGTATTCATGAGGCATGATATCTAACCTCCAGTGTAAATCTGTTGTTTCTGGGTCAACATTCTGCTCAAGGATGCAGAGTTTATCTATAAAGGTATCACATTCACAGAGCACCAGGACAGTAGCACATGTAGACATGATTAAATGTGCACTTAGCTGTTTGTTTGAACTAGGATCATGTTTTTCTTAATGCATTTTCAAGATGTTTCTATGGAGAAGGCATTTCTGTGAGGTTGACCTGGCAGTTTTGTATAGTGAATGAGACAGATGACATGTCACAATAATAATGACAATTCCATGTAAAGGTGGGACACTAACATTATTTATTCAGCTGTATAAATTTTGGTAACTGTAGCTTTCAGTTTCACAGTATTTAGTTTTACTGCAAGTCCAACTATAGACTGATTAGTGAGTACTTTATTATAATAGCTTAGTATGTTAGGCTGTAACTGCCTGTTAAGTTAATAATAAATGTTTATTCTCACACATTAAAATATACATTGTAATTTGTACCTGCCTGTAACTAGTTCTGAACTGAATATAACAGATGTGAAGATTTAGGATGTGTATCTAGATGTTGACTGCTACTTGGTTTCTAGGTTCTCGAGATATTGTGCATACAACATTTATGAATGATGCTAGTTTTAATATTTATGCAGTTGGAGAGACTATTTCATTTGTGGAATCAAAGTGAACTAACTGTTCATTGATAAAAACAGGTCATGCGATTCGTCAGTACTGTCTGCATGATTACCATTGCAGCTGCCTGATCACAGAATAACTAGTGCATCGGTAGTTTATTGTGGCTGATACATAAACCAATACACTTTTAGTGTCAGAACATTTGTATGTAAAGTACCTTGTCCTTTGACATTTTGGATAGTTACCACTTTACGACTACTTCACAGTTGATATACCTCAGGCCATGCTGCAACAGAAGAACACTATGTATCACAGCACTTGGCTGTAAACATTTAAACTAAACTGTCTGTCTGTGTGAAGCCAGTAGACACGTTAATCGTTGTTAACTTCAGCTAAAAACTAAAATTGTCAAAATTGTGAGATAAAGTTGACCACAATACAGCACCAGGTTTTAGCTAAAACCTACAGTTTTTACCAATGAGACAATAAAGAGTAGTACTTTAGCTACTGCCAGGGATCCAGGCTTGGGGTAATTACGATCATTTTCTAAGAATGGTTGTAAAATCAATTGTAGCAGGTTCTAAACTTCTAAACGACCTTACTAAATTACAGCTGTGTACTTAGGATTGAAGGGTATTGTCATTTGATTTATAATGTCAAAGGTAGAGGAATGATGTTTGCCTGATAACATTAGTGGTTAAGTTAACTTTGGTGTGACTAGACTAGTACAACCAGAAGATAGCTTGTGCTTCAGGTGTGCATGGACTGAATCTAACAGCACATCAAACCCACACAAATAACTGGTGTGGCAGAAGTTCTCCATGATTGCTGCTTTATTATTTTCCAAGGCACTATATTCCTGAAAGATACGAGCTGGTGCATAACTATATTTTTTGTGGACCTTCTGTTTGTTTATGTTGAGAGTTATAAATAAAAGCAAAAAAATAATGGCTAAAGAATCATCTATTTGGGACGGGTGTATAAGCTAATCTCAAATGTCCTAGTGCCAGCACAATGGTTGAGTATTCACAACAAGTTTACTGTGACTCCCTCGGTCTGCTAAATCTGCTTAGAAAGTAATTCCTTTGATCATATTGAGTATTTGTTAGTGTTTAAAGGGTTAAGTGTGGCTTGGGTGGGGGTGAGGTATGCGATGAGGTAGATGGGGTTGATTTTGTAGTGGGTCTTACTGCTTTACCGTCTGTCTTAATGACAGAGCTCTGTCACAGTCAGGAAGTCACTTACTAGTTTACTGTCAGTTTTGCAGTGAAACAGTGCAATGTAAGCATTTGTATGGTGGATGTCCAAAGATGCACTGACAATATGTTGTAGGATGCGGATAATGTTCACTTGCTGTTAGAAGTCTGGGAAACTTTTGCTGACTTTGTTGTGGTTAGTACAGTCAGTCAAGCAGAGTGTACTCATACCTGGGGCTACTGCACCTGTAACTCATGCAGGACACCCCAGATACTATGTCAGAATGTTTTATTTCCTATGGCTAGTATGGTAATATGGACTAATACCACCCTATAGTACTAGTAGATCAAAACAAACAGTTCGGTTGTGTGCAGTAAATTATGTTTTAATGCATGCTGATACTGCATTGCGGTCTAAAGCAATATTTTCCCTAGGTAATTTCTAGGGGAGGGCTGCGTACATTGGTATGATAAACTGTTTAAAAGTTATAAATAAAACATATTGTTGGCAGAATAGTTACTGGTAACACTAATTCTATATCAAAGCAATGACAGCGTTCCACTGGCTTTGAAGACCAAAACAATGATCATGTCTATTATTATAAATGAAATCATTCAGGTTCACCTTTTTGTGTTCTGATGTTACTGGGCAAGTTATACACTTGGGTGCTGGTGTCACTGGGGCACTGGGCTATTTATACACTGAGGGTTCTGATGTCACTGGGCAATTCATAAGAGCTCGTGAGGCACTCATGTCACTAATCAAGTTATAAATAAGCTCTGGGCTCTGATATCATTGGTCAATATATTAAATATAAGCTCATGATTCTGATGTAAGTGGTATGTTTATAAACTTAGGAGTCTTGTGTCACTGGTCCACATGTGAGCTCAGGGCTGTATTACTGTCATTGGTCCAGTTATAAGCTCAGGGCCCTAATGTCACTGACACAGGTGTAGGCTCAACTTGTTCTGGTGTCACTGGTCGCCGAATTATAAGCTCAACTGTTCTGATGTCACTGATCAGGTTATAAACTCAACTTGTTCTGATATCACTGACCCAGTTTTAAGCTCAACTTGTTCTTATGCCACCGGCTCATTATAAGCTAAACTTGTTCTGATGTCACTGGTCCAGTTATAAGCTCAACTTGTTCTGATGTCATTGGTCCAGTTATAAGCTCAGGGCCCTAATGTCACTGATGCAGGTGTAAGCTCAACTTGTTCTGGTGTCACTGGTCGCCGAACTATAAGCTCAACTTGTTCTGATGTCACTGATCAAGTTATAAACTCAACTTGTTCTGATATCACTGACCCAGTTTTAAGCTCAACTTGTTCTGATGCCACCGGCTCATTATAAGCTAAACTTGTTCTGATGTTGTCACTGGTCCAGTTATAAGCTCAATGTGTTCTGATGTCACTAGCCCAGTATAAGCTCAACTTGTTAGGATGTCACTGACCCAGTTAAAAGCTTGTTCTGATCATCTGATGTCACTCATTCAGATATAAAGTCAAGCATAAGATAAGAGCTCTGATGTCACTGCCTTATTGAATAACTTACTTGCTCTGGTGTTTCTATTATCTAATCTAATATTATAGTCTTTAAAATTCAAGTTGTATGAACATGTGTACACAATTTATGCTCTAGATAATGTCATAAGAATTTCATCACTTGTGTTAAAATTGACATGTATTTTAAAATATAATGACCACCTTTGCTGCAGCATAACGAGGATAACCTTTTTTTGCAGAAAACAAAGCAGATGATAACATTTAATTTCTGCCATTCAATTGTGCAAAGCTAGGCTTCTTGTAGACATTCATAATTTAATTGTATTTTTAGTCCTTTGGCCGAAGGTCCAAGGGACTATTGCCATCACTCTGCGTCCGCTGTCCGCCGTTAGCTGCCGTATCTCAGAAACCGTTCAGCAACTTTTTCTCTAATTTTGCATAGACATCTTGGGGCACTGCCACTATGCACGAGAAATCTGTATTTGATTGAATCATTTTAAGGGCTCCCTAGGGCCTCCAAGGACCCCAAAACTGGTAAAAAATGTAACATTTGGCCTATTTTTTCAAAAACTGTTCAGCAACTTTTTTTCTAATTTTGCATAGATGTATCTTAGGATGCTGCCACTATATACAAGAAATCTGTATTTGATTGAATCATTCTAAGGGCACCTAAGGGGCCCCCAAGGTGCAAAAGTTTTACATTATCTAGTGATGTGGTTTTGAGAAGGGCCCTTGAGACCACCCCCCAACACTAGATTTTGTTTAATGTGCCACAAAGTCAGCAGTGTGACTAATCTCTACACCCCAGTCCATTGAGACCTTGACTAATCTTTAATTGGTCACAGCACCCAGGCAGAGCAGACACACTTGACCCTTGTTAGACTGAACAGTTGCCTAACACTAAGTGTAGTCTTTGTTTATGTTATAGTGGGTTTGCTCTGGAACCAGCTGTATATATATATATAGCGGGTTTCCTTCTCACGGACACAATTAATGTGAGTATTAATTAAGTTTAATACTTTATTAATCTTGTTTGTGTTGTCGCACTGTTGTTCGTATTTTATTTGGTAGCTAGCTCTGTATATTTGGTCAGCCAATCAGCAGGCACCGCGGTCATTGCAGTTGAGCATTTTGAATTGCGCAGCGGCGCTAGCGGTTCTGTTTTCTCAGCTTTGTGAGGGAATTTTCAACTCCCACCCACCATCCCTGCTTTATGGGGCTTTTGTAGTTAGTTAGTGTAGTACCAACATGATCGGGATATGTATTTTATGTGTGACTTATACGTATTATGTGCATTATACCACATGTTTTTATTCTGGGCATTGTGCAATAAAATACATGCCGATCTTTCACCCACTACCCTGGTTTTCTTATTGTTTTCAGTAGTGTAGTCTTTGTTTATGTTATAGTGGGTTTGCTCTGGAACCAGCTGTATATATATAGCTGGTTTCCTTCTCACGGACACAATTAATCTGTATCTTCAAAACTATTGATTTTCTATAATTGCAAGTTGTGTTTATTTTTATGTTCATTTGATTATTATAAAATGGTGTGACTTTGGTGTCTATTGGTTAAAGATGTATTGTCTGTAGAATCAATCAATCAATCTTTATTTCAGACAACAAAGCTTACATGTAATATGCACTATGTCCATAGTAAAAAAGTCAAAATAAAAAGTATATTATAGTGTATATATTGCACTAATCCACTTCCTGCGCAATACAGAGGTCGTATAAACATCACTGTGTATAATACTCTCAACAATGTTGTTCGTCGATGCAGATATTCTGCTCATAAAACTGTACATGCATTTTCTAAATCTAGTATTGCAACAGTCCGTGTCAGAACTAACAAACATTAGGCTAGCACTACACCTCATAGATAGGCTGTGCATAATTCTAAATGCATTGTTATAGGAAACAATAAAGTGTTGCATAGCGGCTTTTCTATAATTAGCCCATAAGGAACATAAATACACATTACTACAATAGGATGTGAACAGTTTGTTCTTCACCTTCACTGAACAAAAGTGAAATTTCCTGAGTAGAATATTGCTTCTGCCGTACAAACTCCTTTCTTTGGATTTCATATCCGTTTCATCTGACAGATCATTACAGATTATATGGCCAAGATATTTGTATGCCTTCGTTGTATTCAGAACTGCATCACCAAGCTTAAGAGCTACTTCAAAACTGGTTTGTCTTGTGTCAAAAAACATTATCTGCGACTTTACTCTGTTAAACAATATGTCGTTGTCACATCCATAATTGTATGATACATCTAGCAGTCTTTGCAACCCCTTAGCCGATGGAGCCAGTAGTACAATGTCATCAGCATACATGAGATGATTAACAGTTGTATCACCACAATAGCATCCGATGGGTAGTTTCATCAGTAGCAAACTCAAATCATTCATGTATAAGTAGTCTGATTACAATACCACTGACATAACACATTTAACACACATAGTCTGATTACAATACCACTGACATAACACATTTAATACACATAGTCTGATTACAGTACCACTGACATAACACATTTAACACACATAGTCTGATTACAATACCACTGATATAACACATTTAACACACATAGTCTGATTACAGTACCACTGACATAACACATTTAACACACATAGTCTGATTACAGTACCACTGATATAACACATTTAACACACATAGTCTGATTACAGTACCACCGACATAACACATTTAACACACATAGTCTGATTACAATACCACTGATATAACACATTTAACACACATAGTCTGATTACAATACGACTGACATAACACATTTAACACACATAGTCTGATTACAATACCACTGATATAACACATTTAACACACATAGTCTGATTACAGTACCACTGACATAACACATTTAACACACATAGTCTGATTACAGTACCACTGATATAACACATTTAACACACATAGTCTGATTACAGTACCACTGACATAACACATTTAACACACATAGTCTGATTACAATACCACTGATATAACACATTTAACACACATAGTCTGATTACAGTACCACTGACATAACACATTTAACACACATAGTCTGATTACAATACCACTGATATAACACATTTAACACACATAGTCTGATTACAGTACCACTGATATAACACTTTAATTAAATATTTAGACACTCCAAGCTTAAGTAGCTTCGTAAATAATGTTGTGTGATTCACCCTGTCAAATGCCTTGGAGGCATCAAGGAAGGCAACATACAGGCATGACCCATGATTAGTGTAATATCGAAGGAGCTCCTTCAACACAAATACACACATTTCTGTCCCATGTTTGGGTTTGAACCCAAATTGGTTACTTGTAGTTCGTAGATGACTTTGCATCCGATTATACAGTATTTTTTCCACTATTTTTGTGAATACATTAGACAGACATATCGGTCTATCGTTATCTCTGTCGCTGACACGTTTATTTGTATCCTTAATAATGGGAACAATGACAGATTTTTGCATATTTCCCTGTACGTAACCGTGTGTAAGTATAGCCGACATCAATATAGCCAATAAAACTGGCAGCTGTCGATCTGCCCACTTCATGTGCTCGCTAGTAATGCCGTCTAAACCAGGTGACTTATTGTAAGATAAATCTTTGATAATTTCACTAATTTCATTAACAGTCACCCTCATACCTTGGTCAAAGACAGCATGCTCCTGACACAGATCAGCAAGAAATTCCTTGCTGCAACTTCCTCTAACTACATTAAAAATTTGACTGTAGTGTTCTTGCCACATTCCACTTATGTTTTGGCTGCCATGTACATCACCCACAGTGTTTGGTAATTTAACATTACTGTTTGTGGAGTTTTTGATTTCTCTCCAGAAATCTCTATCGTTTTTTCCACTCATTTTCTCAGCAATTTTATCCGCAATAATGGAATTCTTTTTGTTCTTGCAAACTCTAAGTGCATGTTTGAATTTGGACCTAGCCTGCCGCATAACGTCATAAACAGCACCCGTTCTGGGTTTGCCAATGTCCTTCCACAAAAGATATGCATCTCTAGCTGCCATGTGTAAATCCTTTACATGGTCGTTCCAACCAGGTGTAAACGGTTTCCTCTTTCCAGATATTTGCTTTAACATTTTTTCACCTGATTTGGATAATGCAGTAATGATCTCATCATAAAATGTGTCGATGTCAGCAGTATGGCTATGATTATGACAGTTCGCGTTAGAACATTTAATCCCTTCAGGGAAGGCAATATTACACAAACCCTCACACGTACATCTTGTATAGTATTCTATTTCACTGGATGAGAGATTATCCCACTGTATTCTATCTCACTGGATGAGAGATTATCCCACTGTATACGCTGATTTGATTCATTTATCGTTCTACCCTCATTTTCAGGCAGCTTACTGAGTGTAATTGTATATAACACTGGATGATAATCAGACAGAATACATGCATACATAACTTTTATATCAGTAATGCAGTCTTTTGTATCATAAGTACATATAATATGATCTAACCAAGAGGTAGTGTTCCACGCTGGACTTACATATGTATATGTATCTCCGGGGAGGTGCTCCACATCCACAATTATGAGGCTATTGTCAGTGCAGTAGCTCTGTAGAATTTCACCAAACATAGTTTGTTTAGCAAGATTAGCATTGAAGTCCCCCACAACAGTAATACAGGTACTATTGATACTGTCAATGAAAACATTAAGTTTAGCTAAACAGTCATTAAAGTTATCCCTATTTTCATAGCTTTCAAATGGTAAATATACATTAATAAGAAAGTATTCTTTCATACCATCACTGATTTTTATATAACATAGCCAGTCATAAACCGAATCAATCATTGATATACTGGAATCTAACGATTTTTTCCATAGAAAACCTACTCCACCATAAGGGCGACCTGTTATGACACCCCTAGTGGCATCCACAGGAGACACACCATGACCATAGAATTCTGGATGACAACTATTCAATAATATGCATTCCTGTTTCAATAGCATCAACTCCTGTAAACACAGTATATCATACTTGTTGAGAAGTTCGTGAAGTTTTAGTTCAAAGCTCTTGAACCCATTACAGTTAAAACTTGCCAGTTGGATAGCCATTGTTTACAATTTGCGAAAGAAGAATTTCCTGAAGTATACACCAGCAGGCCATCTTTGGGGGTCGTAGAAGTTAGAAGTGTTATCGCACATTGCTTCCACCTTAAAGGAGGCGTAGGTGTCATGTTTGGTTTCCAGCTGGGTGCATTTTGCTGTTACATTAAAAGTGCACTTAATGTATTGTTCAAGCTCACTAGGTGACGTGCATGGATCCAACCTCGATACGAACATGGTCAGGAATCGACCGGGTCTTGCTTTCAACGTAGAGTCATTTCTGGTGCCAATCACGGTACTGTGTTTGTTCCGAGCTGACGGTTTCTTCTTCTCCACCACCGTGAAGCCTTCATTCAGTTTGCTGACAGCTGTCGACGTTGCGACAAGAAAGGAACCACTGGTCTTGCTCTCTTCAGCACCACACGGAGAATCACCAGTTACACCATTCATTGATGTGGTTACTGTTGCCCCTGCAGATGGCGCCTTAGGTGATAGGACCTTCTTCCTTCTGTGTGGGAGAGCCGGTTTCACGGCTTCATCAGTCGGCACTGGAGGCAAATCTACCACCAACGGCACTGGCTTTGTGACATTGGTGCTGCGGTTGGCCCACACAGACTGTGAGATGTTGCTTTGCTTACAAAGCTTGATCTCCTCTCTCATTGAGGACATTTCGGCACGCATTCCCTGAAACTTGTTTACCAGGAATGCAAGGTCAATGTTACATACATCTAGTGGGGGCAGGCGGGACAAGTCACCAGCCACAAACTTAGGTAGCATGCTGGACTGCGGGACACATTTATGTAGTATGTGAAGGATGTCTTCCATGTTTGCTTTGTCTTTGCTGGGCCCTTGACGCTTGATCATCCTTACCCCAGTTTCACTGATTGCAGAGCAGCTAAAGATCTTCATCTTCGCAGCTTCAATTTCCCTTGACCCGTAAAAGTCTGTACATAACTTCACTAGAGTGTCATGTACGAGCAAGTCCATTTTGTTAAATACATAGCACAACAGCTCATTGCACACTACCGGCGTATGCGTCTCATGGTCAGGGCAACTGGCATCATCAGTGAGATCGCCGGCATCTCTCGTGTTGGCAGCAACATCCTGGACTTGGCCAACGTTACCAGCCTCTTTCCTGCCCATGCCGCTGGTAGAAACCTGTAGGTGACAAACATACAAAATTTATATTCTGGACAACTATAGAGTGAAATATCCTACACTTTATTTATATCAAATGCATTCTACTGTTCTGTTTACGCTTGCCATGCCTTGTGTAGACATGGTACTGTGTAAATCAATTGTATCAATATAGACTAATAATTACAGATTCACAATATAGTTGACACCTGAAACAGCCAAATGTCAACCATTAGAAGAGTTGACATAGTTAAGGCACAATAAAGCCTTTTGTGTCAAGACAAATACAATTCAACCAATACCCCTATCTGAACACTGACAAGTTCAAATACATCAGCACGTATTTCACACCTGCATGGTAGTTTAGGCTCAGTAGTGTGCTGGCAGCTACTAAACCTATAGGCTTGTGTGAAAAGGATAGTTGGCAGAAGAACTAACTTCAAAGCACCATTGCATCCATTTAGCCAGGCAGCAGTCACACTGTCCCAGTGTCTGCTGCTATGTTTATATAATAATTATATAGGCTTAATGATCCCAATACACCAATCTGTTGGCACGATGTCAGATAATGGAACTACCCGGGGTAGGTTAAACATCTTAAAGGCCATATCCTGGAATAAAATGTGCTCTGTCCCTTAATAACAAATGGTTGATACCCTTTCAAATGATGATATTGCCAAAATGTTTAAATATCGTATATGAGCATACGACATAAAAAGAGCCTTTAAATTTGCCATTTTACGGAAACTCCCGAGCGATGCTGGGTTTGCATTTGTTGCTGAAACGTGACGTCAGTTGTGGTTCCGCCGTCAGTTAGTGCAGTCGTGCGGTGTCATGTAAACAACTCGATACAAATGGCGGCTTACTTGAGTAATTCAGAGAGCGATATCAATTTTGACACGGATCACGAAACGTTTGATCATATATTTCGGTGACAGTGAGGATGACATTGCCGAGATCGACAATGTTGATGTTAGTCAGCACGTTGTGGCACCGTATAGACACGAACCAGTGAAGATGCTCCGACAACTGACCGGGCCCACTTGCGGAGATTCGCCGGTAACCGATTCGCCTTAGGCTTCGCCTCTGTTGTGTTCTTCAAAGGAACGGCAGATTTCTTTACAGCTGACTTACGCCTGAAACCCATCTTCCATTGTACGAAGCCTTCGAAGTTGTCAGGCGTAACGAAATGCGAACCACAAATAATGCTAATTGCCGTAGCATGCGTCCAGTCGGCCCTGCCGTTTCGAACAAAACGTTCCCATTTCTGCCGAGTAACTGGCTCTTTGGGAAATTTGTGCACAGAATGGCCAGTCAGATTCGAATTGTTGCAGTTTCCAACAACACATTTGTTCACCATTTCTATATGTGAACGAATGTATACCAGTTCAAACATCCACCAAAGAAATCCAGCCGCCGAGAACGCTTGCGATCCCGGGAATGTTTTCCACAACTGACGTCACGATTCTGCCCCTCGCGGCATTTCCGGAAAACAGACTTTTCGAAGCCTGTACCAAGACAGGTCCCGTTTAATGTCAATTTTAGAAATGTTTCAGCAAATGTGTGGTTTTGGGGTTGTCATTATATTGCAGAACACATATGTACATGCATATTTTTTATACTTATTAGCAATTTTTTTTCTCCCAGGATATGGCCTTTAACAATAACTATAATTAGTTCTGTGGAGCTGTTTTTTTCAGTGAACAGTAAACGTGTTAACATTTTACTTCCATCATAACCCTTAATGATCTGTAACTATGATTCACCAAAAAACATTTCATTAATAATTACCTACAGGGTTGTTTGATTTATGCCAGGCAGAAACAGCAACAATAGGAAATACATGCCATTGATAGGCAAACGTGTTCTTTTTATAGAAAATTTCAGTTTCTTTCTGTACCTGTCTACGTATGATAACCATTTGTCCGCCCTGCTCACAATAAACATCACATGAATGATAAAAGGAAGATCACTGCCACTTAACTTGTGGATTATTATTATTATTATAAAACTGCTCTGCTACTGCTTCGTGGACAGTAAGCTGCAACTGTCTTTGAGTTTGTTTACATTTTGACACACTACTATTATATAGCACTAATTTTTGAATGAATCACATTTTGAGAATGCATGTCATTGTTTGCGGTGTAACTTTTGTATGCTTAATTTTCTGCTGCTACAAGTTGCATTCATCTGAAAGATTATTCAGTTACCTATCTAATGATAATACATATGTTGTGGTGTTAGAAATATATAGCTTTGGTATATTGTACATGAGGGTTGTGATAGGAAACTATTGGACATTGCGACAGTGCAGAGAGACAGTACGAGATGTGTCACTCAGTATATGAAGTGTGACTTTCAGATACTTCAATTTGTAGTGCTATGGATTATGATGGGCCTCTCCATTAGCTCCCTATATATTTGTAAGTTAGGTGAGTAACACCTTCGAAGTTCTGACAGCAGGCCTTCGGTGAAGTCGAGACAAAAGTTTTACAAAGGCTTCAATTTCAAACGGTCTATCACCGTCCAGCTGACCCATTTTTGTATATGTTGTATACAACTTTCAAAACAATACCATTAATACTGTATGAAATTATCTTAGACCACAGGAAGGACCGGTCTACTAAATCAAATGCTTTCTTATAATCGATGAAGGCACAATAAAGCCTTTTGTGTTGAGACAAATACAATTCAACCAATACCCCTATTTGAACACTGCCTGTTCTTCACCTATTACATTCGCTTTGTTTGGTTATGTGGTCAGTCTGGTGTTCTGAACAATCACTAAGGATTAATGAACAGTTGTGCAGAATGTCACCCACTTGGCAGGTTTAATTGATCTATTCAGCAATGATGACACTGCTTAGGCCTCACTCTGGACACTGTCACTCACAGTGTTGTGTATTGTCTTAGTTGGTGCATTGAGCTAATCTACTTGACCATGAATCAGTGGTGGCTCTGGTTGTGTATTACACCCAGCTGTGGAGCTAAGATTCTCTGCCTGCTATTGTTTGATGGAAACTGTGACTAATCTGTAATTGGTCACTGGCAGTAGCTTGTGTCAACAGACAGCATTAAGCCACTAGACCCCTGTTAAACTGGACAGTTGCCTGTAGGTTTTAAACTGTGTCAAACAGTGAGTCTACCTTTTGCTCTCAAATAATCTGTCCTCTTAGTTTTACACATGAAGACATAATCTGGCATAACTTGATAAGTCTTTGTAGCAGCACATTTGTACTTCCAGTGTATCATTGCAACATAACATACATATTACAATTACATACTGTGTACCACATTTGAATGTTGTGCATGTAATATTTCCATGCAATCCATTTGCATATATAATGTAAAACTTCAACAGCCGTTTTCTTCATTTTCACTTTTTGATTCCTACCATGTTCAATGCTCCATAACTTTGCCAATTTTTGTAGCAGTCATACTTTTTGAAACCGTGTAAAGCACCCTACCAAACCTTTACAAGGATGTAAGAAAACAATGTTACAATTTTTCCGACTTATCACTCATTTGGTCAGCCGGGGTCACATATAGACGTATTAGTCCAAAGGACTTCAGGGCCTCTTGACCCATTTTTTATTCTACCTGTCTTTGTTGTTTATTTTATGGTTGTGTTTTTATCAGAAACTCGTGTTATACTTGATATTTAATAATAACTATTTTGACATCTTGACCACCCAAATGCATTTCAGTATAAGCTATATTTGTTAAATATAATTTGGCTGTTATCTATAAGGTGACTGGTCAGACTGTATGAATGTATTGACCTAGTCATTGAGCCTAATAAGTAGACTGGATCAGACGGGTCACAGGTAGACCAGCTTATGTAGATAACAGTTAACAATCAAAGGATCCATGTAGATACAATCATTGCAAAATGCATAATTAACAAAATAACTAGTTTACCGCTCTCTGCACAGTTGGGAGTAATGAGTAACTTAAATATAACCAAAATGGCTATTTTTGTAGATCTGCCTATTTGGCTTCTCCACTCCCCATTAAAAATTATGTAAATGTTTAATTTGAATTGGTAACATTTTTAAAACTAACAAACAGTTTTGATGTCAATCATGTCGCAGTGTTTCCCCGGGGTAATGTGATGGGTGAGGTGGTAGGGGTGGGGTAGGCAAGCACAGCAGATTTCTAGTATGTCGAAACTATGCAAGGTGTCACCATTGGAGAAACCAGGGATCGAAATAGCTACGAGGCGGCAATTTTGGCATATTTTGAGCGAGACGGCATAGAAAAACGGCGATGCGGCCCGCCTCGCTTGTCATATACCAGGGGAAACACTGATGTCGTATCTCTTCAGTTTGTTGAACATCTTTACTAATGCTAATCACTTAGCTATGACCACCACATTATCTTGTTGTACAAATATACTGTGGACATGATAAGTGACGTAGGACAACATACATCACTGCAGCAGGCACTGCAGCCTGCTGCGCTAACGTTGGTTGCCAGGCATGTTCAACAACGTGTTTGGGTGCCAGGAAGGGAGGCGGTGGAAATAGTTTGTAATTCTTCAATGGAGGCAGGGAGTCAAGTGCCAGCTCTTACAGGAGTGGTCGTTGGCCTGCTGTCCTCCTGGTGCAGGTCACTGTGCTGTCAGCTCTACATACCCTATGGCACTATATGTCAGTGCACCAGTATATGGTTTTCAAACCAATATTCTATTAAGTTGAACCAGTTTTCCTTAAAGTATTTTACATTTCCAAATTATTTATGACAACACCAAAAGCAAGCAAGTATATGTCACAGAATTTGCCTGACAAGACATTCGACACTTTGTCATCATTGCATGGACAAAATGCAGTTCTGCACAAAGGAGCAAATTGTGTACATGTCCCCAGAGTGGTTCACTGTTATGTTCACATGAATGCGTTTCCTGCATATAGTGTTTGGAGTGGGCTGCCTCTAGGGAGTGTTATGGGAACCAGAATATATCTTAACAATTTAAAACTGTGTACCATGTAACATATACAGGTTGTAAATAAACCTGAAAATGGTCACAATGGATAACTTGTTTAATAACTTGAGCATTGACTGTAGATAAGAAATTTCTGCCAATGAATTTAGAAAAGAACCATTTAAAGAAATGTTTTCTAATTAAAAAAATAGCATCAATCACTTAAAATATACATCTACATGTATGTGTAATAGTGACTAAATGGTTGCACATTCACGCTGACGCATGTGATATTTTATCGGGATATAATATTACTGAAGGTATGTTGTAAGCAACGTTTAGTGAGTAATACTTATTTATGGTCTACTGTCTTTACTCACCAAATAACATACTGCTGTAAATCTAGCGACTTAACCATCAACGCAACCGTGGTGGAAATCAGCAAAATAATATGAAAATAAGTTTATTGTAAAACAATTTGTAAGCCATCAAATAATTATTAGTAAACAGTAACCGATGAAACACAAATCTCATTTGGTATGACAATGTGACATGACATCGTAGATTTATAAAGATATACTAGATAATCTAATTTAAAAGGATAGTGATTTTACAAAAAAAATTAATGATGTGTTCACACTGTTGTGATTAGCTCGGTTTCAACTGACTATTGAGTTCGGTCAGGAAAGTAGCACATACCACTGCACTAGAAATCAATTCTCAACACACCTGCTCATTATCACTCCGAGTACATCGACCACTTATTCAAAATTGTAATGTGCGAAAAACAGCTAAGTAGTGCCAATTTCTAGTCATTGACTAATATTCAGTGCTTAGATGTGTGATTAGCTGTACACTTTCAGCATGTTGTTCCAGAAGCGTTGAGCATCTGGGTGTGACTGCCACAAAATGAGATTCAGTGTATGTGTCACTATATCATAGCCAAATATGCCAGCCTTGTAGCTCATGGTAGAACTAACTGTATCAGTGTATGTCGTGTCAGAACTACTTGGTTGCATGTCTAGTGTGGTAATCTCTTTGTTCAGTTGTATGTTTTCTGAGATCTGACAAGTCATTTGGACAATGTCTCTACAGTGTTCCTTTGACATGCAATGCTGTGTGCTGTTAATGCACCAGTAATTGCACTCATTGTGCACAGTAGAACTTAAGTACCCTAGGAATAAGCCATGTGAAGGTGCCTCATTATAAACCATAAGCCAGAAATGGACATGAAAGCAATTCCATTATTATCTGTGCTATTGTGTCAGGCAGAAACCTTGTCCTGTATTACACAAAAATACATGGCGTGTCAAGGCCTTGTATGAGGGTAGCAAGATAGACATTCTGTTGCAAACAAACAATCTGACAGTGTTGATTGCCCATGCACAGTGGGTTCTATAATGTCATGTCTTACAACCTTGCCTCTATTTGGCATGCGTAGATGTTTGTTTTATTTTACAAATGTATTACAGTATTTATATAAACATTCCACACAAAAATAGAAGAAAATTCTAATTTGTGTTTCCACCCTAAATCCTCAGCTCTGATAAAGAGTTAAATTGCAGATCTCTGTTCATTTAATATTTCGTAATGATTCTGGCTTATTGCACTTTTGAGCTTGGTTTTGTAGGAATTTAAGCTCCTTAAAGAAGAATATATTTCGTTAATTATTATTATAAAATTCTTTTAAGTTTTAGGCAGGAATGCTCCTACCATCAATCACTGAGTACATACAAATAAAAAGCTGCATATTTAGCCTATAACTTTATAACATACTGTTAATCTTTGAGTGAGCCCTCAGAGGTGTTTCGTTTTGTAGTTTGGTTGTTGTACACTTGGACCCCAGCCGCTGCGTGTTCTGTGTATATTAGCTCACGTTGTTCAGATCCTTTGCACTGCGTTATGGTCATTTCCTGTCCGGATCATGTCAATGTGACAGTCCAGTCAGTAACTGTGACATCCGTCCAGCACAATGTCCAGTATCTGTCAGTTGTGACTCACACCTCTGGAATTGTTTACTAATTATTATACAAGACATACCTTGCTGTGTCATCAGCATCGAGGGCCTAGTCTAATGAGTACTTTATGTTGCATTATAATGGTTGACAATCGAGAGGTATGTCATGGTGTCATGTCAGCGTCAGTCCTCTGTCAAGTCATGTCGAGTGACACAACAGTCCACAGAAATGGAATGTCACCTGTAGTGAGTAGAGGATGTTGTCCTATTCAGTGATCCACCATAGGTGTCTATTAATATGTCAGTTTGTGATCCTTGTGGTTTCTTCTTCACAGCACTGAGTTCGCGGTATTGACTTCCCATTCTAAGGAATCATTTGCGTAGATCTGTAATGGTGTTGTTGTGATGACTGATGATTTCTTGGAGTAGCTGTGGAACTAAGTACGTACGGTGTAAACACGCACACTTACACATCTGTTGGCACAGTGCTAGTCTGTGTTACTGTTCGGCCCAAAGATTTTAAAGCATATTTAGCCAAAATTATAAGGAAGATTATTCAGATGTTTTACTATACATGTTGCAGCTATTACTTCACTCCAATTCAATCAGTATTACGTAACTAATTACTACTGTTTTAAAGTAAAAATGCATGCTATGTATGTGTAACTTGTGAACAAATAGTTTTATTATAGTTAATCTCTTTCTTCTCTCTTTCCATTCTGGGGGAGAGTGGTAGGGGCAAAATGAGCAACCTTTAACTGTGCTATATGCGAGATTGCAGCTCACCAACTCTCCTGCAAGGTTTCTATAAACACTGGAAAATCGGCCTAAGTAGCAGAGTATCGTGATAAAATTCTACAATATTTTTAATAACACATTTACTAATATATACAATTTTCTCAAAACGGTCTACTTTAATATTTTAGGTGTATCTTCACTTGCATGCATAATTATAGTCTCCACTGAACATGTCAACATTTTACTTCCATCATAACCCTTAATAATCTGTAACTATGATTCACCAAAAACCATAGAATTTCATTAATAATTACAAACTCACAATATAGTCGAAAAGATTTCAGGGCCTCTTGGCCCATTTTTGTGTTTGTCCATTTTCCTGTAGTGTTCAGCTGAAGTTTTTAAACAAGTTTTAACTAGAACTAGCCAAATTGCCATCCATAGTCGACTCCACAAGTAGACAAAGAAGCCATTGGTTTATTGAGGGACCAACAATGTTCCGTCTATTTATGCCTGTCCCCATTAAGATCGATCAGATATATCTGCCAGTTTCGTTGTTGAACATATTGACATTGCGGAGAATATTTAGTTTTGCTTCTTTAAGTTTGAAGATGTAGATTATCACAATGATTTGGTATTAATGAGCAACTTCAGTTTGTGTTTTCTTCTTTATTTTGTATTCTCTCTGTCTGTTGTATACTTACTTTACGTTTACGAGTTACATGATACTACTGCTAAATCACTTCGTTAAATTGTGTATCACCGCAGATATTTATACAGGTACATTCATTGTAAGCAAACACTGTATGTGAGCCAACTTCCTGTAATATATAGCTGGCAGTTCATTAAGAGTAGACACGCCTGTTCGCTTTACAGCTCATTACAGAAGTGTGGCGCTAGCGAATGTGCACCGCACAATAGACGAAATTAATGTTATTTGTGCTGCAAGCCGCCTGGGTAGGCATGCGTGGCTTGGCTTGAATGTGAGAATCACTGGTGGGGGTGGTCGCGATGTTTGTGGGGGCGTTACAGGACTGCTGCTGGAATAAAGGAGACTGGTGTCTCATTGGTTTGCGTGGCGCTTTATGTTTTCCAAAGTGACTCATGTGGCATATTTCCGTACATGTGACTGGTGGACTTGGGCTATTTCTTACCAATACGTGTGTGAAGTGTGTCATGTCTGCATGTAACTGTCTATATGCACACACATGTTAGTGTGTAGTGTTCGACAACAAGTGGTGGATATCAGTTGGTGTGATGTGATTGCTGCACGAACTGTTCACTACACGATGGTACTGGTAGGTTTTTCGTGTAGGGTTGGGTAGTGTTGACAGGTGGGGGCTATTTGGAGTTGATTGGGAAGGCTGTATTGATAGTAGCAGGGTATGTATTTGGACTGGAGCCTGGTGTTTACATTTTGATATAGAGAAATTGTGTTTAGATTCTTCTGTTCTGATTATGCTTTGCTACAGTAAGAAAGATGTTGACAGTTGTGTTAGTTGCCTAGTTTCTCTTCGGACCATGATGAACATTAACCTTTTAGAGCATATTTAACAAGATTTAACAAGATTACAACCCTTAGTTTTGTAACTACCAGACATGATCAAGGAAGCCATTGATACAAAATGATACGGTTTTCTATGTGGCTTTCAGTTGTTTACAGTTTATAAAATAGTTTTAATCACATGTACCATCAGGAGTTGTCAACTCAGCACTTTGTAAACAGAGCTGTGAAGGCAATACTGGGGTGTAGAAGTTGACTTATGTCATCCTTAACAGACCACCCTTTGTAGCCCTGTTAGCCCTGTTACTATTAGCCCTGCTCATTCCCACTGTCTCCCACCTATTTTCTGTCACTGTAACACTCACTTCTTCCTTTCGCTTAGCCTTGTACACCCAACCCTTCCTCATCCTTGTTAGTCCTACAGGTTCATTCCCAGTGATAAGGTCTCCCAAGTGTATGGTTTCATAGTTATTTTTGTCACAGTAGTATAAATAATTCATCGTGATGGGCTGTGCCATAATGGTTGATTGTTGATTGTACGTGGCAGTACATGTTGACAGGGACTCTACTACTAAATCAAGTATAATCAACCAGTTTAATACTACTTAAACTGTACACTCACAGACGAAAGGTGTGACTTGTGCACATCGTTCAGATGTCTTATTTTTCAAAGCACAAGGTAGCATTGTTTGTAATGTGATAGTGTAATTGTAGTCAATGTCAAACCAGTAGAATAGTTTAATTGTTTTCTCGAGTGATCAATCTCCTTACAGCATCATGGCGTTTGATGTTGCAGGAGATTAGAATGTTCTCACGGGGAATTGATTGCATTGGAACTTGGCTGTGGTTATTGCATGAGAGCAAACGTCATGTGTTCTTGCATAAGGGACCCGCAGTCACTAACACCTAGTCACCTACATGTTTCGAGCCATTCATTAGACATATGATCTGGGCCCAGCATGAACGTTGTAGGCCATGTTCTTGTTTAAATTTTACAAACAGTAAGAAATTGTGAAAACGAAACCTGTAAGTACCACGTGTTCAAATCACCAGTTGGCATGTTGTTCATAATATGTCATGAGCTTAGAACTAAATAGTGGCCTGCCCCATGTGCTGGTTGTGTCAGCCTATTGCCAGGGGAAGTGACACGTAACCTGTATGCAGGTACATGTGGTTTTTTGTTGGTGCCTTGCATCGATACCTTCATTTGTTGCCCTTGTGATGTGCCCACTAGTTAATTTTTGACATTTCTGTTTACAAAAGTCAACATTTCATACTGAAAACAACTACTTTGTAAATTGGCTTGTTTATGAAGGAACTAAAGTCTGTTTCATTTCTACCTAATTCCATTTGTTCACAGTTGATGTCACAAGACATCTATGGTGATGTGATCTGGGTGCAACAGCACTGATTTTATAACTGACTGTAATATTGTTTATTAGTCAAACCCATGTTTTATAGTAAGAAAAATGTAAAATGATGATGTAATAGAGATTTATAAATAGTATTCTGTGTACTCAACATAACCTACATTGCAACAGGTCAGTGCGTCTGCGTGTTCCAGCAGTTCAGTATGTCTGTGTTGGTTCCAGGGCCCCATTCACAGCAGTACAATGTTTCTATGCTGGTTCCAGGGCCCCACACCGCAACAGTACAATGTGTCGGATCTGAATCAACGCTTTGGCCTTGAGCTGGACTTAACAAATGACGCGATCCAGGAACGATTGAATGAGATCCAGGAACGAATCCGAAAGGAGATCCTCACGGAAATGAAGATCAAAGAGGGAGCGGAGAATCTGCGCAAGGTGCGTGTGTCAGGATTTGGGTCTATCAGAGATATTCGTTATGTCAAGTGATCAATTTCTGTTTCCCATAAAATTGCAATTTAATTTGAATGCTATTGTCTGTTTATAAATATTGGTTTGGAACCAGAGATTAAATGTTGGTTGTGTTCTGATGGTTTGCTCAGTTTCAAGAACAGCCAAGCCAAGTGCTTTTTAAAAGAAAATATGCTAGAGTGAGTTATTTTTCTATTTGCTTCTTAAAATTCATTTTCAGATACCTGGTACCCAGCAAAAATTATGCACACCTACAAAATACTGTTATGGTAAAACAAATCCAGTGCAGATATCACAGGCATTGATAGTTTAATCCTGCACAAACTGGCAGTTACTCGAACAAATTGGCACTTGTATTTCGCCACTTTTTAATGCATCTTGGCACATTAAATGGGTATTTGTGAATTGTTGTTGATGGCATCAATTGAAGCCTCTAGGATTGTAAGGATACAGTACACTCACGATACAATATGCATCTCGATACCTGGATCACGATATGTATTATGATATTTGATAAAATAAAATGATATTGTTGTTATAAATAGCTGTTGTTACACAGTGCTTCCCTGGGTAAAATTATAACAATGTGAGGTGGTGGGTTGGACAAGACATGGCAGAAAGGGCAAAGTGCACATTTGGGGCCTTGGACATACCCGGCCGTGCTTGTTTAAATACCAGAGTATTAAAAATGGTGCATCTCAAAGAGTGTTACAACTGATCCCTTGAAGTCAGAAGGAGAACAAACAAATTATTCTAAAATTTAAAACAGTTTAATCTTACAATTTGTTTTGTTCACCCAAAATGAAGGGGAGTTAATTTGTTTTATTATTTTAGCGAAATATCGACACACTGTGTCGTATATCGATATATTGTGTTGAATCATTACAACCATGCTGTGGCGTGACAGTTCCAGCTGCAGCGGACACTGTACTAAAACAAGCTGTCAGGCAATGATTTCTACAGAAGGCCAGCAGTGCAGTCTCAAGAGAAAACACTTGTGCAAAGTTCAGCAACTGTTGCTAGTGTTTGGTAAACAGAATAAAAACTACGTGCGTCTGTTGGCAAATGTGATTGACTTTGATTAAGTATGATACAAGTCTCACTTTAATTAATGGAAGATGTACTGATGCTAGTCAACAGCTATGGGCACTTTTGAAAGCTGTAGCCGTGCAATGGGTTCAAGTGTGCGGGAATAAGTGTTTTGCCATTCACATTAAGCTGATATTAAATTCACAAGAATCGTGGCACACTAGAATGAAATTAAATAATGTAAGTTGATTAGGGATGATTACAAAATGTATATGACAACAAAAAACATTGTTTTATTTTCTGATCGTAATTCATAAGAGTACACAAATCTGAGTGCAGGCAGATCGCTTTGTTTGATGATGGATATATCTGAATGATTTAATGCACAAAATGTGTGTCCATTTGAACTGACAGACGTAATTTTAGGTTTCATGTAATGAAACAAGATGGGGGTCAGAGTTTAAATGGCATTGGTTTCTCATACCAGTAGTGTCATACAACAGTATTTGAGCTCATCCCTTCTTAATACTTACACTGTAGAATATGTAGGTTAATAATCTCATCTGAAATATATCTGTCTGACATCATTGTGAGTTGTGATGCTGTGGTATGTGACGTTGTGTATTGCTGTTGAATGGCCTCACCAATGAACTGTTTAAGTTACTCAGAAGAGAGTTGTGTAAGCATGAATGTGTGCAACAGTGATATCACTGTCAGATAGCATGTTCTTTGGATGAAGAAGAAGAATTTGTTTTATTTGACCCAGAATTTCAAATAATACATACTATATATCCATATAAAAAATACAAATATATAACCTCCGGTGAACATACTATAATGTATGATAAATAAAAAAAAATAGGGTGAGGAGACTCCTCTAAGACTATGGTAGTCGGTATTGAGGAGGCACCTGGATGAGTTACTTAACCTTCATACCATTATACACAGGGTTGGCATTGACCTGTTAAGCTAGGCGCATACCAACTAATTTTCGGCGCACACCAACCGCCTAGTCGACGTTAAAACCGTCAGCTGACATCAGTCGGTTGATGTGCGCTGGAATTTAGCCCAACGGTTGGCCTTATTCCACCGATTAACGCTGATTCAAATTTTTAATTGGTGCAGTCGGCTTAGATGGCACAAATAAATCAAGTATCCAGTGACAAGTCAGAAAATATCTGATGACAAGTCGGCCAGTGTACACTGGTGTTTGAGTTGTCATGCCAATTTGGGCCACAAGTTTTCATATTTTACTTTCATATTTATTGGCCCGACGGGACACCAACGTTTCAGATTGTGGTAGATGATTTTTTACCCAATTGTCATTGACCATCATGTTTTATCGCTTGTACTTAAAACTGGCGCCACAAATACACATAATTTCCAGCTGACTTAGTTTCCCGCTTCCAATAATTGCCATCTTGATTTGTTAAAACACTACTGTCGGCACCGCAGCTACCAGGCGCATATATAAGCATCCAAAATCTGCACGGCAGTGCAAGCTGTAAAGAATGTAATGAATAAGTGCGCTGCAACTGAGACTTCGGCATAACTGTTGATTTCTCATGGCGCGGAAATTATTAAATATAATGTTCTTTATATCTTTATATATAACTTGGCGAAGCTGTGCGTTTATTTGCTGGTGGATTTACTAAATATGCAAGCCAAATCGTCTTGAAAGCTGATGTCTAACGGTGAATCTACGAATTATGTTGCGACAAATTAAGTTTTCCATGACTTCAGTCGATGCCTTCAGTCGATTCATAATCACAATGACAAAGCTGAATTCTCACCACTTATTTCTCAGCAATTAAAATGCTATCTCACATCTAAATATCATATAGAAGTGTGCGAAAGATGTTTTGTATCATTCATTGAAATGCAACTATAAACAATTTAGGTCTATGCGGATCCAACAACAATTGCCTCCCGTTCGTTGTTTGGTTGCCCGTGAGGGGCTAGGTGCAAAACATGTGCGGTTTGCTGGCTAAGTACTAGTTTTGATAGAAAATGTGCCCTTCCAGAAAAGAAATTTGCCTTTTTGAAACAAAATTCATTAATAAAAAACGGAATTTATCTTGTTCATCAATGGAATTTTGAGACAGAAAATTAGTAGCCCTAAATGATAGCTTCCCGGATATTGTTAAAAAATCGTGCCTTTCTCTGTTATAAATTATGCATCGAGCAAACATTGAGTAAACATGCACATTTGTAGTTGATTTTCCACGAGGATTGTGCCGACGGTCGTCGGTCAGTGTGTGCTGGTTGGTGTGCGCGAGTTGCAGTCGGTGCTAGTTGCCATTTAGCCGACTACTTTTTACTCCGACTAGAACCCCAAATTAACGTTAGTCGGTGGGTGTGCGCCTATTATTACCAGCCTATAAGTAGCCTTTTAAGTTAATGATGCAAACAATACCTTCTTTTAAACACCACACCAGCATTGAAAGTAATCTATATATTGATCTGACTTGCTATGTAATGAAATAAAATGTATTAGACAACCTAAAAACTATCCAGCCAAAGTTCTTGTTTCGCATGGCAAAAGAATGCTTAGAAAAGGATTTTCAATGTAACCACCATGATTGATGCATACATCGAGGGTAGTTCTAATCCTGATGTACTGCAAAGCCTTTTTACTCAAACCAGATGCATATATTGATGTAACATTGTTCCTTTATTGGCAGGATTAGAACTAATTTTTAGAAATTGCAGTGCCAGCAAATGTAAATTATCCATGTTAACTTTTTGTTCCTAAAGCTAAGCTTAAACTTGACAAGCTTACCTTCTCTGTAACTGCACCTAAATTCTGGAATTGGCACTTTCAATAAAAAACAAGACATATTTGCTTAAAAAGGTGACTTGTAAGTCCCTGATGGTTCTTATTTGTCCGCCACTGAGCTCAGGTTGCTGAGGATACAGGCACTGTATAAACGCCAGTGATCATCAAGTAGTAGACTGGTGTATGACAGTTTTGTTTCCATCTCCTGTAGGCTACGACAGACAAGAAGTCTCTTGCCAATGTTAACAGCATTGTGAAGAAGGCAAACAGTAAACTGGAGGAGTTGAACGGGGAACTACAAGAGATCAATGCATACCTCCTGAGTAGCAGTGCCGCTAGTGCAGCCAGCACCAGTGGGGGCACTACCAGCACTGGTGCCAACAACAACAGTCTCGCAAGTAGGTGCACTTCTGTAGTCGGCTTCTTATGTTGTTCAAGTTGTAGACACACATGAGCGTATGTAGATGTGTATTTGTGCATGCACGTACCATGTGGGGGTGTAGATGTGTATTTGTGCATGCACATACCATGTGGGGGTGTAGATGTGTATTTGTGCATGCACATACCATGTGGGGGTGTAGATGTGTATTTGTGCATGCACATACCATGTGGGGGTGTAGATGTGTATTTGTGCATGCACATACCATGTGGGGGTGTAGATGTGTATTTGTGCATGCACATACCATGTGGGCGTGTAGATGTGTATTTGTGCATGCACATACCATGTGGGGGTGTAGATGTGTATTTGTACATGCACATACCATGTGGGGGTGTAGATGGGTATTTGTGCATGCACATACCATGTGGGGGTGTAGATGTGTATTTGTACATGCACATACCATGTAGGGGTGTAGATGGTGTATTCAGAGATGTTTTGTTTTTGTGTGGGTCATTACGTGGACCATGGAATGAAACATCCTCATCAACATGGGTACGTGGTGTTGACAATTACTCTTGCAAGTGAATATTATGGCTTTTCACAATATTATCTCTTTGGGGAAAGCAGTTTCACTTGCTACGTTTGATGGAACCCAATAAGTATAAACTGAGTAACTAAAGATAGCTCTGTGGATGATGATGTGCCTTTGTAGATTACCAGTGAAGTTTGTAGCACTAACTCAGCAGTTGTATGAAAGTCCAACTTGCCAAGTTGTACTCTTGGAAGGCAACCAAGAGAAACAAAAACCTTCACAAACATATTTCAGGTGTATCCTGAACATAAAATGGCAATACAATGTGACAAACACAGCTCATGAGGAGGGTAGACCAACATTTACACAAGGCAAGAGATTAAAAAAGGAAATAGACCCAAATAGGGTATAGCGTGTGACAAGCAAATACCAATGTTTGACAGGCCATGGAATGGAACCCACAAGGGAAGAACAAACCAGGAAGACCAAAAAATAGTCAGACAATGTCAGTTAAAGAATTGGGAGTTTGCAACCACCTGGAAAGAGGTTAAAAATCAGACAATACAGAGTGTTTTGGAGAAGTGTTGTTTCGATCGTGTGCTTGTGCTGGAACAAACAGTTGGAGATCGTACAGTAGCACTAGTGCCATCAGTTGGCCAGATTCTCCCATCCACCTGCTCACACTAGAGCCTCAGGTTGGCTGCTCTGAGCCTCACACTGTTCTGTATGCGCGAGACACTGGCAAGTGATAGTTGTGTTTACCCGGACAGCTGTATACTGGCCAGCCTACTCCCTCTCTATAGTACAGCCATAAGACATGGGGCCGTTGCAGTGCAGCCTCGTCGTGTTGTCTCTTGCCACGTTTGATGTTACGCAATGTTTTTCACACCGTTTTCCGATGTTACTTTACAGGTAAACTCAACATATCTATATAGGGAGCACAGTAGTTTAGTGGTTAGAACATCAGACTCCAGATGCAGCGAATCTGGGTTTGAATTATTTTTTACCATTTCGAACATTGGACAATTTTCATTTTACTTGTTTCGAAGATTGTAAATTCTTTGCTTCAGTTCATTCAGCTTTATAAATGAGTAGCTGGCTATAAACAGGTGGATATATGTGAACGAATAATCTGTGTGAAGTAATTATAGCATGGCTGAATGCTTCACAGACAAGTTCACATAGAGTGTCGTGGTGCAGTGCTTAGAGCTTCGGACTTTCAACCGAGATAACCCGGGTTCGAATCCTGTGCGGCGGTGTCGAACCTTGGGCAAGTTCGCTAACTACACTTTGCTCCAGTTCACTCAGCTGTATAAATGAGTACCTGGCTATAGACAGTGGTGGATATTTGTGTACGAATAGTCTTCGCGCATTAATTACAGCGTGGCTGGATGCTTCCCAGAGAAGTCGAGATGGTGTTCTATTGAACAGGTCTGCCAGGGAGTAAAGTGTAAAGCGCTTTGAGCAGTCCTCAGGACTGGATACTGCATTTTATTAAAAAAAACACCTTTATCATGTGGCAGAATTCACCACCATCCAAGTGCATGGTTAGAACTGGGATTATCAAATTTCTGTTTATTTCATATTTGTTAGTTGTCTCCTATTTTAAGACCTATTTTGCATGCTCTCTAATTTATTAAATTATCCCTGGCAGATGAAGAAGTTTCTTGTGGAAAAATAGTTACATTTTCCTTGATTGAAAACCTTGCCAGAATACAGTACTGAATGTTTAAATCTGGCACCGTGAGAGCCATGCAGGGACATTGTCTTGTGCTGAAGGTGCATGGGTAGAGGTCAAAGGATTTTCTTTCATGGTCAATAGAATTTATTTTGGTCATTGCATCTGGTAACTTGCTAAAGCCATTTGCCAGGCTGACATTTAGCCTTCAACTCTACAGATCTGTCGGTGATTTTTGAGAGAGCAAACAAAGTAGACAGCATTAACAGAGAAACGTGCTTAATTGCATCACACATTGACGTGAATATTCCTATTTGAAAAAACCCCACTAGAATGGATTCTTGGGTAAGAAGTAAATATATGAATAGTTTGTGTGATGATTTTACCAGAACTACATACAAATGTTGCACAAACATGTAACCACGTAGTAGTGGATACTACGTAGGTTTGCCTTTTCACAAAATTAATTTGAAATGAGAGCACAAAACTAGAATTGAGGAGGCACCTTTAACTGGCTCTAAGTACAAGGTGTCGGATCCAGTACAGACCTATGGCCCTGTTTACTGCCAGCTGCTGATGATACAAGTTACAGAGGAGGTTAAGTAATCTTTAAGGTGAAACAGGTCTACACCTGCTGTCTACAAACACATTACAGCAGTAGCAGGAGCAACACAAACACACAGCCGACTGATTAAAGAAACACAAGCGAAATACATAAAGCTGAAATGATCATTGAGGAAAATATTGTCCGGAAAAGATAGGATGTCACAGCAACAGCCGCTTTGACTGCAACTGACCGACCTTTGGCTTGTTAGTGTCATTGTAATATCACACACACTTGTGTGTAGACATGAACTGAAAATGTTGTGATCTTATCTCTGATTAGATGTTGCCCAGATGTGATCCGAAGAAGTAATGCAAAGCTTGAACAAGGTAGTTCGATATTAAAATGTCAATGCTCTTTTCCAACAATCCAGTTACTTGTTGGAAGAGACCATTGCACTAAAGGTGGGCCAATGTATTGATATGGCTGCCAAGAAAGTAAAGGAAGTAAACTGGTGTTAGAGCTGGTTTACAATGGTGACATTCATTGAAATATTAAATACTTTATGGCAAGATGAGTGTAGCCAAGTGAAGTGAATGGAATAAGCAGCAGATAGCATTGCATGGGATCATAATGGTTGGAGAGATTTTGGGAGGCTATCATCATTGAAGGTTTGTCTGCATAGATCATTCATCTCCATATCAGCAGACACTATTTTCAGTGTAATCACAGTCCGGGTCCTGTAAATATGATTGAATCTGGTCGTAATAGTGCAATTTACAAGCTATGAAAGTTGGGATCGCAGAGCAGAACAAAGAGAAGAATGTATCAATGTTGATTTCATGTCCATATTAGTGTGCATTACTTCATAGTAATATGCTATTATAGCAATGCACTGAAGTTTTGATAGTCACTGTTATAGTTGGTGGATCACTGACTCTCACAGTTGTGTGCACAGTTTTGTTTACCTGTGTAAACTTGCCATGTTTATTTAGATCAGTTGAAACAAGGATTGCATCAGCTTGCAACTTGACAACAGTGATGATGCACTGCATTTGTCAACAGAACTGTTCTGCTGATTCGCCACAATTTAACCAGCGTTTTGATACATGAAATATAATTGACATTGTCATGCTATAGTAATAATAATGCAAGACATTTTAATAAAAATATGAGCTGGAGTGAGAAGAAATATTATAATGTTGTTAACATTATATGTTGCTTTATGTAGTTTTCTTTGAAACATAATTATATAATGTAGAAAGTATATTTCACCCTAACTAATATTTCGAAAATGTGATTATTCATAGATGTTAAAATATTGATTTGTGATGTCGATTTTATTGCAAAGGTACCTTTCTACATCATTTTTTAAATTTAAAACAACTATGCCAGCTACATGCATCAATGCAAACCAAACAGGTATAGAGAGGTGCACATTTAACAACGGGGGTGTACGTTCCATTATAAATTTGCATTTCTGGCAGGAAGAATAAACAAATGTCTAATCAGTTTATAACTGGTGAGATATATTTGTAAAATATAACCCCTGGGATATAAATTTAAACATGCACATACAACTCATGCATGCAACATATTGTATGCGGGGCATTTTGATAACGGCTACTGTTTAAAATGAAATTATAAAAAAAATCATTAAACTGAAATAAAATGTGATAGTAAGTTTCAATACCTGTGATTACTTGGGTGTGTTGGTGATGTAAGGTGGGCCTGCTACTGGACTGGACGAAGTGCATGTTTGTGTGCCATGATAAGATTGCTTCCAGGACTAGACCTACAGGGACCTGATCTGACCCCTGGGACTTCTAGGCAGACAAAGTAATTACTGTTCCAGGAAATCAGTTTTCCCACAAGTGTTTTATTGGTGCAGCAGGTAGCTGCACCTCTGATCTCTGCGTGTAAACACTTCGGCCAGTCCCACACCCAAGTAATAACAAGTGCATACATTAACCCAATTGTTTGGTGAACATTTTTACACCTGGCAGCCCAATCTGTTCCAGGTCAATCAGTTTTCATGTTTATATCTAAATGATGTGCACAGGCTAAGCCCAGTACTGTTGTGAGAGTCTGTAAATCATATGTTGTGAGGAAACTGTTCCTTGATGGGTGAATCGTAACTGAGTATCATACCAATTGTTTTTTTTCGAGTTTTCCGTCTCTAGATGTAACGTATGTCCAAGGCAGTGTGCACCTTTATCCCCCATGTGACATCTTTTACTTTGGCATAAACACCAGAGAGAAGAGAATTGCGACTTAGTGCCCCTTCAAAAGACACAGGCAATGCTGGGTGAATAAAATTGCCCTTGTTTCAATGTGGGAGTAGGTGGACCCAAATTCCGGTGCTTCCAACAGATGATCCTGTGCCCTAACGTTGTGCTGCTGCTGTATGCCTCACTGGTGTTCTGGTGAGCACGGTCCATGGCTCAGTCAGTGCACAGCAATTTTATTTATTGTTCATGTTGTTAAATTTGCAGTCTGCCAACCATTGTTCAACCAGGTGTGCACTTTGGCTTCTCAGTTGACAGTATGTGTCTCACTGAAATAATCATCCCTGTTAAAAAAAACAATTGTAAGCCGAAAACCCTGTGGTTCATTTATTTCACAGTGACCTATTTTTTACCGGAAACATGAGTGCTCCTAGTGCAGGGTTGATTGATTGTTCTATCAGCTGTCAGATTCAGCATGACACCTTGTTAAATTGCAATGTTTTTATATACAGTTGCTGCAGTTTTCATAATATGACATGCCTCGTAAGGCCAACAGTGTACTTTGTATTGAATGTGTCAGTCTCATGTGATGTTTGCTTTTTTGTACCTTTCATTTTCCCAATGCAACCTGAACTTTTTATTTCACTCGTTTGTTTATGTCTGTAAAACGTCTTAAGTGTATTTTATGTTTTAAGTAATGTACCTCTAGAGACTAGAAAGCCCACAAGTTGGGTGTGTTAACATTTTTGTAAGATTTGCATTTTGGATAATAGCCCGACATTTCCTACACCCAACAGAATGTTGTAGCCAAAATTAAAAGGTTTTAGCCAAATGATAATTTGTTTTAGTCTTGGCAAATGGCTAGTGCGTGCACATATTTGCTATATAACATGTAACACAAATGTTTATCTGATAGTTTTATGTACTTTCAAAGTTTAAAGGTGTGTTAAACTGTTAATATTTCCCAGAAACCGTGGCAGATGTACGGACCAAATAATACATATGCGTGCATGCTTGCATTGGCATGTATGTATATGTACGTACACTTTTTAGGCCTGCACTTTTAGGCATTTCTGATGTAGGTTGAAAAAATAAACAGTTGTAGATAAACAGTTGTTCCTAAAATAGCTGTCACTAGGACTGAGACAAAGTTCTCCTGGTGGACAGCTTCATGAATCATCTGGTGAATCATGGAGTAACATCCACTGAGATTGTGTTCAGAGTGGTCATTCAGAGTCCAACAATTGGTCACTTCCTGCTTGTGGCCGCCAGTTGTAGACCAGGGCCCATGTCTGTGGTTTGCCATGCCTCCTGGTCAAACCGCCATTCTCACACCACAACCCTCTGTTCCTGCATGGAGGGAGCAGACCACCACTACCTGGTACACTTCTCCCCAGGTGAATGTCAGTTTTAAATAACTGGCCATGATTCTCCAAAGTCACATCTAATATGCATGTAACAGTATTTAAACATTGATAAGCAGTGTTCAAGTGACTGACCTAGACTAGTGTATTTGTACAGGTATGTCTTTCAGATTTAGAAATGTCATGAATACTATGATGTTATACTAGCTTACAGTCACACCCACCCAGGGAGCAACAAACCAAGGGCTACAATTGTCACCTTTGCAGTATTTTGATCATAGACAAGTTACGGCTGACCATGTCATTTCAGCTATCGCCATTTATGGCATTGCATGCAGCAGATAATAATTTACTGATAAATTGAACGTCTCCACAGTGGTGCCCCTGGTGAATGGTTGGCCACTCAATTTGTCCACTGAAAATAACTCAGTAACTTCCTTTATTGCTTTTTAAATTCTGAAATGTATCTCCAGTTGGTAGATTAGAGGCCAGTGGTCGAAGGAGACAAGTGATTTTAGCGTATTAATATAATATAGATATATTTCAAGAAAATAAAAAACCCAGGCTCTATCCAGAATGAACAGTCTTCATGGCCAAGATGAACCTGCAGCAAACACCAATACCATGACCTGCGTGTCCTGGTTGACCCCTCCAGGTGACCTTGCCCAGACTTGTGGCACCCTCAACACCCCACCTCCAACTACATCTCTACTCATGCTGAAGATTGCTTGTTCTTGGTGCAAAACATACCTCGTTACTGTGATGGCGGGCTGGGCCAGTGTTCCCGTGGTTGTGGACCAGGTGGGCCGTGTCTAACCACCAGGCTAGCTCCGGTTGTGTACAGGTGATGTTGTCTTGCTGCAAGGGTTACATCCATCGAGGGGCCGATTCCCTGAAGAGATCTCACAAAGAGAGACATCTGTAGTTCCTGCAGGTACAGCAATAAACAGATTTGACTGAGGAACATTCGCCGAAAGAAAGTCTAATGTACCAAGATTGGAGAGCCATGATTATGAAGTGTGTTGGACTGAAGTTGATCTGTGATGTTAACAAAAAGTTGTGTCTTTGAGATTCATGTTGAGAAGTAAAGATGTACAAGTAACATGAGAATATAAGAAATATTGTGGTCAGTAATGATACTGATGAGACTGACCATTATTAAGTACTACAAGTATATGTGTGCATAAATGTTTATACAGTTTGTGTGTAGATACACAGACACACGAGCACACACCTGCTGGCATGCATGGCATGTATGATATGCCATGCACGCACACAAGCACACACACCTTTATTTGAACAAAATGCAAGAGAATGATACGTCTATGTAAACTGAGCCGGTGTGTTGACTAGAAATATCACTTGTTAAATGATGGCAAAAATGTATCAGTGGAGATTGTTCACTGACTGATGAAGGTCAGGTGAAAATAGTGGTCTATCCCCATGGCCCACTCCCAGACTGGCCACTTACTGGGCTGATTTATGGGACTGGGACAGAAGGAGGACACCATCCATCCAAGGGAAGTATTCCACGCCTACCATTCCCTCTCCCTCTCCTTCCTTCCCATATCAGGGAGGCGGGACCGGCTGACCAGATGTTGGGCAACACTGTGCCAGGAAGTTGTCCAGCAACTTTCAAGTGGTCGCCGGTTGATTGTGAGTTACCGCTAGCCATGTCCAGGTGTGTGACGTAGTTCTGCTGCGTGCGTGCGCTCCACTCTCCGCCTGACCCAGAATGCTGGCCACTGTCAGTATAGAACACTGCGCACACAACATATGCACACATAGTTTGCCAAACTTAGCCATGTTGTTGGTGTACCGTTAGTGGCAGGAATGGACATTTTTATATTTCAAGTTGGGTTGGGAACTCGTCGCTCACTGTGTTTGTTTGTTTGTCATACAAACAACAAACAAAACAGCAAAAATCAAGACATTGTTTAGTTAAGTTCCAACAGGTGGAAAGACCAAGTGATAAGTTGGATAAAAACTACCTGACTAACAACAAACATGGATTTTGTTACATGTAGATGTATGCATATACACACGGATACAAAACATAACAGCAAGGGTATAAAACCATTCAAGAGTACCATTTACGCCATACTCGATTAAGACATTAGTGTAGCTAATGATCTATGTAACACAAGCATGAAGGATATGCACAGCAGGTATACACAGGTATGTTATTTTTCTAGAACCACTCCTGTGGTATTTTACATGATCATTTCCACAGGCTAGCGTCTAACCAATTGTATCCTGACATCTCTATTTACCACAAATAATGTATTTTCAATTAATGCCACATATTTCTTTGAAAGTTAATATATTGATTACTAAGAAATATAGATAAATTGTATGCATCATTATATTTCTGCTGTTGATCAATGCTTGGTATTAACTATACTTAACTACAACTATATTGCATACTACTTGTTTGAATCAGTACGAGAAGTTTGGTTTTCAAACTCTGGTTTCAACAGTGTTTTTGAGACTGCAGGAGAGGAAATGCCAGATAAAACAGTGTTGTTTTGGGGCTTACTAGATATGTATATAGAACTGGAATGTGAAAGTATCGTAGATACAACAATGTAAACAAATAGGGTCATGGGGGTCACCCACATAGAACTGTGAAGCCAATATGAATGTCATACGTTTGACAGTTATATTGTCTAACTCGTTAGAAATTATCATTAAATATATATATATTATGTGTTAATGATCGCCTAGTTTACTGTTTGTATCTTTCAATGAGGGTTGGGATTTAATGTAATTCTTTTTTTTCTAGTTATAAATTCCTTCAAAACAAAAATGTCTATTTCTAGTTCACCAATTGTAAAGCATCAAGTTAATTATCCAAATACTGCAAATTTCATTTCACTTTAATCATTCTATATGAAGTAGTCCATAAATTGAAATTTGTAACAAAACTTATAGCTTGTTCTTTTATTTCTATTTGGCTTCCACTGCTTCAAGTACTGTTGAATTTATGGTTTTATGTCTGTCTTAATCTGTGTCACATCATCTGCCCAAACCTGTTTCTTGTTGGTAAACAGCTACACTGAGCCCTTGCAGGCCAAGAACTCATGAGATAACAAATCGGCGGGGGAAGCAAGCTTTACTTGTTGTGGTCGGCCAATTTCCGGCTGGTGGAGGGGCCAATGGGCCAACATGTTAACACCAACTCACCAGCTACCATGTTCATTCGGCTTGTGTGTATTTACATATGTGATGTGATGTTGGCTCTGTATTGGTTCGTGTTGAGTCAATATTGCAAGTGTCAACATTAGTCACCCATCTTGCCTGTCCACCCTCACATATAGCATCGCCTCACGCCACAGCTGTATATAGATGACGCAGTGTATGGGAAGGACTTTGTAGTTCTCCTCTCTTCTGTGGGTACCCAACAATGATTTCTGCGAGAAGGGCTGATCGAGGTAACTCCTTTGTCACACATGATAACGATGAATTGTACACAAGCTTTTCCTTTCATTAGTCATTTATGTATAGATCTTAAATTAAAGGAACATGTCAGCTATTTCAAAATTGTCCCAAAACTTGCATCATATTCTTCATTGTAATTGAGATTTTTAATTGGAAATAACTGTTTAAGATAATCTAGATAGAAAAGTGACTGTGATGTTTGTATGTCCCTTTACAATAGTCTTAAAAATTGTACACATTTATGTATAGATCTTAAATTAAAGGAACATGTCAGCTGTTTCAAAATTGTCCCAAAACTTGCATCATATTGTTCCTTGTAATTAACATTTTTAATTGGAAATAACTTTAAGATAATCTAGATAAGTGACTCTGATGTCTGTATGATCTGTACTTAGTATTGATTATTCTTTAAGACAGTAAAAGATAAAGTGGTAACCGCTGCCATAGATTATTCTAAACAAATTGTCAGCTTGTGGATGCTTTGGGATGTTTATTATCTCATGGCATTGTGTTTCTCTTTGCCCTGGCAATCTCAGTGCTAGCCCCTGGATGTGTGACTGACCCAGTCAGTGGGGTGTGTGTCCTTCCCTTAGCCCTCATTGTGTCTCTTGTGTCACAGCCCTACAACTGGGTCACCGTGACAAGGGACAGTTGTACTGGTAACTGAGCCAGTGAGACTGAGAGTTGCATTACATATGCAATGGGTGGTGAGTGACATGACAGCTTGTCAACATGTCTTTGTCATTAGGGGGGTGGACACTTACACAGATCACACGCTGTCACACTTGTCACAGTTGTCATGCAGTTTGTTTGGCTGTAATTATAAGGTGCCATGCTAATTAGTCGCTGAAGTGTCACAATTGCCAAATATCAGATATGCTTGATAGATAGACATTGAAACCTGATTCACTGCCATGTGACATTGAAGACATTGTGACAACACTTGTGTCTTGTGTATAATTATAAATGTCATGTACATAAACAATTCAAGGTTTAGGCATCATTCTTTTTTACCCAAGAACCCAGAGAGCAAGTGGACACGGATGTCATTGGCTAATGAAGTCTCAATTTCTATGTATCCGCATAATCCATCTTTCTGAGATAATTGCAATATTATTTTTAAAAAACATGCTGGCATGATTAGCATAAACAATATATTATATCTACAACTTATTGTTTTATAAGATCTGTGAGGATAGTTATTTGTGGTATGGAGAGGTTTGGTGAAAGTGTTGTTAATGGTGTGGAGCACACTGGTGCAGTGTCTAGAGCTTCGCACTCTCGACTGAGAGAGCCTGGGTTCGAATCCTGTACTGTGGTGTCGAACCTTGGGCAAGTTAGTTCACTCTACGTTGCTCCAGTCCACTCAGCTGTATGAATGATTACCTGGCTATAGACAGTGGTGGATATTTGTGTATGGATAGTCTTCACACATTAATTGCAGCATGGCTGACTGCTTCCACGGAAGTTGAGATGGTGTTTGATTGAACAGGTCTGCCAGGGAGTAAAGGGTAAAGCGCATTGAGCAGTCCCGAGGACTGGATACTGCGCTATATAAGAACCTACCTTTACGTATGGTTTGACATTGTCTGGTTGTTGCTTGTAGAAGGCGGCTGTGGCTCAGAGGACGAGGCCAATGATGATGAGACTGACGCAGCTGACACACGGCTCAACCAGCTCAAGAAGCGACTACACATAGAACAGAAGGTCAGTGTCACTGTGTCATTTCACTGTGTCACAAGTCTCATGTCATACACCATAGCATGTCTGACATCCAGTGTCACTGTCAAACATCTCACGTCATTATGTGACGTCCTGTGTCATATGCCACTGTCCTGTTCCATGTCACACGTCCTGTGTCGTATCCCATGTCACTGTGTCTCGCATCACATGACACCATATCACATCTAATGTTACTGTGTGACATAAGGCCATCTCACCTTGTCACACGTCACATGTTACGTGTCTCATCCCCCCGTCATTGTGTCACATTGACAGTGTCACATGACCTGTCATATTGTCGGTGGTGTCATCACATCAGTGACGTCAGATAACATCATTGACCCAGCCTTCCAATGCATCAGCCATTGATATGTTTGCGTGAGTAGTCTGTGTTCTATGTGTTTGCATGAGTGAACTGTGTTCTGTGTGTTTGCGTGAGTGGACTGTGTTCTGTGTGTTTGCGTGAGTGGACTGTGTTCTGTGTGTTTGCGTGAGTGGACTGTGTTCTATGTGTTTGCGTGTGGACTGTGTTCTGTGTGTTTGCGCGAGTGGACTGTGGTCTGTGTTTGCATGAGTGGGCTGTGTTGTGTGTGTTTGCGTGAGTGGGCTGTGTTTGCATGAGTGGGCTGTGTTGTGTTCTGTGTGTTTGTGTGAGTGGGCTGTGTTCTGTGTGTTTGCGTGAGTGGGCTGTGTTGTGTTCTGTGTGTTTACGTGAGTGGACTGTGAGTGGACTGTGGTCTGTGTGTTTGCGTGAGTGGGCTGTGTTGTGTGTGTTTGCGTGAGTGGGCTGTGTTCTGTGTTTTTGCATGAGTGGACTTTGTTCTGTGTGTTTGTGTGAGTGGACTGTGTTCTGTGTGTTTGCGTGAGTGGGCTGTGTTCTGTGTGTTTGCATGAGTGGACTGTGTTCTGTGTGTTTGTGTGAGTGGACTGTGTGTTTGCGTGAGTGGGCTGTGTTCTGTGTGTTTGCGTGAGTGGACTGTTGTGTGTGTTCGCGTGAGTGGGCTATGTTTGCATGAGTGGGCTATGTTCTGTGTGTTTGCGTGAGTGGGCTGTGTTCTGTGTGTTTGGGTGGGCGGGCTGTGTTCTGTGTTTGTGTGAGTGGACTGTTTTCTGTGTGTATGCGTGAGTGGACTGTTCTGTGTGTTTGCGTGAGTGGGCTGTGTTTGCATGAGTGGGCTGTGTTCTGTGTGTTTGCGTGAGTGGACTGTGTTCTGTGTGTATGCGTGAGTGGACTGTTCTGTGTGTTCGCGTGAGTGGGCTATGTTTGCATGAGTGGGCTGTGTTCTTTGTGTTTGGGTGAGTGGGCTGTATTCTGTGTGTTTGGGTGAGTGGGCTGTATTCTGTGTGTTTGGGTGAGTGGGCTGTATTCTGTGTGTTTGGGTGAGTGGGCTGTATTCTGTGTGTTTGGGTGAGTGGGCTGTATTCTGTGTGTTTGGGTGAGTGGGCTGTATTCTGTGTGTTTGGGTGAGTGGGCTGTATTCTGTGTGTTTGGGTGAGTGGGCTGTATTCTGTGTGTTTGGGTGAGTGGGCTGTATTCTGTGTGTTTGGGTGAGTGGGCTGTATTCTGTGTGTTTGGGTGAGTGGGCTGTGTTCTGTGTGTTCGCGTGAGTGGGCTGTGTTCTGTGTGTTTGGGTGAGTGGACTGTGTTCTGTGTATTTGGATGAGTGGGCTGTGTTCTGTGTGTTTGGGTGAGTGGGCTGTATTCTGTGTGTTTGGGTGAGTGGGCTGTATTCTGTGTGTTTGGGTGAGTGGGCTGTATTCTGTGTGGTTGGGTGAGTGGGCTGTATTCTGTGTGTTTGGGTGAGTGGACTGTATTCTGTGTGTTTGGGTGAGTGGGCTGTATTCTTTGTGTTTGGATGAGTGGGCTGTGTTCTGTGTGTTTGGGTGAGTGTGCTGTGTGTTTGGGTGAGTGGGCTGTGTTCTGTGTGTTTGGGTGAGTGTGCTGTGTGTTTGGGTGAGTGGACTGTGTTCTGTGTGTTTGGATGAGTGGGCTGTGTTCTGTGTGTTTGGGTGAGTGGGCTGTGTTCTGTCTGTGTGAGTGCCTGTACACCACACACACCTCCCTCCAGTCCGGGCAACTACATGCACGGGTCATATCGCCTTTTTGAACTCTTATCTCGCCCTGATGTAATTAGTTGAACCAAGCTGTAAGTTACACCTGCATCATGACTCTTGCCAGGTTTCAGCCTGTCCTGCCCTGGTCAATCGGCCTCACCTAGTCCACCACCACATTTACCACAGCTGGTTGGCATGTACCGTGTCCCCTGCTATCCCACCTGCACTTTGGGCCGGGCCAGCTGAATCCCGTCTACCTCTCTCCATCCCTCAAAATATGCCACTTGCTAAACACCTGGCTTGTGTTGACTTTACACCTGCAGGCAGCCTGGCATAGCCTCGTAACAATTGTTATGATGTCGGGTCATATCGTAGATGTACTTGTAGAGTTTGCAAGTAAGTCAACGTTATTGATGCATTATCAGTATACGTGTATAATTGGTACTTATTTTATTTTATATTTTATCACTTTAGCACCTTTGAGCAGATCTTAACTTGCACATTAAAAGTGTGTAATTTATTTTATAATTATTAATTTAGTGGATTTAAACAGAAGTGAGATTAAACGTTTATGATCCAAACTTTTGACAAGTGATACATGATGACTGTATTAATTACCGCGGCCTGACATGCTACTACTGATGCTATCAATATATGTGTTTATTAATTACCACGGTAGAACCCGTGACCTGCGAACCCAAGAGCACAGACATATGCACGATGTGCACACATCCCGTTGTACAAATGAAGCTCATTTAGTTGAATTATGTGTTGTCACACCGGTAATCCACTCTTGGAGTCAACTATTTATTTATTTGATATTTGTGGACATTTACGAGTGTATGCAGACAACTGGTACAGGGGCTGATGGAAGCAAGGTTGAGGCGAAGCCAGCAGACACTGTCAGTTCAACCAACTTCCAGGCAGGGCATTGATTTAGCATGAATTACTTATGACCATCTACAGCTTTCTGGGTGGCCTCATTATGGCCTGGTGCTGGCTAACTGGGACACGATTCTGGGCCAACAAAGAACCACAATTGCACACAATGTTCTGTCACACAACCAAGATGAATAGGAATGTATCGGGAAACACAGTAGTGACGGCCAACATTGCACAATGATTATGACAGGCAAATATTGTACTCACCAGTGTGGTGTCTTAAAGCTGGAGGTAAAGAAAAGTTACCATCAGATTCCAACTGGTGAAACACTGCTGATATGCACACCAATCAAACTAGTGTTTTATTCTATGTAAACGTCACAGTACACAATAAAAAATATAACTTCTGTGCAAATCACTCAAACATAAGTTATATGAAACTAAAAGAGATGGCCTAGAAATTACTAAAGTATCAAATATGCAGATAAAAAATTATAAAATAAGCATCCTTCAATTTGGAAAATTACCAACATTTTAAAGTACTAATCCCCCTGAGAGGGAGAGGTCTAGGAACTAGTATGCTCTGTATGATTAGGTAAATGTCAGCAATGGTGAACAACCCATTAGTCACCTATTAGTTTTCCATGCTAAAACGTAATGGCGCAACAGGTTATATCTAAGAAAATTTACAAATTGCCCAATCCTCCACCCCCGAGAATATGCCACTGCGTCTGTCTTGCACCAGTGCTGACTGTCACTGTGTACTGTTGCTTGTAGGTGAAGCAGGGTACAGAGAACATGATAGAGATGTACAGCAGTGGGCCGTCAAAAGACAAGAAGCTACTCGCTGAGGCCCAACAGATGTTTGCCGATGCCAAACGCAAGATTGAGTACATCCGCATGCAGATCCTGCGCTCAGAGCAGCGCAGTGTCGACAACACATTAGACAATGACGGTAGGCTGATGTGGAGGGGCTCGTTAGGTCAAGGGAAGGGTTATTTGTTGCCCTGGAGTGCAGCTGGATGAGATGGAGTCTCTGTGTAGTTATAGAGGTATGGCGTAGAGTGAGACAGCATACAAAAGAAATGCCTCGCCACAGTTTCCAGTGTGATGTCATCAGGAGACTGTGCATCACACATTGGTGTTGGTAGCTGTCGCTCGTTATGTGCACACCTGCATGCATGCACATTGAACACATGCACACATGTATGAACATAAACATACCTGTGTGCGCACACACACACACACACACACACACACACACACACACACACACACACACACACACACACACACACACACGTTATTGGTCCCTTCTATCTTGAGTTTACCATAAGAAGTAAGAGATCCCACAATGGGACATAGAAAGACCTCTGTTGTGGATTCACAGAACCAATGGTCTCGTTCTACAAAAAACCATATGGGTGCTGCATTAGATGCTGCCAGTAACTTGCTGTGATAATGGTGGACAGTCATGACCACATATCACGGGAAAATAAATTGCAACATTGGTGCCACCAAATTGGTGAAATGTATGTTAATGCAAATTAACACTACCGGTAGTAGAGATTTTGAAGCGCAGTGGCTGAGTGGTTAGAGTGCCGGACTGTCAACTGGAGGGACCGGGGATCGAATCTCGGCGCCGGCCGGATGGTGGTTTGGTACTGGTTCGGCCGTCGTGTTGAAACTTGGGTAATTTCGTTCACCCTACGTCACTCCCCTTCCAATGCGAAGCCAAGGCCCCCAGTCCCCAGCAGCATCGAAAGAGCCTATGACCAAGGAGGTGGTTCAGGTCAAGTAGGGCTCCGTGCAGGGGGTGCTAAGAATCTCTGGGTCAAGAAGAGCTGTCAAGAGAAGGTAAGTAGACTGAAGATAGCAACATAACGTAAGAACACTACTAAAAGATGAACAGATACAAGAACTGGAGGAAGAACTTAGGGAAACCAGGTTGGTATGGGATGTGGTTGGGATCAGAGAAGTCAGAAGAAGAGAGGAATGCTTCACTACCTTACAAAGCGGCCACCTACTATTCCATTCCACAGCGAACAACGGCCAAGCAGGAGTAGGCTTTCTCATAAACAAGAAATGGTAAGACAATGTAGTGAGAGTTAACAGCATCAGCCCCAGACTAGCAGAACTTGCTCTATGCATAACAAAGCGCTACAAACTGAAGATAGTGCAAGTATATGCACCAACAACATCATAGTCAGAAGAAGACATAAACAACTTCTACAATGACATGGATGAGATCTTAGAAAAGCCAACCCACTACATGATAGTGATGGGAGACTTGTGCAAGTAGGGAAATGAACAAACGTTTTGGAAGCGGCAACAGGCAAATTTGGCCTAGGTGTGAGAAACAAAAGAGGCCACACCTTGGTAGAATGGGCAACATCAACAAAGTACAAAATCATGAATACCATGTTTCAGAAGAAAGCAGGGAGATGGACGTGGAAAAACCCAAATAGAGAAACAAAGAACGAAATTGACTACATCCTGGCAAACAGGCCAGACATAGTCACTGACGTAACTGTCATCAACCAAGTCAACATTGGAAGTGACCACAGAATGGTAACGAGCAACATCAAACTGGATTCAAGGCTGAAAGGAAGAAGTTGATAAACAGGAGACCACTTAGTGTAGATACCACACAAATAGGAACAAAAAAAGACCGAATTGCAACTCAAACTGCAAAATCGATTCAAGACACTACAAGAACAAGACAACATCGACACCATGAGCGAAAACATCACTGAGATGATCCAACTAAGTGCGACAAGTGTAGCCAAAGCAATCAACAGGCAGGTAGTGACGAGAACATCATCACCAACACGAGCACTAATGAAGAAACGACGAGAAATGGTTGGATAATGGCAAGTGTAAAAAACAAATGGGGAATGCAGAAATATGCAAGACCAGTGTTTCCCCTGGGTAAAATGATGGGCGAGATGGTAGGGCTGAGCTATGCGAGCGGCGCAGGCGCGAAGTGCTGCTAGGGGGGTCTGGGGGCATGTTCCACCGGAGATTTTTTAAAAACTAGCTTAAATATAGTGCATTCTGATGTATGTTTTAACCTTTTATTCTTGAATATAGAGGGGAAGATATAAAACAACAAGACACTACTTGTAAATGTAGTAATCATGATTGATAAAAGTCAGTAATCATGGCTGTTTCATTGTGTTGATGTGTGGTTGTCACTTGACCACTGGTACTCAGTTGAGGTGTGGTTTCCACTTGACCACTGGTACTTGGTTGTGGTTATGTTGTCACTTTACCACTGGTACTCAGTTGAGGTGTGGTTTCCACTTGACCACTGGTACTCAGTTGAGGTGTGGTTTCCACTTGACCACTGGTACTCAGTTGAGGTGTGGTTTCCACTTGACCACTGGTACTCAGTTGAGGTGTGGTTTCCACTTGACCACTGGTACTTGGTTGTGGTTATGTTTTTTTGCCCTAACCCTAGGCCTTGTTACCTAGCAGATAGAGTCAATAAAAATGTAAAAGGTAAGTTCCTATATAGTGCAGTATCCAGTCCTCAGGACTGCTCCAAGTGCTTCACACTTTACTCCCTGGCAGACCTGTTCAGTTGAACACCATCTCAACTTCTCTGGGAAGCATCCAATGATATCATCTGAAGACTCTTTCATCATCACCTTTAAATGAAATTTGATCTCAAATTGTGTCCTTTTTTTTATAAAACAGTAAGTTGTTTAGTGTATCAAATTTCTGTGCAAACATGTCATTGTCTAGCCCAAGTTATTGTTAACCCGTTAGTATACACGGTTTTGGGCAATAGGCATCTTTTATGAGATGTGAACTTCGATGGTTTATATTCGTAAGTACTTCACTCAAATCAACTTTCCCAAAAGTTTGTTTACACAACTTTGTCGGAATATGTATTATATATTTAGCACAAAGATATCTTACGAATCACATTCCTTATTTTGCTAAAAAACGGCATAGAACATTAGTTGAATAGATTTGTGGGCACTCGTCAATTTCGCCGTTATAACTTGAGTTTTGCCTAACTTTCATACCTCAGTGAGATAGTTCCATCATTCAACATTATCCTAGGCATACTTATCTTTAAGAGTATTGCGTCTTACGTCCATTTGAGGGTTAAATAGCGCCCCGATTTGTATCAACATACGCTGCTATATCGCTCAATTTACGCGCGATGTGCGGTAACGCATGGCCGTAGTGGCGGATACTTGCGCAAACAGGGTCACTATTTGGGCTTCAAAAGGGTCAGGATTTTACACAAATGCCGACTAGTGACATAGGCCCGTAGTGCCATCAGCCTGCACGGTTTTTACTCCCACCACAGTCATAAACCACAAACTCAACATCAGTTACACCAGCATTCTGATTTAATGTGGGCACATACTATAATAATAAAATGGAGCGCAAAAGACACCTTAGTTCAGCTACAGTTTTCTTTGTTTTTTTCTCCAAGTTTCACTTGTCTCCCAAACCCAGTTACCGTTTGGGCGCCATGTTACATGAATGTCTAGATTTCTAGCATGTCGAAACTCCGCAAGGTGTCACCATTGGAGACACAGGGGGTCACGCGGGAATATTCCGTGATTGGACAACTGACAAGTGATGTCATCCACGTTGTCCAATGGAGTTAATTTCAAGAGGTAAATCCTAACCGGCCCACAGCGACTAAACGATGTTGCTACAAGTCTGCGATTTTGCAGGAATATAACAACGCTGAATATATCGCGAAAGAACGAAAAAAAATGGGCGCAGGAAATAGCTACGAGGCGGCAATTTCAGCATATTTTGGGCGAGGCGGCATAGAAAAACAGTGAGGCGGCCCGCCTCGCTTGTCATATACCAGGGGAAACAACGCAAGACCATCAAAAAAAGTGAAGGAGAACATCAGGAAGTACAAACAAGAGATCATAAAGGAAACGATTATAGCATCAAAGAGCCTGAAGAAAACCAAAAGAGCACCGGCACTTGTCCATGACAGACTGATTACACTTCTAGACAAGCAGGGTAGAGAAATACAAGACCAAGATATGATCATGGAATGAATTCTACACCGAGCTATATGACAGTGAACATAATTGACACCGACCCAAAAGAGGTATCAGAGATAACACCATGGGAGGTGGAAGCAGCGCTAAGAGATATGAAGAGTGGAAAGACATCAGGCAACGACCATGTAAACATTGAAACATTAAAACCAGGAGAAGATACCATCTCGAAGACACTGGCTAAGCAGTATACTAAATATCAGAAAGACAAATACCCACTGCATGGAAGAACGCAAAGATGGTGATAATTTTTAAGAAGGAAAATAAGAAAGATTTAAAAGAACTACAGACCGGTATGTGTGTTATAAAACATCTACAAATTACTCACAGAGATACTAAGGAATAGGCTAGAGAACACAATCGATGAAAACCAACCACGAGAGCAAGCAGAATTCAGAAGCATGTACTCAACGACAGACCACATACACGTCATAAACCAATCTGAACGAGAAGTGCCGAGAATATGATATCCCGCTCTGTATCGCTTTCATCAACTACGAGAAGGCTTTCGACTCAGTGCAAACTCAAGCAATACTGACCTCCCTTCAAGAACAGGGGATAGAAGACGTGTACATCGAACTCCTGTAAGACATCTACACCAACAGCTCGGTGACAGTCCACCTACACCAAAAGAGCAACAAGATCAACATCAAGAGAGGAGTACGACAGGGTGACACCATATCACCCAAGCTGTTTACGGCAACACCCAAAAGCATATTCCGACGACTGACCTGGGAAACCAGAGGCTTGAGGATAGACGGAGAGAATACCTCGGTCATCTTCACTTCGTCGAAGACATGCAACAAAAGAACTACAAAAAATGCTGCAGGAGCTACCTGATGAAAGTGAAAAACGAGGTCTAAATATGAACATTTCAAAGACAAAAATGATGCTAGAACACCAATATATCAACACCATGCAGGTAGAGAACGTTGAAAGCTACGTCCATCTGGGACAGCGATACAGTATCAGAGATAAAAACCAAGACATGGAGATTCAAAGAAGAATCACCGCCGGCTGGGCAGCATTCGTCAAACACTGCGACATATTCAAGGGTAACTTTGGAATCTGCATGAAGAGTACTTCCAGCGATGACATACGGTGTGGAAACATGGGCACTCACCATCCAGTCAAAGAACAAGCTAGCAGCCGCACAAACAAAGATGGAAAGAAGTATGTTAAACATCACATATTGGGAGAGAAAAACAAACATCTGGGTAAGAGAGAAAACAAAGGTCATAGACATGATAGAACAAATCAGAAGACACAAGTGGATCTGGGCAGGGCACATCAGCAGATTACGAGATAACTGATGAACATCGCGTATCATAACCTGGAGACAAAGGGAAACGATCTAAAGGAAGACTGGCGAGACGGTGGAGAGACGAACTAGACGAGTACTGGAAGATCTGGCAGAGGATAGCGCAAGACAGGCAGATTTGGAAACGACATGCTGAGGCCATCGCCCAACCACGGGACACTGCGGCTGCACAATGATGATGATGATGAGATTTTAAATTGTAAAATTCAAAAGTCCCACACCACTTATTCATTGGGGAGGATTGAACCAGTGCGTAGAGTTATGCAAACGATTTCTTTTTGACATATTCAACACGTGATTTTACCTTGTAAGTGTAGTCTTTCGTCAGCATAGCACACCAACTTCTTCAGTACATATGATGTACAAAGTCATCGTACATGTGAAATAGTTCGTAATTCCCCTCTTCTCGATTGATCTCGTACCAATACGTCACATGTACTGAAGAAGTTGGTATGCTACGTTGACGAAAGACTTACAACTTCGAGGCAAAATCATGTATTGGATATGTCAAAAAGAAATGGTTTGCCGAAAGATGAACTATCCTGAAGAATGTTGAGCAATTGTTAGAGTTGTTTTGAGTTTGTCACCGTGTGAGACCACCCTAAGATGAGACATTATTGTGTTGTTCCAGTGGCACATGAGACAGAGCCGTTCACGTCGCTCGACCTGAGGATAGAGGAGCTGCGCCACCACATCCACATAGAGTCCGCGGTCCAGGAGGGCGCAGAGAAGGCCATCACTCTACTGCAGAGTGTCAAATCTAATGACAAGAAGGCCATCCAGGAGGTGGGTACAGGCCAGAGTGTAGGGTGGGTACAGGCTGCAGTGTAGGGTGGATACAGGCCACAGTGTAGGGGGTTACAGGCCACAGTGTAGGGTAGGTACAGGCCACAGTGTAGGGGGTTACAGGCCACAGTGTAGGGTGGGTACAGGCCACAGTGTAGGGGGGTTACAGGCCAGTATAGGGTGGCAGCATATAGATAGGCTGCTTGTTGTGACATGGTTTTTCATTCGCTGCTTGTGGTCGTAATCTGACCAATAGGAAACAGCGTTACGACAAATTCGCATTTCCGCGCTCAAACAAAAAAAAGTCACGCGGCATGAAATGATGGTGGAGATCGAAACTGCACCACCACCAGCCAAGAAGAAACCTGTGCTGCAAACGTTTATAACAGCAGACACGGCCCGTACTGTCAAGTTCAAAGAAGGGGGTTGACTTTACGTACTGCTGTATACGCGAAATTTATTTTTCTATTTCGCATGGTGGCCGGGACAGTTGGAGGTACTGATTACGTCGTTAGACTAGTACTAATTAGTAGTGGGTGTCGTACTTGTAATATCAGCCCAACTGACTGTACTAAGACTAAGTTAGTGTATTTATTGAGTTTAGTTTATAATTTACAGGGATAGGCTTATATACTAGAGTTGAGTAGACTAGACGATGACTAGCGTAACGTAATGGTTTTGGCGTCGCCAGGCACGATTTTGATTTGGCCAGGCTACTATACTATATATCCTGGCCCTAGGTGTACTGGCTACTAGTTTTAATCCTAATGACATCACAAATAGACAATGACGTGACACATTGTTATAATCTGTCATGTTTTTGTAGTCGGCATGCTGTTTTGAAATTTACACAAAATCAGAATTACAATGTGTATAAACGCATTTGCATTACAGTTACGCTTCTTCACGTTTGATTTCCATCAATGCTGGTTATGAACATCTACCTTACCTTGTTAACTGGATGCTTCAAAACATCTCAGTTTATTAGAGACATTATGTTTTGGGTGTAAAGTATGACTGACAGTGATGTTCTTTTCCTGATAACATCTGACACTGTTCTGAACTATTACTGACAGCAGGCCTATATTCCTGAAAATCAGTGTAAATGGGAAGATGGATTACTGACAGGAAGTTTTTTGGGTAAGCAGGTCTGGTGTAGGGAGGTACAGGCCACAGTGTAGAGTGGGTACAGGCCACAGTGTAGATTGGGTACAGGCCACAGTGTAGGGAGGAGCAGGCCACAGTGTAGGGGGTACAGGCCACATTGTAGGGGGTACAGGCCACATTGTAGGGGTGTACAGGCCACAGTGTAGGGGGTACAGGCCACATTGTAGGGTGGATACAGGCCACAGGGTAGGGTGGGTACAGGCCACAGTGAAGGGGGTACAGGCCACACTAGGGTGGTACAGGCCACAGTGTATGGTGGGTACAAGCAACGGTGTGGGGGTTACAAGTCACAGTGTAGGTACAGGCCACAGTGTAGGGGATACAGGCCACAATGTAGGGTGGGTACAGGCCACAGTGCAGGGTGGGTACAGGCCACAGTGTAGGGGGTACAGATCACAGTGTAAGGGGTACAGGTCACAGTGTAGGGAATGGATCATCGTGTGTAAAGGACTTAGATTTGTTTAGTCGCCAAGATAACTGTCAGTTGCGTGATGTCCCCAGGCCCAGAACAACTTTGTGGCAGCCAACAGCAAGGGCGAGCTGTTGAAACAATCACTGCAGCGACGCATCAACGAACTCGAGCTCGAAAACCACGGCACCAACAGCCGCGTCGAAGCTCTCCGCCAGGAACTAGGGGGCGCCAGCAGTCCAACGATTTTACGGATGGCAAGAGCATCACAAAACCAGTCATCAGGATCGGTGCAGCCACTGCCTAAACCAGCTGCAGTCACGGGGAAGTTACATGTCAGGTATGCACTGATATCTAAGTGGAAGTTACATGTCAAGTAGGCACTGATATCTTGGTGGATGTTACACTGGTCGGCTGTCAGAACCTCCTGGAGGTGTCTGTCCACTGTGTGCGTGCGTGCGTGCGTGCGTGCGTGTTGTAGACTGGTCTGCTCTCGGGACCTTCTGGACGTGTCTGTCCACTGTGAGTGTGTGTTGTAGACTGGTCGGTTGTCAGGACCTCTTGGAGGAGCCTGTCCAGACTCAGAGACGCGACATAGCAAGTACTCTGGTCACCAGTCCGGGGGAACGCACACTGATGCGAGGCAACAAGAGCTTCCACACCCGAAGTAAGAACAAGTACAGTCTCAAGGAGGAACCTTCCAGTAGGTGGCATCATGGTCTTTTCGGTCGTTGTTGTGTTCGTGTTTTTGTCATGCATGTCATGTCAATGCATTTGAATGTAAATGGTTCAGTTGAATATTACAAACACCATTTTGTAGTATTGCGTGCAGATGTTTTGTGGTTGGATTAAAATGCAAATGCAGATGTTTCGCATTTGTGAATGCATTTGAATTAAGTTCAGATGATTTTGTTTTTATGTATTAAGTTTGTAATGTTATTCATTATGAATAAAAATCAAGTAATTATGCATGCATCATACATAATATGAAGCTTATTGGATAATATTACAAAACATGCTGAATCAAACTATGATAATTATTCAAACAATTACCTCAGGATTTGAAATACATTTGATTGGGCATTTGAAAAATCAAATAAAATCAAATTCAGATACACTGAAAATATAATGACTGTCGTAAACTGCCACTTTTTTGTATTAGCAAAGATAGTTCAGTGGACCGTTACTGCTAAATATAACTATAATGGCTTAAAAACTCCAATGGTATGCCAACAGTTTTTGAACAATCTACACTTTAGGCAAAATTAGTTATTTTTGAGTGATATGACTGATACTATTGAATACAAATGTTGGGACCATTGGAGGACTGGTATTTATAGGATTCACCTATAAAATGAATGCTTGATGTGAAGACTCAACGTACAGTATAAGGTTGTGTTGTTTCTCGTAGGTGGTCTATAGCATGCAGAAGTTTTACTCAATCAGAAATGGTCCGCGTATTCCTTTAGGATTATTGGACTTTCAGTTTGTTTGCGTTGACCAATATAATGTATTTTTTGCCTAAAACATTAGGTAAAACAAATACAGTAACTCTGATCTGTGAAAAGAACACTTTGGGGTTCTGCCGCAACACATGTTATTGCACGCCACGATGTATTGGCTTTCGGGTATCCGATTCTACTAAGTGACAGAGATGATTGCATTATTTGTGATTCTGCTAAGTGGAGTCTGTTGTGGTTTGTATATGCGATCTCAATTCAACATCTCTCTGTGTTCATAAAGTTCTAACAAATTAAAGGCAATGATAATCAAACATTTTATGTTGTAAGCAATGTATACATTTTCTATGGATTTTTAATTTAGAATTGTTTCTAAGATTTTGTATCTCTTCTGGTTTGGGGGTGAACCATAGATGAACACTACATTTCTATTCATCCTCTTTTCAGTGCACTATTGTTTATTTGTACTTACACTGCCCAGTTACAAATGGTGCTGTGTTTTATAATATGTGTTGTTTGAAATAAAGTACTGATTACTAGATTGACATGTGTACATGAAGTCATGCCTCCCCTGTGCGTAGCTGCTGTGTACATGTTCTGTAAGACAACATGCGATGTGCTTCAGATGAAGTGATGGGCGTACTTCACCTAGACAACCAGCAGGTTGGTCAGACGTCCTGGAAGCCCTGCAGCCAACAGTGCTGGGACCAGCGCTTCACCTTTGACCTCGACAAGGTACATGTGCACCTGTTCATGTACACCAAAAGTGTATAAATAGTCTTGTGCCTTCAAGTTTGTGTGCATTGGCAATTATGTTATCTTTGTTGTTTCTATTAGTTTGAAAATGGGATTTGTCTGATGAATTGTTCCCTGTAATTTCTATTTTAATGCACCTTCCCATCAAAACTGCCGCATGGATTTTCTTTAACTTTGGCATGAATAAGTACAGCAGACAATGGGGAGAAGGACTGGTTTAAAATATCATGCCACAAAGTAATAAAAAACGTTTTACAGCAACTGTTCACAACTACAATGAAAAATGTTGGCTGGATGAAAATAAAATTATGGATGAGCATATAATTTGTGGTCGTTATGTTTTTAGTCCTTTGGCCGAAGGTCCAAGGGACTATTGCCATCACTTTGTGTCCGCCGTTAGCTGCTGTATCTCAGAAACCGTTTAATAACTTTTTCTCTAATTTTGCATAGACATATCTTAGGGCATTGCCACTATGCATGGGAAATATGTATTTGATTGAATCATTCTAAGGGCTCCCTAGGGCCTCCAAGAACCCAAAAACTTGTAAAAATGTAACATTTTGCCTATTTTTTTCAAAAACTGTTCAGCAACTTATTCTCTAATTTTGCATAGACATTTCATGTGGTAGTGCCACTGTACACAAGAAATCTGTATTTGATTGAATCATTCTAAGGGCTCCAAAGGTCCCCTAAAATTCTAAATTTGCTAACTAAATGGTCTACTGTAGCAGCAGTTTTCTCACAACATCTGTCACACCTCACTGTGCCTGGTTGGTGAAAGTGTAACTAATCTGTAATTGGTCACTGGCAGAGGCTTGGGTCAACAAACATTGTATCAGAAACAGAACACTATTCCCCTTCCCAAAACATGCGGAGTCTGTGTCTTGTATGGATATATATTTTTATGCAGTTGTTTTATAAAAGCAGAAAGTTTGTGAAATTAGTTATTCTTAGGCCACAGAAAAGTAATTCCCAGTTTGTCATCAATGCATGTATTTAAAAATATGTGCCACAACATTTTAATTTCTATTATAATTATTCCTCTAAATGCAAAACATGGTGCAATAAGTGAACAGTAAACATGTCAACATTTTACTTCCATCATAACCCTTAATGATCTGTAACTATGATTCACAAAAAAAACATTTGATTAATAATTACCTACAGGGTTGTTTGATTTATGCTGGGCAGAAACTGTTTCTGACCGGCAGAAACAGCAACAATAGGAAATACATGCCATTGATAGGCAAACGTGTTCTTTTTATAGAAAACGTCCGTTTCTTTCTGTACCTGTCTACGTATGATAACCATTTGTCCGCCCTGCTTGCAATAAACATCACATGAATGATAAAAGGAAGATCACTGCCACTTAAATTGTGGATTATTATTATTATAAACTGTTCTGCTACTGCTTGATGGACAGTTAATTAGTGGGTCAAGTTCAAATACATCAGCACGTTTTTCACACCTGCATGGTAGTTTAGGCTCAGTAGTGTGCTGGCAGCTACTAAACCTATAGGCTTGTGTGAAAAGGATAGTTGGCAGAAGAACCAGCTTCAAAGCACCATTGCATCCATTTAGCCAGGCAGCAGTCACACTGTCCCAGTGTCTGCTGCTAGGTTTATGTAATAATTATATAGGCTTAATGATCCCAATATGTTGGCACAATGTCAGATAATAGAACTAGGTTAAACATCTTAACAATAAGTATAATTAGTTCTGTGGGGCTGTTTTTTTCAAAAATTTCAGTAACTTTTTCTCTAATTTTTCATAGACATTTCATGTGGTAGTGCCTGCTATTGTTTGATAGACTCCTGTTAAACTGGACAGTTGCCTGTAGGTTTTAAACTGTGTCAAACAGTGAGTCTACCTTTTGCTCTCAAATAATCTGTCCTCTTAGTTTTACACATAAAGACATAATCTAGCATAACTTGATAAGTTTTTGTAGCAGCACATTTGTACTTCTAGTGTATCATTACAACATAACATACATATTACATACTGTGTGCCACATTTCAATGTCATGCATGTAATATTTCCATGCAGTCCATTTGCATATATAATGTAAAACTTCAACAGCCGTTTTCTTCATTTTCACTTTTTGAACCCTACCATGTTCAATGCTCCATAACTTCGCCAATTTTTGTAGCAGTCATAATTTTTGAAACCATGTAAAGCACCCTACCCAACCTTTACAAGAATGTAAGAAAACAATGTTACAATTTTTTCGACTTATCACTCATTTGGTCAGGGGTAACATATAGACGTATTAGTCCAAAGGACATCAGGGCCACTTGGCCCATTTTTATTAACATGTTTTCATTCTTGTATTTTGTTTTGCCATTTACCTCATATTGCTGTGGTGTCTATATAAAAATGTGATTCTAGTCATTTAACTTTTTCACAACGAATATTCTGTGATTGTTGCTAGCATGCTTGTTGCCTGGTGTTTTCAGTCGCGAGAGCTGCAGATTACCATCTGCTGGAAGGATTATCGGCAGATGTGTGCCGTCAAGTTTCTTCGACTGGAGGACTTCCTTGATGACCGACGCCAAGGCATGGCTGTGCAATTGGAGCCTCAGGGAATACTCTTTGCTGAGGTGCGTTCTCTACATGCGTGTGTGGCGTGCATGTGTGCGTGCGTGTGCACGTGGGCGTGAACATGCATGTGTGTGTATGCAAATACATATGTGTAGGGTTCAAAATTAATACTCATCCATTTGTCTAGGACAACTGTTGGATCGGTTGTGCTTTGTAAACCACTTATTTGGTGAACAAATGTAAGAAAACTAATTTCTTGATAATTGTTTGCATCTCTTGCATCCGGGCAGTGAATTCTGTCACTTTACTCAAACATTTGGGGGGACAAGATGAAAATATCACATATTCTTGTGGACAAGTAGTCTTATTTGTGAATAAGTTAATTTATTGTAAGTTTTTCCATTCTGTTTATTTTACACCGTGTACATGCACAAATTAAATTGCACATGCATATATATATATTTATCCATATCTACTTTCTCTTTGTAGAACTAATGGTCTGCTATTGTAAAGTGTATATTTTATTAAATATTTGTTCTAATAAAAATTAATAGTTGGATGTGTTCTGATAATTTGCTGTTTCTATGATGCAGATAAAGTTCCTAATGAACCCAATCATCTCACGGGTGCCGAAGCTGCAAAGGCAAAAGAAGATATTCCCCAAACACAAAGGTATGCCTGGTTTTGATTCTATAACCGTCTCATTCCATAAGTCATTGTGTGATTTCAGTTTAAAGACACTCATGAAATATCAACACACAGTGTCAATATATTTCTGGCAATGTTGACAAGTGTTATTTATAGTTGCAGTTTTGGCTAACTGTATAAATTATGTTGTTATTTAAGTTAAATGATTGGTGAACAGTTTGATGTAAGTTTGACTTTATCAATCTAGTTCTAAACCCTAGATTATAAGTCAACAAAAATGGAATGGACTGTGTATTGTTGAGCAATATGCTTCTTTGCTCAAATAACCATTAAATATCAAATAAACAGATATACCCTAGAGAGTGTTTGAACGATGACCAAAATGTTGTCATAATTTTGTATTAAATTGGTCATGAAAGTCTTCCTTCTTTAATTATTGATCGTAAATAATATTTACTGGAAACTGTATATACCTTATGATATTGTTTAGTAGAAATGCTAGCTATGGTGGTGTTGTCTCGCTACATGTTGTGCTACTTGCTGTGATAATGGAGGAAGGGCCACGAGCACCTTGTCTAGGCAGATACCATAGTTATAGAAGGCTGATCACGCATATTACTACAATCTGTCTTAGGAAAGAACCTGCTGCGACCGGGGGAGGTGAATGTCAATGTGGCAACCTGGTCTCGACTCATCGCCAAACGCCTCATGCTGCAGTTGTACCCCACAGAAACAGGTGGCGCCACCAGTCCTCAAGTGCGGGTCACGTCACCACCGCAATCTCATCAAACTACATGTGCGTACTCTGTCTTAACCTGAGTAGAGGGTACAGGGGACACTCTAAGGCACACAGAGAAGCCTACAAATGAAGTAAAATGACAGTCAATCTCACATCATGTCGGGAACAAAGAGAGAGGGTCATCTGAGAGTTGCTATAAATCTGTGTTTGTCTCTTCTCGATGAAAACAAAGCAAAGCAAGTCCAATGTGACGGAGAGTTTAAATAAGTGATAATCACAATGTGAGCTCTACCATGCAAACCGCCAGAAAGGACACAGAATGCTTGTACAGCTCCGTCTGAAAGGTTTTCGAGCCCACGTGATGTTTCAATCATTTCTTGTAATATTCAATATTTTATGCTACCAAACATACAACTTATACTTGTTGTGCCATCTGTTGAATGTGCTGTTGTTCCACTGTAGACTACCATATGACGCCACCAGTACGGCCACCCACACACGATGGCATGTATGCAGAGCACACTGGGCAGATACAACTCAAGTCAGAAGCACTGAATGACAATGAGAACATCCCCCCAGAGCTTCCTTCCTCACCCCCACCCCCACTGCCGCCTAAACTACACAATGCAGACTTAGATAACTTTCAAGTAAGTCCCTCAGCTCGTGTAGTTGTCAAACTGTGTGTTATGTCACATCGCAAGTTTCTATCATTTATTCATATACAGTTGTCATTAAGCAATTTAATTAGAGTATTTGTTATGGTTATTCATGTTGTCATGTTTATTGGTACAACTGTTTGTTTTACCAAATAATTTAAGCTATTCTTACATATTTTCTTTCACAACTCTCGTATTTAGAATAGCTAGCCACAATGAGCCATTGTCATGATGTGTGCAGAATCTTTCAGACGATTAAATTTCATCTTGAATTGTAGGGCCTATAAAAGATAATAAAAGAAAATTTCAAGGGAAGGGGTTAAAAAGGTCTTGAAATGGATTTCACCATAGGCTATAATTGGATAAATGGATTGAAATATGCTTGAAATCATTCAGTTTCATCACCAAATAAATATAGTTTAGACTGTGTTTAAATGAAAATTGTTATTTTTAGTGAATTTGTCAGGGAAAAAGATTTTAGCTTCTTGAGATATTGGACTTAAAAAGAAAAAAGGTTCTTAATCTGATCGACCCATAGTTGTGCACATGCCTTGATGTAGTTGCATGCTGACCCGTCCTTCTCCTGTCTCCAGAATGTCATCCAGCACGCGTTTGACTTCTTGCCGGAGGGTGACTACACGCCCGACAACTCGCAGATCAACTACAGCCAGGACGGGCTGCCAGAGGCCATGTCCCCAGTGTCTCCACTCTGCCAGTACCCTCCCGCCATACCCCCGCCCCCGGCACCTCTCCCTGACCTGCCCTCATCGCGGGGTGTGCCACCCTCCGCCGACACCATTCCAGTAGACCTCCACTACAGACACCACCAGACGTCCAACCACAGGCACAAGCAGCACCAGCTGCAGCCACAACTCAAGTGAGTCAAATCATGGTCGTCTCGTGTTGTGACGTGTCATCTTACGTTGCAACTTGTCATCTTGTATTGCAATGTGTCAACTTAAATCGTGACAATCTGCAATGTCTCATGTCACAATGTGTTATCTCGTGTCGCAACGTGTCATCTTGTATCGCAACATGTCAACTTACGTTGCGACAATCTGCAATGTCACGTGTCATCTAATGTCACAACAAGTCGCAATGTGTCATCATGTTGCAACTTGTTATCTTGTTTTGTAACATGTCATATCGTGTCACGATATGTCATGAGTTTATTTACTGGTCATTTCATATTGAATTTGTGTTTTCTGGATAGCTGTTTTTAATTTGAATATAAAATGGTACTTTTATGAATTGTATCCCCTGTAATCAACCGAGATGGTGATGGAGTAACACAACTAATTGGATAAGAGTAAGTCCTGTCCGATTATTTGCACCATTCCACCAGCCATTGAGGAATACAGTGGGATGCAACACAGCATGAATGTATTTATTTCACATGTCTAATGATTTGAACAAATGCATAGTTGGAATATGTTCTTTGTTGTTGCAGTGGGTTGTCATTAAATGGCAGAATTTAGCATGGAAATGTTCATGTAATTATACTGGATGCTGGTCCAGATGTATGAACAGATGACTGCTTGGTATCTGATGATCACATCACTCACTCACTGGATCTTTTCAGCATTTCACCGTTGAAACATATTTCGCTGGATGAGTTCCGGAGCATTGCAGTGCTGGGTCGAGGACACTTTGGAAAGGTCAGTAGGTTAAGGGTTCAAGAGGTCAAATCTTATGCAGTTTGTTATACACATACACTTTAATTGCACTGTGGCTGAATTCAGGCAAGATAATTTGAAGCAGATGTGTTCCAGTATATAGATCTGTTTAGTACAAGACGTTGACCTGCCATATACAGTGCTAAAACACCACATAACACATGACAAATTGTCCTGCTTTGAGTCTAAAAATCTTGCATTGGTTGCCTAGTGGTTGGTCAGAATGTCTAGAAATATTTTAGAGGCTCAAATTGAGTAATTTGTCAGGTTTTTTCAAAGAGAAAATCCGAGATCTTGCCACTCCAGGTATTATGTCTAAGTGATTGTTTACCTTTTAATCTAATATGATCAGCTAAATTAGTTTATAAATTGGGTGTTGTTTTAGAATGAAATATTCAAAATGAGGCGCAACGTCCAGCCTTTGAGGAAAATGTCCAGTCATGATATGGTGATGGTAGGATGCAATGTCCCGCATTATATTAAGATACATTCTGAGCACTGCAGTAAACTGCCTCTGTACTTGATCCCATGCAAATGCTGACAGTGAGTGTGTAGATCAGGCACGTGGAGTTGCACTGGGTCTTGCTTACAGGTGTTGCTAGCCGAATACAAGCCAACCCGGGAGTTCTTCGCCATCAAAGCGCTTAAGAAGGGAGACATCATTGTACGGGACGAGGTCGAGAGTCTGATGTCTGAGAAGAGGATCTTTGAAGTGGCCAATTCATTGCGCCATCCGTTCCTCGTCAACCTGTTCGCCTGCTTCCAGACCCCGGTAACCAGCTCAACTAGGCACACAACTCTAGACTTAGGTCTACCAGAATTTGCAATAATTGCTTAATTACAAAACAGCAACAAAGTTCTGTATTATATTATTAGTTTAATGTATAATAAATGTTTTCATTTGGTAGTGTATCATGTTTGTGACATTTCATTATGACATCATCATCATGGACATGTTTGCATTTCGAGAGATAATGTGGCTGCACCATGGAATACAAGATACTTTATTGAATTTCTCAAAAGAGAACTTTGTCGTGTAGTCTGTTATTACATAATCAGTGTTCAACAGAGCAACGTATGCTGCGACCAAAAAATCTTTGAGCAACATTCTCTCTTACAGATATTACAGGTGTGAACAGTGTGCTGTATGCGACAAACCAATCATATTTGTATATATCAGACGATAACGGTTCTACATTTAACACCAAGATTGTAGACACACAACTGTATAGTGGTTTTGAACAGCATCATTTGGAATCGGTTTGTTATGTAGAAAGGTTATCAGTATTATATGGACACCATTGCAATGAATACAGTATCGACCCCGAGTGTATAACTGTCAATGTTTGATGCAGGAGCACGTGTGTTTTGTGATGGAGTACGCGTGTGGAGGGGACCTGATGATGCACATTCACAGCGACGTCTTCTCAGAGCCACGCAGTGTCTTCTATGCTGGCTGCGTTGTACTCGGGCTGCAGTATCTGCACGACCACAACGTTGTCTACCGGCAAGTCTTACAGCACGCATGCACACACACCTGCATGCACGCACACAGGCATACATGCACATTGTCCGCTTAATTATAGTAATCTTAGTTAGAGTAATCTATTAAAACAAGTTATTTACGACAACAGATTTGTTAAGATGTTTATATGACATGTATGTGTGTTTACATTTATTTTTTAAACCGTATGTTTTTAGTTGAACCTCTCTTTACGGTCACCTCTGTAATGCAGCCACCTCACAATTAGAGTCACCCTATGATAGTACTCAATTATTTCAAGAACAGTAATTGTAAGAAATTAATCCCGCTAATGTAGTCACCTTGCTAGTCAGATCACTTTGACCTAGTTCCGAGGGTGATGTTAATAGTGAGGGTTTTACTGCACGTAGTTAATGGCCAATGTACAATGTGTACATGAATATAAAATATTGTCTGAAATTAATATGTAATATATTGTTTCTATCTTTTTATTTTAGATGATTGGCAATTAGCTAGTATCTTCCCAGCTGTGCTGTATATGTACATAACAATTTTGAATAGATCTATGTACTAAATTAGATATGTCTGTGCTAGGCCCATCTCACAAAGAGTTATTATCTGGTAGATATTGTGTCAGTCCTAAAGAGTATCATAAACCGATTCTGCATGAGAATATCATTAATGTGATACGACTGTCTGTGCAGGGACCTGAAGCTGGATAACTTGCTGCTAGACTCAGAAGGCTTTGTGAAGATCGCTGACTTCGGCCTGTGCAAGGAGGGCATGGGATACGGAGACAGGACAGGGACCTTCTGTGGCACCCCGGAGTTTCTCGCCCCCGAGGTGCTCACAGAGCCCTCGTACACTCGTGCCGTCGACTGGTGGGGTCTTGGAGTACTCATCTTTGAGATGCTCGTAGGAGAGGTGGGTTCTGGGAGTGGAGGAAGAGAGGGAAGGAGGGAATGAGGAGGGTTTGGGGAAAGAGGCAATGTCGGGGACATGTGGTGAGGGGTATTTGGAGAGAAAGGGCTGTTATTTGGTGTTTGTGAAACACATTAACAGTAATGATTTACTGAACTTAGTCTACAATTAGGAAACCATGGTATCATTATAATACAGTATTTTGTCATTTTGATGTCTGATCTGCCAGTGCTAGAACAGATATTTTGGTTAAAGCGAGATTGCCTTCATGGTAATAATGAACATCACCAGATAGCCTTGAACAGATCATTCTTTAGTCAGAACAGGGCTAAAGTTGGCTTAATTCAAACAAACATCCTGCCCACAGTAAACACACCTTTCTGCACTTTTCCAAATTTCTCTCATTAGTGTGATTTCTAATTCGTAACCCTGCAACAACTTGATAAGGGATTCTCTTATCCTAAGACATTATATTACTAGGTGACAAGTTTTACACATGTTGTTGCTGTTTGCAGTCGCCGTTCCCCGGAGATGATGAGGAGGAGGTGTTTGACAGCATCGTCAACGAGGAGGTGCGCTACCCTCGCTTCCTGTCCAACGAGGCCATCACAATCATGAGGAGGGTGAGTGTCATAACACCACAATAATGTTGTCATGTAGGTTGTATGCAGTGAGTAGATACTGTCGTTTGTATGTCTCAGTCACTGCTGATAGATCCATTACATGACTGTACCAAGCAACTAGGTCTGACAAGCTTACTAACGTACCTACTACAAATGTGAAGTTGTCATATTTTTTTGGTTAAATTTTAGGTAAGAAATGTGGATTCATAATAACAATAAAGGGCAATGTTGTGTAAGTGAGAGTGCGTGGCAAGGGTTGATCTGGCAGGCGTGTAGTGATGTAATGTCTGTATGTAAACATGATTAATAAGGCGAAGCTTGACAGAGGTCATATTCATAATTAGGATTGTGACTTTGTATCCCATAGATGAAGGCATTTAGAAACTTAGGGTGGTCGCGTTAGTTCTTAGTCCCAAAATATATAAGGATTACATGGGGGTGGTTCTATCGTCACCATATATCACAGGCGAGTAAATTGTCAAAATGGCTTGGAGAAACACATGTTAATGCAAATTGATGCTAATAACCAGTTTGGATCGTAAAATGTGTGTGTCCCACAACGCGCATTGGTTGATGGATGGTGTTAAACCAAAACGTTTTTGGACTGCCAACTTGCCAGTCCATCTCTTTGTTACAGTGTGTGCTGAACTGAACTTTGTAAATTTCATAAGCATTGCTACAAGTGAATGCAATTACTGTAAAATGAGTTCTTGTTTTGTGTGAATGTGACAATGTATATGTAGTATGTACTGCTATAGACAGCAGGTCTTGACTACGTCAACATGTCATGTTTTCCTGTATCAGCTGATGAGGAAAAACCCTGAGAAACGTCTCGGCTCAAGCGAGAGAGATGCAGAGGATGTGAAGAGGCAGGCATTCTTCAAGGTATCGTCTTTTAATGGCCACACATCAAGTGTTCATTGGACCATTGAACAAATGTTTTGTAAACATTTGTATATAAAGTACAATTACTAGGTTTCTGTCATATACAGTACAAAGTTAATTTCAGATTTTAGGCATGTTTGATGTTATATAAAAAAATGCTCAGAGGCCCATCGCTTAATCCTGTCCTTCATAGCTTGGCATGTTGTGATACACCAATAATTCTTGGCACAGCAGTCACTTACATAGCTGAGTCCAGTTACACATTTCAATTATGTTTATAAAACGTTCCGATTAACTCTTGATTTTCAGCATGTACGGTACATCATTTTGATAGTTTTTCTAACGAAGATTGTGATATTACAATTATTACACAAGATATATAAAATACTATTATGACATAATTTGATAATCATTTTGCCTGTAAACAATCATGTAATTGGAGCCAGCCCTGATCATGTGATGTTTACTCAGACTACTCTTACATGTTGCATTTGGTGCTTGTGACTAATTGCATCGTTTCTGTCCTCAGAATGTGAACTGGGGCGAACTGTTGCAGAGACAAGTGAAACCACCGTTTGTACCAACAGTGGTAAGTCCATCAATCAGGAACCTACACTACCGCAAAGTTACTACGTTTACAGTGGTAGACTTAAGTTCCTACTCTATCGCAAAGTTACTATGTTCACAGTGGTAGACTTAACTATAAACTATGTTCTGTGCTTTCATATGTAATCTGACGAAGGTGGAAATGTTGCGACTTACTGTTTTAAATTTGGTGACACTTTTTAAATTGACTTAACGTATTAGACGTTTTAATGGTTGATATCTTGTCATGATGTTTCCCATGCTGTTACAGATTAACCACAGAACCTTTGTAAGTGTCGTACTCAGTCCAAGGAATTCCTCCCTTCCTCATCCACCTTCAGTAATTTTCCATAATCTTCCATGTTTTTGCTTTACCCTTCGATAATTTTGTTGTTTTGAAATCCAGTTTGAACTTTTTAAAACATGCCAGATTGTTTAAAGCAAGATTTTTTGTAGAAACACTCGGAAGACGTGAGCAACTTTGACGAAGAGTTTACGCTGGAGAAACCAAACCTGACGCCTCCGAAGGACCGACGTCCACTCACCGAGACTGAACAGAAAATGTTCCTTGACTTTGATTACGTTGCCAGCTGGTGTTGATCACGCAAGATAGTGACATTGTTTACTTGTGTAAATAGATGACGACAGACGGCGCGGTTTCGAGAACGTTGTCACAGAATGCTGTCTTAGACTTTCTGTTGTTGGTGGCAATATCGGTTAGAGGCTGTTTATTATTGCTCTGATGTTGGCCGAGTTTGTCGTCATTGTACTGCCACAGCCAATGTCTCATGTCGCTCGTCGGGTCACTGCGTCGTGGGTGTGACGCCACGACTAACACATGTACATTGACAGCAGCGACGTTGGTTCTTGCCTTGCCTCTTATTAAACGATGGTCTGATGACATGGACATCACGCCAGCCATGGCCATGCCACCTCGTGTGGCTACGGAGCAACAGAGTAGAGCTGATCTGCTCGCTGCCCCAACGAAAGCCGCTGGGTAGTCGTCGTCATGTCAAGGCAGACATAACAAATTCTAGAACTGATGCACGTTTTTCTCTATATCGTCTGTGATGTTTTACTACAGCCCAACAGCTTCTGAGAGGATTCTTGGTGGCGAACTTTGTTGTGTGATTGCGATGGAGTGACGGCCTGCCCATGCATGCAGAAGCTCCAAGTCTGAGTGGCATTCCACAAAACTGTCAGCAACACCTCCTTGTATGGAGGTCGGCTGTGTTCAGGCATCGTGAAACTTGCTCAAATGATTTTGCACGACAAATGGATGGCTGTCAGCATTGCCTCAGAACTGACTGTGTTGAACTGTGACAGCACTGGCCATTCAGAAGTAGACTTATTCAGTTGAAATCAGCTGAAATGTCCTACATGGCATGGCCGTGTTTTGAATCCAGCAGCACACTGGGTGTTTTGGAGGTAATCTTTGGTTGCTGCCATTCCTTGTAAAATGCAGACATCTTTTGTAATCCTCTGTGTGTTGACCTGATGGGGTCTCATCTCTGCCATATTTGTGTTATGTGATTTCTGCAAAAAGCTGTCAACTGCACTGCACTCCGAAACCAGTCAGACCTTCTCCGATACGGTATCGGGTTTTGCTAGGTGTTCTAACCTATCAGCCGAAATCAAGGACGACTAGTCATTTCGTCGATACTCTGGCCACTATCACAAAAACTTGCCTTTTGATCCATATCTGTAACTCACACAACCAACGCGGTTGGCATTTAGCAAGTTGTCTTTGGTGTTGGTCTTCTTTAAATACGAGATAATTTATTGCAATTGTCACAACCCGTTTTCTAAGTTACCTGTCACTTGTGTCGACAATGTTCACCTGTATTTATGTTTTGTATCATACGCTGGCTACACCCACGTGTATCATAGTTGTGTATTATAAAGATATGTAGTTTTTAGCTGCAGCTGTTATCAGCGAGTTATTTTCCTACGAGTCGGTCGATGAATTATTGCTGTGTCTTTGGATACTGCTTTGATTAGGGTAACGTTGTAGCAATTGATCAATGCGGGTTGTCATGAAAACAATTTGCTGTTTTACTGTATTCACACACACCGTTCTATTGTACTGTGATGACGATTAAACGTTTTTGAGAAGTTGTGGCTAAGAAAGGCTGGTGTGGACATGTTTGATCAATGAAATGCTGTAATTTGTACCTGAATGAGTTGGTGCACCATAGCAACTTCACTGCAAAATATTTACTGATACATCACAAATTATACACTCAACAAACACATTTTCAACAACTGAACAGAAAGTATGGAAGCGTATAATAAAGAGAATGCATGCAGTATTTAATAATCCAAACAACAAAGTCGCACTTGCTAGTCACTTTCAGTTTTTAATGCGTTGCCAAAATCTAAGTGGGCTAAAGTTTGTTTTAATATATTTTAACAAGATTCAACATTTTCATAGCTATAGTGTAAAACAGAAATAATACTGCTTTGTGTGAGCATCTGTGTCTGCTACTGCAATACTGCGCACAGTATTCAGTGAATGGCACCTCGCAAGTGGTGTCATTCTCACTAGCTGCCTGCTCTGTTGTTATCTCTCAACAACCCTCGCATTGTGAGTTTTGAACGACACTGGCATGTGTATTAACATCATCCATTGCGACATGGAACAAACCAGTCCCCTTTCAACGAGTGAGAGTGGCTCTTTTTAAACAATAACATTTGCCACAGAGTTGTCCATAATGTACATACAGAAAGCACAAATTTGAACATAAAATTTGCTGTAGCATGAATTTAAGATTCATCTCTGTTTATGGTGGTAAAGTTTATTAGTACAATTATATATATTGGTATTGTCGGGCACATCTGTTTGGATTTGAATTTAAGAGACAGTTTTGCCACTGAGAATGACAAAAGGTAACCAGCAGTTTCATATTACCAAGATTCTATGAAGCAGGCGATTACAGATTCTTCTCGAACTGCTACATTGTTTAATGAAGATTAAAATCGCAGTATAGTAACTCGATTATGCATCAAATATCTGCGTAACTTATGTACAATAACATATTATAGCAGGTAAACGTGCAGGAACAATGACATGCACATGTAAATATTTACATCAACAGGAAGCCAAACTAATGGTAGGGTAGGTTAAGATTATGTACAAGTATAAATGTAGCCACTGGCAGCCGAGGTCTGGCAACAGAACACCGATGTTGTCATGAAGATATTTCAAATAAATAATTACCTTGTGAATATACTGGCCTACGACTGAGATGATAAAACAACATTAACTGGTGAACATGTGGTCACGCAATAATCTACATGTTCGTGTTCATATGGCACGTACAAGATTCTTCTAGGTATAAACACATTATATGTATAACGTCGACCACTTACATCCATGGTGGATACTCAGACCTGTTCATGGCAAGTATTCCACTGCAACAGTATCCAGTTGCATGATAACAAAGTCAAACCAGTCAAGCTTACAAATGTAGACAACAATGTTGTAGCTACTCTAAATGACTAGTGTATAGACTATGTACACGCGGCCACGCCGGCCCATCTATCTGTCTTGCACCGATTACAGCGGCAGTCCCCAGCAGGTGGCAGTGCGATCAGCGCTAGTGCTCACAAACGCCAACTCGTTGGGATGCCACCTGCACTGAATTACCTTGTCCTTGTGTTCGGCCACGACCACGCTTGGTAGAGGTCGTAGAAGGTCACCTGATGGCACAAGAAACCATTGTTAAAATGGCACAGTTGTGGTTATGTTTATCTAGCTGTGCAATAAACACTTGTGTCGAGGTCTAAACTGGTTTATGGAGATCTTATTTTTGTGTGTGCCCAAAAATGGAAACGATTACAATAACACTGTGTTTTGTGGAAACGGTTACAGTAATGTGTGTTTTATGGAAACGTTTCACCAATAACCTGCCCTTAGAGTTCTAATTGTTTTACTTTCCAAATTCTCTCTAAAAAATGGGCCACGAGGCCCCGAAGTCCTTTGGAGTTTGGGGGGCCCTGGCGTTAGAATGATTCAATCAAATACAGATTTCTTGTGTATAGTGGCACTACCACATGAAATGTCTATGCAAAATCAGAGAAAAAGTTACTGAAATATTCGCACTATAACCAAATTTACAAGAATTTAAACAGAGCACCTGTCAAGAATTAGTTATGGAGATAAGTCCATTTTAAAGTCATTTTAAATTTATTCACATAAAAACAAAATTCAACATGGTATAACAAAATATTCATTGCTATTAGTGTTACATAGTTACTTGCTACGCAGTAACGCTGTATCATACAATAACAACACAGGGCTAATATTTCGGCAACTGCCTGTTTACTACAGTACATCAACCTTCAAGGCAGAATCCAGTGCCCCTCAATGATACATCATTAATCTGGCCAATGACATGGTATGCAGCCTGTGTAGTGTCTACTAGGGTTGCAGTCTCTTAAGGACACTGTCTTTTAGCAACCAGTCCAATGTGTGACAAACACACTACACTACATAACGTCTCATTTTGGGGGCCCCGAGGAGCCTTTAGAACAATTCAATCAAATAGATTTCTTGTGTATAGTGGCGCTACCACATGAAATGTCTGCAAAATCAGTGAAAAAGTTACTGAACAGTTTTTGAAAAAATATGCAAATGTGAAAATTTACCAATTTGAAGGTCCTGGGGGGTTAGAATGATTTAATCAAATATAGATTTCTCGTGCATAGTGGCAGTACCCAAGATATGTCTATGCAAAATTTGAAAACAAGTTGCTGAACGGTTTCTGAAATAATGCAGCTAACGGCGGATGCAGAGTGATGGCATAAGTCCGTTGGACCTTCGGCCTAAAGGACTAAAAACTGAACCAGAATACTCTGAGTGAACATGTCATAATAAACTTTGTGTCGGAAGATATTCTGTGCATGTACATTCAAATATATACAATACACTAATAACTGTATTAGAACTGGCCATGATAAATAGAGTCGTTTTATTAGGATAGTCTCATAAATTCTCAAAAGTCCAAAATAGGTGTTTAGTATTGGTACAGTAGTGCGACCTATTGAGTGGAACGTAATATTAAGGCTTATTGACGCCATTTTGGATATCAGATCCAGGCAGCATGGTGAATAACGTCTTGGCAACCATGTCATGTCAGTTGAATCAAGCAACTGTTGGCCATGGTTTTGGGAGCTATTAGTGGGGGAGGCTTTGGACCAATACAAAGCATCCTTCAATGGATTGATGATCCAGTTTCTTGGTCATCTGCTGATGAAGACTGCACAAAGTGGTCAAAATATAAAATAAAAAAAAATGGAAAACAAGTTTCTTGAGAGGCAAATATGTCTAACACTACAAAACACTTCATGGTTTTGTGAATGTGTGAGACGATCCCTTAAGGAGACAGGACCCTCAGGTGCCTTACCGTGGAGGTCTGTGAGGACAATCTTCTGGTCGTAGGAGCCAGACAGCAGATAGTAGGCATTCATGGAGAAGCGCACTGTGCGCACGTCACTTGTGTGTGCCTTGAATGTCTGGATGACGCGTGCACCACGCACGTCCCACAGCATGCATGATGCATCCTCATGGCCTGACGCCAGCAGCTGGCCCGACGGGTCGACACACACCGACGCAAACGCACTCCCTGGAACAGACACAGAGTTGGTGATAATTAGCCCAAAACAGTGTTCACAAATGTAGGCAAAACAATCAAATTATAAACAACTCTAATGGCAATATAATGGATACTGGTTAGTTTAACTGCAAAACTCTGCTGTTCAGCAGATTCTGAGTAATGGAACACAAGCAGACAGCCTCCTTCTCTTATTACACCTTCACACACCAAAACAATTGCTGTCATGTCTAAGAAGAAATAGTAGCCAATATAAGATATACTGGGCTGCAGTGAGACCTGTCTTGACTCGCAGTACAGAGACGTGGTCATAAGCCATACGCAAGAAAGAAGAAAGGATACTGAGAAGAGAGATGAGAAGTGTGAGATCAAGTGTAGGGGTATCTGAGAGAGATACAATGAGCAAATGAAGACATAAAGAAGGGGACGGAGAATAATAGATGTACTAAGAAAGGTAAGACTTGTGCTTTGCATCGAGGAGATAATGTGATAAAAAGTTGTTGAGATCCAGCGGATAACAAATGCAGGAGGGGACAGCAAAGGACATTAATTAATAAGGGACGTAGTGAGGAGGCATGGAGGGAACAAAGAAGGACGCAATGGACAGTGTGTTGTGGTGCTGATGGGTAAGGATCTAAACAGCCATGTGTTCAAATGAGGAACAAACAATCAAAAGATGATATTGAGGAAGTACAGAACCAGTTCGTTTTACTCATTGGATCACATTCTTCATCAGCTAGATGGACCTTACAGCACTTGAGTTTAAACATGGCTGGTGTTCCCCAGAGGCCGGGGCTGTCTTACCTGGAGTGCTGCTGGGAACGACACTGATGGCCGCGGAGGCTCGCAGGTCCCAGAAGCGCGCTGTCTTGTCCTGGGAGCCACTCACAAACATACAGCCACCCCACGTGTGTAGGGCGTATATGTGACCTGACGGCAACAACAACACACTGACAATTACGCAAACATACAACCATCTCATGTCTGTAGGATGTAGATATATCCTGACAACGACGTGTTGACAATTACACAAACATACAGCCACCCCACGTGTGTAGGGCGTAGATGTGACCTGATAACAACACATTGACAATTACACAAACATATAGCACCCCACGTGTGTAGGACGTAGATGTGACCTGACAACAACAACACACTGACAATTACACAAACATACAGCCATAACATGTGTGTAGGGCGTAGATATGACATGACAACAACAGCACATTGACAATTACACAAACATACAGCCACCCCATGTGTGTAGGGCGTAGATGTGACCTGACGACAACACACGGACAATTACACAAACATACAGCCACCCCACGTGTGTAAGGGTGTAGATGTGACCTGACAACAACACATGGACAATTACACAAACATACAGCCACCCCATGTGTGTAGAGTGTAGATGTGACCTGACAACAACACATTGACAATTACACAAACATACAGCCACCCCACGTGTGTAAGGGCGTAGATGTGACCTGACAACAACACACTGACAATTACACAAACATACACCCACCCCACGTGTGTAAGAGCGTAGATGTGACCTGACAACAACACACTGACAATTACACAAACATACAGCCACCCCACGTGTGTAAGGGCGTAGATGTGACCTGACAACAACACACGGACAATTACACAAACATACACCCACCCCACGTGTGTAAGGGCGTAGATGTGACCTGACAACAACACACGGACAATTACACAAACATACAGCCACCCCACGTGTGTAAGAGCGTAGATGTGACCTGACAACACACTGACAATTACACAAACATACAGCCACCCCACGTGTGTAAGGGCGTAGATGTGACCTGACAACAACACACGGACAATTACACAAACATACACCCACCCCACGTGTGTAAGGGCGTAGATGTGACCTGACAACAACACATGGACAATTACACAAATATACAGCCACCCCATGTGTGTAAGGGCGTAGATGTGACCTGACAACAACACACGGACAATTACACAAACATACAGCTATCCTATGTGTGTAGAATGTAGATGTGACCTGACAACAACACACGGACAATTACACAAAAATACAGCCACCCCATGTGTGTAAGGGCGTAGATGTGACCTGACAACAACACACGGACAATTACACAAACATACAGCTATCCTATGTGTGTAGAATGTAGATGTGACCTGACAACAATACACGGACAATTACACAAACATACAGCCACCCCACGTGTGTAAGGGCGTAGATGTGACCTGACAACAACACACGGACAATTACACAAACATACAGCTATCCTATGTGTGTAGAATGTAGATGTGACCTGACAACAATACACGGACAATTACACAAACATACAGCTATCCTATGTGTGTAGAATGTAGATGTGACCTGACAACAATACACGGACAATTACACAAACATACAGCCACCCCACGTGTGTAAGGGCGTAGATGTGACCTGACAACAACACACGGACAATTACACAAACATACAGCTATCCTATGTGTGTAGAATGTAGATGTGACCTGACAACAATACACGGACAATTACACAAACATACAGCTATCCTATGTGTGTAGAATGTAGATGTGACCTGACAACAATACACGGACAATTACACAAACATACAGCCACCCCACATGTGTAAGGGCGTAGATGTGACCTGACAACAACACACGGACAATTACACAAACATACAGCTATCCTATGTGTGTAGAATGTAGATGCGACCTGACAACAATACACGGACAATTACACAAACATACAGCCACCCCATGTGTGTAAGGGCGTAGATGTGACCTGACAACAACACACGGACAATTACACAAACATACAGCTATCCTATGTGTGTAGAATGTAGATGTGACCTGACAACAATACACGGACAATTACACAAACATACAGCCACCCCACGTGTGTAAGGGCGTAGATGTGACCTGACAACTATAGCACATTGACAATTACACAAACATACAGCCACCCCATGTGTGTAGATGTGACCTGACGACAACACACGGACAATTAAACAAACATACAGCCACCCCACATGTGTTAGGGCATAGATATGACATGACAACAACACACGGACAATTACACAAACATACAGCCACCGCACATGTGTTAGGGCATAGATATGACATGACAACAACAACACATTGACAATTACACAAACATACAGCAACCCCATGTGTGTAGAGTGTAGACGTGACCTGACAACAATAGCACATTGACAATTACACAAACCACCCCCACCAATACACTGTGTGGGACTTGTGATTTTTGCAATCCAAAATGGTTTCTAATATCAATTTGCAGTAACATGTGTCAATTGCTTGATGGTGCCAAAGTATGAATTGATTGTGTCCATGATGTGTGGTGACGACCACACCACCCGTCCCTTAACATAATGCTTAACATATGTTGGAACTTTGTCAACTTATGCGACGGTTGACATAGATGTAATAGTTTTACAGAGCACAATAAAGACCCCTTTATATGAGCCCAGGGGACCATTTCACTAACATTCTTAAGAGCTCTTAAGTCCGATTTTGCTCCATAAAATCAAGTGTTCTCCTTACCTAGGAATGAAAGTGAAAAACTGTTTCACTAATAATCCATCCTCGATACGGTCCATAAAAACGGCCATCAAATGCCAATTTCTAAGACAACATTACACCACTCTTTAGCTATCATAAACAGCTAGATTTTATTAACTGTGTTTTAGTTTGGGTCCACTATTTGCATGGTGTGATGGTGCCACCCATACATTATGACATGAGACTGCATTCCATTCCACTCCCATCAAAACATTGCACAGTGTGTGACGTGGAAATATTGTCCTCTGTGGTATATCGGCGGCTTCTGTAAGATTTCGTTTTAATTCTTCGCACAGTGAACAAAAAGTCATATGTTGTTGACAAGTGGTTGTTGGGCCATATTTTCAAACACTTTTTGACAACTGTTCAATCTCTTTTGCCAAAATGTGCCGACTGTGTACATTGTCGATTATCATGATGGAAATATCGCTCTTTGCCTTAAGAATAATTTATTGATCACGTTAGTGAAACGCATTTTGAAAATACTCCTTGATTTTTTCGTCAGGTTCTGTTCTAGGATGGATTTTCCATAAATGCTTAATATATTAAGTGAAATGGTTCCCAGGTGCCCAATTGGTTGGCTGACAAGATCCGGTATCAAAATGTATGAATCAGTCGTGTAAAAAACACCCTCATGAGACGGACAGGCAAGGCCAGTCAGTGACTACAACTTGTGATAACACCACTGAACAGAGCCAAGTTATGACACAGGATGAAGCCAGTGATGTGTGAAGTGACCGTGATGTACCTGTGTGTCCAGCCATCACTCGTATGGGCGTGCCAGTCTCGCAGTCTGTCACAAAGATCTTACAGTTGCCCGCACCCCCACTGATGAGGACCGAGGACCGATTGGACGTGTCCTGCATGAACATCATGTCTCTGACGGTCCCGTCGTGGAACATCAGCTCAGTGTCACAACCTATACAAACACGAACATCAACTCAGTGTCACAACCTACACAAACATGAACATCAGCTCAGTGTCACAACCTACACAAACATGAACATCAGCTCAGTTTCACAACCTACACAAACACGAACATCAACTCAGTTCACAACCTACACAAACATGAACATCAGCTCAGTGTCACAACCTACACAAACATGAACATCAGCTCAGTGTCACAACCTACACAAACATGAACATCAACTCAGTGTCACAACCTACACAAACATGAACATCAGCTCAGTGTCACAACCTACACAAACATGAACATCAACTCAGTGTCACAACCTACACAAACATGAACATCAACTCAGTGTCACAACCTACACAAACATGAACATCAACTCAGTGTCACAACCTACACAAACATGAACATCAGCTCAGTGTCACAACCTACACAAACATGAACATCAGCTCAGTGTCACAACCTACACAAACATGAACATCAGCTCAGTGTCACAACCTACACAAACATGAACATTAGGTCTCTGAAGGTACCATAGTGAAACAACAGTTTTTTCCCTGTTTTTCTTCTTTTTCCTCAATTGCATGTTGGTGTTTGTAGCAGTATCCCAGGCTATCCCTGACTCTTTTAAACACAACAGTTGGGAACTGAGGGATAAATAAATGCTAAGGACATTTTATAAAGTAATTTGTATAAATAATTTGTTAGGATACTAATGGTTATTCTGCCATGTTCTTATACCTATGTTGGGTCTAATAAATATTTCAGTTACATTACCCAAGAATAGCATTCTTGGCCAATGAGATGCTTACTTACTCTTGTCATACACAAGATGTTTACTATTTGCATGGTGTGATGGTGCCACCCATACATTATGACATGAGACTGCATTCCATGCCATTCTCTACTCCAAGGCACTATCACAGTAATAAAACTATCAAGTTACCCTTAATTTCAGAAATAATTTACCTGTGACCCCCTCAGCGTCTGCATCGTAGTGCATCAGACGAACGGCCTTGTCATTGGAGCCAGTCGCAATGAGGTCTCCCAGTGGACTCCACGCCACACAGTAGATGGAGCCCTTGTGCAGCTTGTTTCGTTTATGTGTCACCTCCACAGGTTGAACCTGCCAGCCATCCCTAAAACATACACCAGTGCTATCTACAGTGATGTCTACTTGTTCAACTGTATGCAGAGTTCAGTGAACTACATTTGGCTTACTCACCTGAAGGTTCACTTTGACACCATCAGGCAGGCTTGACCATGATTCACATTGGACTAAGGGCTTTCACGATATTAAAAAGATAAATCTAATGACAAACATGGTGGCTTTAATAGCCACCACTTGAACATAAATATCAAACAGGTTGTTTATATAATGGTCCACCATGATTTGTTGAGAAACTGTAATGCATAATACAATCTAACATCTCTAAGAAACAATGCAAAACAACTAGATGTTGATAGCCATTTGTGATGTAGGTTATCAAAGTTTTACAAATTAATCGTGGTCAGTAAAAGTACAACTTGTTTAATTTAAGTTATATGATTACAAAAAGCGTGTGTTTATTATTATAAACGCAGGCCATATTACGTCAACAGAGGTAGTTTGGCTTGAATAAGATGCTGTGATACTTACTGCAGGTTGTGTACATCAGGGAAGCGGCAGATTCGAAGCACCTTTGAGTTGGACCCAATAGCGTACATGTGGCCTTCAGGGTGTATGGCAACGGCGCGTATCGCCTGCACGTCTTCCATGCTGGTGACGGGCAGGAAGCGTGGCCGGTCGCCCTTCTGTTGACTCTGTCACAACACAACACACGGCGATGTCAAACATGTTATGAGAATACATACACAACAGAGATGTCATATATAATTTGCTAACTCTGTAAGATACACACAAATATGAAGATTCAGCAAGACGTGTCAGTCATTCGAATCATGGCAGGTCTTGATACTAGTCCTATAGTCCTAACCTGCTTGAATTGACACCATGGCTGGTGCTTAGAGGCATTCAAACTGTGTCATGTACATGACACTACGTCCAACAGTCATTCAAACTTTGTCACGTACATGACACCAGGTCTGACACCCATTCAAACTAGGCGAAGTACATGACACCAGGCCTGACAGTCATTCAAACTATGTAAAACGCAGGATGCCAGCTCTGACATTCATTGAAACTACTGGCATGTTGCATGAAGACACTAGTCATAACAATCACAATTGTGGCATTACACAAGATGAGCACCAACATATATACGTCATTCAAACAATGTCCTCATCATCAGTATTGGAAATGAGCCTCAGATGATTCATTTACCAAGACAACTTATGAACCTGACAAATGCAGGTGATGTCATTGTAGTGGACTGTCCACCACATAGCAGTAAGCCATTGGCACTGTATAAATATATACCCAGTAAAGTACCCATCTTCAGCCTCAATGAAGCAGACATATATACCACCATCTTGTTTGACTTTCTTTAGTCTGCTTAATTTCTGCTTGGTGATGTTATCACCACACATTTATAAATAGCAGCACTTCCTATGCAGAATACAGTGTTCCCAGAGAACAACCCACAGTCAATTTAGGAGTGTCTGCTAACCATGTCAATATAGTGATCCCACAGGATTCACACAGATGTTATCAGCATCCATCTAGCAGACACCCATGCTGCAAACCCTTACATGTAAAGTTCTGCAGATGTATAAATCAAGTTAACATATATCACACCTGCGCTACATTTACAAATAATTGCATGCGAGGGTATCTGATTACGTGCATCTAAACATTGAATGTAGAAATAAATTACAGAACGTGTAATACAGAAACAGTTAGATCCCGACAAGGGCTCTATAACAATGATCCAATTTTTTTGTTATAATCCGTATTTTTATCTGATATTCTGCACAAAGTTGCATAAAACTTTGTACTGTAAGTGTTCTAATGTTGACTGTGAGTCACTGTGACACATCAAACAAAATGTGTTTTGTCAGTGTTGCCTAGCATTAAAAGTATCCTCAACCTTTACGAGTTTGTCACTCAAATGTACACTTACCCGGTATGTAATGAATACAAGAAAATTCACACTTTTTACAATGTTTACATTTGAAGCAATTCCATATTAAAACGAAATACAGTCAGAATTAATCCAAAATTTTAATTTATCAAATTATCTACTTATCCAGCGGACAAGTAGAACCAAAAGTTCACTTGTCCATACAACAATTCACTTGTCCCACGAACAAGTAATTTTCAAAAGCTACTTCTCGGTAATTAGTTTTGTTTTGCTATTTTAAATCATTACTGTAACACAATTTGCCATAGGCAGCCAATGTACACTTGCGTTCCCAGTCACATACAGTATTTACAGTTGAATAATGTGTGCTGATAACACTATCAAAGGCAATGCATGCTATACTTTTATGTTTAGCAGAGAAGAACCGTGCTGCCCTATGCTCTATTATGATTAAATTATAAAGTCATATGTTTAAAAGTACTTGAATATGGTAAGAAAAATCTACAATTTCTATCAAAAGACCATTTTCAAAATGGCAGACGGCGTCAGCTGTATGTCTTACGGTTTATTTTATGTTCGTTTACCATCATTAGAGAACGACATTTACTGAAGAAATTAACTGCTTGACAGATGTTTTAGAGAACGGACAACGTGGTACTAATTTTCTAGTTGTCCTGGTTGTAAATAGCCAGGTTGTTTCACGGACAACAAGTAGTTGCAATTTCACTTGTCCGGTGGCAAATCCAGTTGTTTTGGGCTAACGGACAACCATAATTTCGAGCCGTGAGATATAAACAACAGGCCTAGAATTGTCCATTTAGAAGCAGACTGATCATGACACGAGCTCTAGATACCAAGACACAGAATCTCTTCAGCTATCAAAACAGCAGGCCTGTAATAGATGGCTTAAAATAAACTGTGTATCAAGAGTCACACTATATGGAGTGTTGGCAGTTCCTGTGTAACACGCCGCTTAGTGGGGCAGTGTGGAAGAGCACAACCAAACAGCTACATTGTGAGAAATTAACAGTTTAATGTAGCTATCTCAGAGAGCTGACACCATAGCAGCATACAGTGAACTAGTGGTCTTACATCTATCACATATTAGCCATACCATGTTTCATCCACATATATATTAATATTATGGTATTATTTCTTATGTCAATATAGACCCTGCTCAGCTGTTTGCAGATATCACTGTGGCGACTACCAGCACTTCAGGTACATGTATGTAGCAAGTTAGCAACAGAGATAGAGAAATTACTTTGGGAGTATTCCTGCCAGCTATGTGCCAAAAGCAGTAACAACACAGACCTATGTTATTTGTAGCTGACCTGTAGTATAGCCGCAGTGTAGCTGCCTACAGACCATAGCTAGCGGTCAGGTACAGAGAGCTGTACGTCTGTGTGCAACTCGAGGAGGAGGGTCATCTGATCTTACTTACATAAATATACTTCCTCTCAAGAATAATAATTTAATAAATAATTGTTGACAAAAATATGTCAGTGTTCTTAATGGTTCCTAATGAGATTGACACCTGTTTGGCTGATACTACAGATAACTTACAGTTGTATACATATATTATATCGAGACATGCACGCTCATGTGCACACGAACACACACGGACAGTTACATGCATGTAAGCATTCATGCAAACACATTTATTTTTATTCTGAAGCATGACATCTAAAGCCTCCAAAAATAATAAATATTGAGGTTAAAATTTTTCAAAAACACTGTTAGATTACTATTTCTCACATCCAATCACCAGAGACTTACAATGAAAGCAACTTGTACACCATCTCACAGAAACACAATACTATAGATGACAGAGACAGAGGTGAAAACAAGTACAGAGTACGAGACCAGCCAAAGTGGTAGAGATCTAGTACAGGGATGAACCTGTCTCTAGTTACATATCATGGCAGGTTAATTGCAATGCATTCAGTGGCACTCTCGTGCATCACTTCCCCATCACATAACAATCACTGCTTAGCAGAGTATCAATTACTTCAATAATCAATGCCCACCTTGGACTGGAAATTAACAAAACAAACAATTCCACTCTCTGAATATCGAATGGAAAATACCCAAATATATTTAAATAAGACCATCAGAAAATTCCTCAAGTGATGTGATTATAACTTGTTAAAGCAATTGTATAATTCAATCTGGCAGTCTGTGGCAACCTGACATGACCACGAGCAACTTTGTAAATGTTTCTGAAAAGATTCACTTGAATTAAGTGTTCACATGTTTGGTGTGTGCTGGTGAATTAATCAGATCCCTCCTGCTGTGAATGTCTTGGTTGTCGTCTAGACCAACATGTCAACTGTTGATATCAACATAATGGGTTGTTGACAGGCATAACACAATGACACAGATGACAGACGTCACCTCAATTGTCCTCAAGATGACACAAGTATGATATGATATGGACTATTCAAATAGTACACAGCAATTGTCATTGACACCAGCTCTTTGTTTTGATATCAATCACAAGTCTAAAGCATATAAACAAGAATTGTAAGTGATTAATTAGTGTTCTTCATATATATATATATATATCATATATATATATATATGAAGAACAATATATATATGGTGTTTTCCTCTTTTGGCCAACACAATCTTCCAGATTTACAGATCTACATTACAAATATAATTATATTTATAGCTGAATTAGTTAGATTTACATATATATAGTCTGTTTGCTGATCAATGATAATTAACCACAATGACTCATGAAATTCCACCCAGCAACTGTGCAACCAGCCATGACAGGAAACCCACACCAACTCTATGAACAGTATGACTAAGTTACAACTGGACTTTGTCAACAGGCTGTATGATTGTTGATTTATTTTATTAGTCCTCTAGACCTCAACCCCCACAACCTGTACATCTGACATGAACCCCAACTGCTTGTAACCACATGATGGATAAGCTGGACGTAAATACGGACAGTTCCATCTACATGATAATTGTGTGCTATATGTCATTTTAAAGTTTATCTCTACCATGCACTAGGGGTGTTTATCAATTTAGTTTTAGATGGCTTTAGTTTTTTGAGAGTGCATTGTTTGAAAACATGTCTTGTTAAATGTGTACAATTGCTCTGGAAATCTAAGTGCATTTCATTATAGGTCATAAGGTCTATAGAGTTAAAACAAAGGAATTGCAATGATTAACTGGGCCAACGTAGATGAACCATAAATGTTAATTAAAACTGTTCAAATTGGAATAGAAACAAAGATGAATACATTTCATTAACAAAGTTATGATACAGTTACTGACATTTATTTTAGTTGGGACAGTCACAACATCATAGACAATTACTGAAGTTGGGATGGATTCATAGATGATGTTATTCACGTTGAAACAAAATCATGGACAAAGTTAATGAAGTTGGTAAAAAGATGTTGGAAAAAACAGACTTAAGTAGTTCAAGCTGAGAAAGAATGAAAGATGGAGCTATCCATATTGGCGTAGAGTATGAGAAAGATAAACAGGAGAAGGATGCAGTTAACATAACACAAGTCAAACAAACTGTACACGGCAAGGACAGGAGGAAGACTCACATTAAGATGGAGATAGTGTTAAGAGGGATCTTGAAAGGGCAAGGGTGAGCAGCCACATGCAGGAGAGGAGAGGATGACAGAGGTTTGTGATAGATGCCTTGTCGAGATGGTGGAATTGGTTAAATGATGCCCCGACACCACAAGGAATCAGGGAAGAAGAAGAAGAGTTGACCACCCTGACCATACACATACGTGGGGCTTGGCAAATAGGACAAGTGCCCTGTTGAAGTAGGCGTTGAGAGACTCTCGTGGTGGGAGTGAGTCATGGTTGTCCCTCAGCCCTCCCTCCTGAGGCCGGGTCTTGTGTACAGGACATGGTACACGGCTACTGTCTCTGTTGGTTCTTGATTTCTGCACTGCAACTTTTGTTGTTTTGGATGTAACAGAAGTCATGCCAGGTAGTGTCCTGTTCACAGATGACATGCCTTGGTGATGTTGAATTCCAGTGTCAGTGCGTGAACGACTGCAAACAGTTGTTCTACAAGTCATACCAGATTGTGTCCTGGTCATAGATGACATGCCTTGGTGACGCGGTGTTCCTGCGTCAGCGCGGGAACGATTGCAAGTAGATGTATCAGAAGTCACATCAGATCGTGTCTTGGTCACAGTTGACACACCTTGGTGACGTGGCATTCCTGTGTCAGTGCGGGAACGATTGTGAGCAGATATTTTATAAGTCATGTCAGGTTGTGTCCTTGTCACAGATGATGCACTTTGGTGATGTGGTGTTCCAGTGTCAGAGCGGGAAACATTAAGAGCAGGTGTTTTAATTGTGCCACTGCCATGGGAACCAGTTAACTGTGTGCAATGAAACGATGCCACTTTCTGCTGATGTGGCTGCCTTGGGACTTGAATAGGTCGGCCTGTCTCCGGGTTGGTCAGCTGCTTCTGTGCTGACCGTCCAACAGAACTATAACCCAGACACCTCCTCGCAGGCCGTCCACTCTTAGGTCTTACAGAACACTGTAATGCCACCGGCTCATCCTTTGGTGTACACTTCTGTCTCGTGTCCACAAGTTTTGATGACTCCAAGCATACATTTGGTGCTTTTGGTGAATCAGAATGACCGTGTTGTAAGTGACCATCAATGGTTGTTTTTGCAGCCATGGTTCTATGTAGAATCAATGCAGTGTCCGGGATGCAAAATAAAACCACACATGAAGCTTCTCAAACATCGCCATGACCATCTCGAGGCATCTTCAATGCATTTATGCATCAGTCTATTTGCAACATACTTGTGAAACACATTTACTAAATGAATGCCAACTGAACTTAGAAATGTGTTCCGGCAATGAAAAACAGTTAGTACAACAACATATAAGATGTGCCTAAGAAGCTTTGGCCAAGTTCTGTGTGAGTCAATATGATGACGTAATATGAGAGGGGCTGGAGCTGTACTATGTTCCACACTGAGCCTTATCACACCAGCCAGGCTGTGTGGGAGGCTGTGTGGGAGGCTCCAGCCTGACTCACTACAACCAGTGATCTCACAACAAACACATGGCTAATAATCCTGTCTCCCTGGCTGCTAACAAGTGACACAGTCACAGCCTGATACCAGCAGCATATTCCGTCTCTGCCACGGTCAACTGTCTCCATGCAGTGGACGACCTCAGCAGGACGTGCTATAGTAAACACTGTTCCAACCACACCACCCTGTGTCCTCTGTACTGTGAGCTACATACGTGCAGCTTCAGCATCCGTGTCTGTGTGAGTCATACATATATTCCACAGCTGTGGCAAGGTTCTGATGGATGAATTCAGAACAGATGTCTACGACCATCACTTGCCTTGATGGGCTCACAACTCAACCCATCACAGACATAACAATTCCACTGATCACACACGTCAGTCGACTCCAAAAACGTGTCAATCACATACCTGTCCATGTATGTAATCACCACATGCTTGTCCACATCTATGTATTCAATACTGGAATATCATTCTGTTTGATTTTGTATTACCATGGTCCATTATCCAAGTGCTGTTACCACTGAAATACTACACTGTCTGCTCCTGTGTTTCAGTTTGTCTAATACCAAGTGATCTGTATTTTATATAAAATCCCCTCAACACATTACAACTGTACTGCTGAGACCTTCTCTGGCATTGTCAGCCACCACAGGGTTCCACCACCCAGACGGCTTCATATTTACTGCGCTAATTTCTCCTAAATGTTACAGCCTGCCGGTTGGTTGCAACCTGTAAAAACGTCACATTATATGATGACACCTGAGGTGGTCTGTCAGCTGATTCGTCTGTGTTCACTCAACCATGACTGGTTCAGTTTACGTATTAATGCCATGACTGTATCATGTTTCTATAACATGCAACCCACCCAAGCATACACTGAGTGGGCAACAAAACACACCAATTACAGAATTGGTGCACAGCGCTGCGCGCGAATGCAAGCATGCATGCATCTATAAGTTAATCAGGAAGTAATTAAACCGTCCTGAATTAGACAATTATAATTTATAGGCATTAAAAACTGGTGTCTATTTTCCTAATGTTGGGACATCATAATCCATAAATGATATTGATTAATAAGCAAGCATGGGAGTCACGCCATAAATGTAAAAAAGAAGTCATGATATTAAAATGGTTCTACAGCAATGTAATATAGGATTCATCAAATTTAAGTTTATGGCTTGTGAGTAATATGTAAGCTTGTTCCCATTCCTGTCAGTAAAAAAGGTTAGTGCTGATTTTAAACTGAAAATAAAATCTAGTGTAGTAATTGGCAAAGATGTCTTAATTCATACATCGTCACAATGCACATCTTGTGAAATGTTCAATATCATACGGGTCAGTTAAGATATATATACATTCTGCTACAGTTAACAGCACAGGCTGCACAGCAGTTATATATGGACTTGTGATGAAGCCACACCCAGACAATGTGCTATTGCTGTGTTGCCAGGGCCCTGTCATGTCACTGTGTGCAATGTCTGAAATAAATCATTACCAGGGCCAGAAAGTAAAACCCATGTTTAGCTGAACGTACAAGACTACTAACGCGGCTGGGTACAAAGATTAAATAAAAACTGGATGAGCATTCATAATTACAGTAGCTTATTTGGTTGAGTGGAATATTTATCTACACTTAGTCAAGTTGGTTCAATTGTGAGCGCTGCACTGCATAAATATATGTAGCGTGAACAAATAGGCCATGTCTGAGCAAGTCTGCAGTTTAACTACCTCATTTGATGATGAATTATTACACTGAACATTATATGCATGTATATTTTATTTTGTAATACTAAATGTTTATTACAAAGAGACATAGCTTTAATTAGAAACCCGTTCACCCACCTATTGGATGGGTTGAGTTCATTATGAATGGGTAGAACTTTGAGCAGCAGACAAACTTATACGTTATTAACTCTCACAGTTATTTATATGTGACTGTCCGTTATTGACTCTCACTGTTATTTATATGTGACCGTCCGTTATTGACTCTCACTGTTATTTATATGTGACCGTCCGTTACTGACTCTCACTGTTATTTATATGTGACCGTCCGTTACTGACTCTCACTGTTATTTATATGTGACCGTCCATTACTGACTCTCACTGTTATTTATATGTGACCGTCCGTTACTGACTCTCAGTTATTTAAATGTGACCGTCCGTTATTGACTCTCACCGTTATTTATATGTGACCATCCGTTATTGACTCTCACTGTTATTTATATGTGACCGTCCGTTATTGACTCTAACTGTTATTTATATGTGACCGTCCGTTATTGACTCTAACTGTTATTTATATGTGACCGTCCGTTATTGACTCTAACTGTTATTTATATGTAACCGTCCGTTATTGACTCTCACTGTTATTTATATGTGACCGTCCGTTATTGACTCTAACTGTTATTTATATGTGACCGTCCGTTATTGACTCTAACTGTTATTTATATGTGACCGTCCGTTATTGACTCTCACTGTTATTTATATGTGACTGTCCGCTATTGACTCTCACTGTTATTTATGTGACTGTCCGTTATTGACTCTTACTGTTATTTATATGTGACAGTCCGTTATTGACTCTCACTGTTATTTATATGTGACCGTCCGTTATTGACTCTCACTGTTATTTATATGTGACCGTCCGTTATTGACTCACTGTTATTTATATGTGACCGTCCGTTATTGACTCTCACTGTTATTTATATGTGACCGTCCATTATTGACTCTCACTGTTATTTATGTGACTGTCCGCTATTGACTCTCACTGTTATTTATGTGACTGTCCGTTATTGACTCTTACTGTTATTTATGTGACAGTCCGTTATTGACTCTCACTGTTATTTATATGTGACTGTCCGTTATTGACTCTCACTGTTATTTATATGTGACTGTCCGTTATTGACCCTCACTGTTATTTATATGTGATTGTCCGTTATTGACTCGCACTATTATTTATATGTGACTGTTTGTTATTGACTCTCACTGTTATTTATATGTGACTGTCCATTATTGACTCTCACTGTTATTTTTAATATGTGACTGTCCATTATTGACTCTCACCGTTATTTATAATATGTGAATGCCCATTACTGACTCTCACTGTTATTTATATGTGACTGTCCGTTATTGACTCACTGTTATTTATATGTGAGTGTCCATTATTGACTCTCACTGTTATTTATATGTGACCGTCCGCTATTGACTCTCACTGTTATTTATGTGACTGTCCGTTATTGACTCTCACTGTTATTTATATGTGACAGTTCGTTATTGACTCTCACTGTTATTTATATGTGACTGTCCGTTATTGACTCTCACTGTTATTTATATGTGACTCTCCGTTATTGACCTTCACTGTTATTTATAAGTGATTGTCCGTTATTAACTCGTACTATTATTTATATGTGACTGTTTGTTATTGACTCTCACTGTTATTTATATGTGACTGTTTATTATTGACTCTCATTGTTATTTATAATATGTGACTGTCAATTATTGACTCTCACCGTTATTTATAATATGTGAGTGTCCATTATTGACTCTCACTGTTATTTATAATATGTGAGTGTCCATTATTGACTCTCACTGTTATTTATATGTGAGTGTCCATTATTGACTCTCACTGTTATTTATATGTGACCGTCTGCTATTGACTCTCACTGTTATTTATGTGACTGTCCGTTATTGACTCTCACTGTTATTTATATGTGACTGTCCATTATTGACTCTCACTGTTATTTATATGTGACAGTCCGTTATTGACTCTCACTGTTATTTATGTGACTGTCCGTTATTGACTCTCACTGTTATTTATGTGATCGTCCATTATTGACTCTCACTGTTATTTATATGTGACCGTCCATTATTGACTCTCACTGTTATTTATGTGACCGTCCGTTATTGACTCTCACTGTTATTTATAATATATGACTGTCCATTATTGACTCTCACTGTTATTTATAATATGCGACTGTCCATTATTGACTCTCACTGTTATTTATATGTGACAGTCCGTTATTGACTCTCACTGTTATTTATATGTGACTGTCCGTTATTGACTCTCACTGTTATTTATAATATGTGACTGTCCATTACTGACTCCCACTGTTATTTATATGTGAGTGTCCATTATTGACTCTCACTGTTATTTATATGTGATTGTCTTTTATGCTTAAAAAATGTGTTTCACACTATCAATGTATGCATGCATTATTGTATATGTATGTGTGTGTACATTTTTGGACTGTAAAAATGTGATCCTGCATAAACAAGATTGCCACCCAGAGAATTAACTTTAGGTGGCAGGTGGACAAGGAAGCCCTTTGGCTTATCGAGAATCCAACCCTTTTATCTATGTGTATCCCGCCCTTCTGAGGTATGTGTCGTTTTTATTTTTAAACATATTCACGCTACTAGCACCCACACAATCAGCAGATAATCTGTTCCATTCATTTACAGTCCTTTGTGAAAATGAGAACTTTCTTATATCTAATCTACACTGCTCCTTTGCTAATGTAACTTCATGTCCTCTAGTCCTTCTATCTTTCTTAACTGAGAAAAAAATGTCTATCAATATTTTCATAACCATTCATTATTTTAAACACTTCTATCTGATCTCCTCTCAATCTCCTGGTCTCTAATGTTGTTAAACCACATTCTTTTAGGCAAATTTCATAACTAAGATCCCTCAGTTTTGGTATCATTTTAGTCGCTCTCCTCTGTACTCTTTCTAGCATATCTATGTCCTTCTTGCGATATGGCCTCCACGCTTGTATACAATATTCTAAATGAAGCCTCACTATTGTTTTGCATAGCGGTATTATTAATTCTTTTTCATTTTACGTTATAATTAATCCAAAGATTTGATTTCCCTTTGAAGCTGCAATTCCGCACTGCTCTGAAACCTTCATATCAGCACTAATGGTTAACCCTAAGTCCTTTTCTTTTACAGTAGTACTTAATACAGTACCCCCCATTGTATGTTCTACATCTTCGTTCCCATGTTCAGTGTGGAGGCATTTACATTTTCCAAAATTGAACAGCATTTGCCACTTTTCAGACGATTTGATCAACCTGTCAAGATCATCTTGTAAATGCTGTCTATATCCATCACTTTTAATCCTTCTAAACACTTTTGTATCAACCGTAAATTTCAACACCTTGCTTGTTATATCATCATCCAAATTATTGATGTATATTAAGAATAATATAGGTCCTAGTACTGATCCCTGTGGTACCCCACTCAATACCGATTTCCAGTTTGAAGCCTCCCCATCAACTACTACATGTTGTCTTCTGTCAATCAGCCATTTTTCTATCCAGTTTATTATATAATTTCCTATGCCATGGGGCTTTAGTTTAAGCAGTAATCTTTGATGTGATACTTTGTCGAAAGCTTTTTGAAAATCTAAGTATACAATATCTACTGGTGATCCCTCATCTACCCACTTAGTGATGTTTTTAAAAAAAAAAACATATTTGTTAAGCATGACCTCACTTTTAAAAACCCATGTTGAGATGGGTTTACGAAGTTATGTTTAACAAGAAAATCCACCATGTGATCTTTAATTAGTCTTTCTAATAATTAGCAAATCACTGATGTTAAACTCACTGGTCTATAGTTCTCCGACTTGTTTCTCGAACCTTTTTTAAATAACGGTATGTTTGCCTCTTTCCATTCTACAGGAACAACTCCCTCTTCTAATGACAAATTGAAAACTTGTAAGCGGTACGCTAATTTGTTCTACAATTTCCAATGGTAGTTTGGGCGAAATCCCATCCACTCCAGGTGATTTATTATCCTTCATAGCCCTTATTTTCTTAGCTACCATTTCCAGGGTTACAATTAACTGTCCTAATTAGTCTGAATCTGACCCCTTGAACTTAGCCACTGGTACTGGCAGTGAACTAATATCTTCCCTGATAAACACTGAACTAAAATACTCATTCAGGTCTTCTGCCATTAAGAATCCCTCTGATATTATATTTCCAGCACTATCTTCTAGAGGAACGACCTTATCCTGAACTTTCTGTTTGCTTCGAACATACGCACAAAAATTCTTGCTGTCATGTTTTATATTACTAGCTAATTGTTGTTCATAGCTTCTCTTTGAATTTCTAATTTCAGCTGTAGCTTGGTTAAGTGCTTCTTTATAAATGTTGTAGTTTTCATCATATCCAGTACATCTATATGACTTTCACATCATTTGTTTATACTTAATATTCTAATGGCTTCTTTCGATAAGTGTTTCTTTTTGGACCATTTCCCTTGTTTTTTGAAGGGTACAAATTTATTTCACTCTTTAACATATTCCAGCATTCTGTCGCTGTCTTATTTTTAAGTGTGTTATTCCAGTATATCTTTGCTAAATATTTCCTCATGTCCTTATAGCTTTGTGGAAATTTCTCCTATACTGCTTTTTACTATTCCTTTCTGATTTTACTTTGATGGTAAAATGTATCTGGTTGTGATCACTACTCCCCAGTGGCTCACATATCTTGACATTGTCAACTAATTAATTCTGTGAGGACAAAACTATGTCTAATACATTCTCACCCCTGGTTGGATCTAGCACATGTTGAGAAAGGAAAGTATCTTAAACTAAAACTAAAAACTTGTGGTTCTCACTCCCCATACTCTGAAGAGATTTCCATTGTATATGCCCATGGTTAAAATCCCCCATAATAATACAGTCCCGTTTGCTTACTTCCCTTATAGCGTTTTGTATTTTTTTATTCTCTTCTATGCTTATGTTTGGACTTCGGTAAACTAACCCAACTGTTAACGTTGAGTTTCCTGTAACTATGTTACACCAAACAGCTTCTTTGCAATCTGCTTCTCTTTCTAATTTTATTTCATAAGTCTGGATAGATTCTTTAATATATATATATATATATATATAAAATAACTCCACCTCCCTTTCTTCCTATTCTATCTTTCCTAAACATTACATATCCTGTCAGTCCCAATTCGGCATCTGATATATATATATCAGTGGTGGTCCAGGATTCGGTTATACCTATTATGTGAGGGTCAATATCTTCTACCATACTGTTTGGTTCATTTCTTTCTCAAAAGCCTGCAAAGGGATGAATGTCTATTTGAGGGAAGACAGAAAGACACAGTTGCTGACTTGCTGTTATGTTAGAGTGTTCATAATGCCTACACAACAGAATAAATATGTATGCATTTCACCATGTTGGAATGCTATTAGTTTGCCTTTGTTCAATTCATCTTATAATCAACTAAGTTTTAAACACATGTGGCAAGATCATTCTTATCAGAATATATATATCTGGGAATTACATCTGACGTACTTAGTACTTACGTAATTAATTTTCATAATTTTATTTTGACACAATAATTTCTAATAACAGTTTTGAAGATAGACTAACATTTTTTCTCAGACTCTGCCTAGACATCAAGCAATACTGTAGCCCCAAAAAAAATAGTTTCTAGATTTTAGTGACATTTCCATACTTTTAAAAAATATGTCAAAAATCACCTCAAAATGGCATTTTATTTCATTTGGAGAAATACCCTGAAAGAAAAATGTGCATGTTTGTAAGCACAAATATATTATTAACATTCATGTGGGTTTTTTGTGAACAAATGCATATTAGGCATGGTACAGCTTCATAAAAATGGTACAACAATATTGAAAGACAACCAAAACTTGAAGTGTATTAAATTTGGTACAACCCTTCACTGATCGTAAACAGAGATGGAGTGATTACAACACAAATGTAATCGAGTACGAGTATGATTACTATGAAGGTGTATGAGTACGATTATGAGTACGATTACTTTAGCATGTAATCATGATTACTTTCATGATTACTTTAAAGAATATGCTAATCCTGTTTCTACCATGAATGTGACCTTCTTGGAATTCAAAAACATTGATATTTTTCTGTTGCTATGACAGTATCTAGTGTTCTAATTGATTACTGCTATCCAGGTTTTTTTATATAAACATATATATAAACATATAAAACTTTCAGGTGGTCTTGCCGGTTGCTGATATATATAGATAGCACAATACTTGCACTTGGCTTTGAAGACGTTGTCAGTACATTCTGGCATCTCAAAATGAGCATATGCAGCAGACGACTTGGCAGGCGATGCCATACTTACGCTAAAATATGTGTGTCTTGACGAATTATAGTCGGAATGCCCCACTGCCTGAATACACCACTACCTGAATGCACAAAACCTAGTCGCAATGCTCCAACCGCCTAGTCGGAATGCGCCAACGGCATAGTCACAATGCTCCAACGGTCTGGTCGCAATGCACCACTTTTGGTCGGAATGCCCCACTGATTGTAATATTGTCAAACGTATGCAAATATAGATAATACAATTGTATATATTAAAACATTAAATGAATAAGTAATATAGAAATCACTTGTTTCGTTGACTTTATGTACATTCTTGAAAGTAAACTGTTTTGTCTTCGTATACACGTGTATGACTGTATTACATAACCTGTCATGAAATATCGATTACATTGTCCTTTGATGTGTAGAAGTCATGATGTGAAATAGCCTAATATGCATCCTGCTCATGCGTTGAGCAGATCTTTTAGCTACTCTGCCATTGTTTTATTGAGCAGATCGGTTTGTTTGAATGACGGCATTGCATCAAAAAGAGTGTACATTGAAATAAAGCTTTGGACATCAACGACATCTAATTTATGTTGGCTTGGACAGCGGGTTGAAGACGGGGGGTGGACTATGTATATACCTTTATTATGTTATGATTGATATCGTATATGTATTATATATATATATATATATATATATAAAGACGCACAACCACGCACGACCATGAAGTTGATGAACGACCATGCACGACCATGTAATATAATGTGTTGGTAGATAGTTTGGCCATCGATGGTATATATATGGTTTGTGTGTGCATTATTTAAAATGTTGAGTCTGTTTTCACCCAGGAGTTACACAATTTAGGCATTTTAGCCTTACCGTAAGTACTATACATAGGCATTTTAGCCTTACCGTAAGTACTATACATATATATATATATGTATATATATATATACATATATATATATACATATATATATGAATAGTACTTACGATATTAAATAAAATGATAAAGGTAGATATATACTATTTTCGATTTATATATATATCGTGTTATGTGTTTTATGTTTTAATGCATGTTCACATTTTTGTATTATTTATTATTATTTAAAAACAATTTTTTTTTATTTATCCTTTGTACATATGTTGTATGATGTAAATGATGCATGAATGACTCGGCCATCGAAATAGTGTAAACTAAGTATGTTACCGAGTGAAAATAGAAATTATTAATTAATAAATACATGGAGTGAGACTCTAATAAAACAATCACCGTATTATAGTTACTATATTGTTTCGTGGAAGTTTTCGTTTTTATTTTCTAGAAATAATTGAAGGTTATATCTTATACAAGTGTAGACATTCATTATTAAATTACACTGAAATGATGACCTTTGAATTGTAATGTGACAGGCTAACAACAACAACAGTGAGAATAGTGGCGTGTGTGTGTCAAGAATATTTAGAGGCTTGTGTAATTGGCTTCTCTACTCCTGCTTTGTTTTATTGAGCAGATTGTTGCACCTTGTCTGTCCTTTTGGAGGTCATAGCAGTTGGCTTAATACCCTTGTATTGTTTCATCCAACATACCTTTTTGTTTGACTAACAGCATTGTTGAAAGAACACTTCTGACTATAGCAGCATCTAGCTGAAGTTGGCTTCAGTTTGACTTTGATGACATGAAGGCCTACCTGGGTAATCCAGTTCTTATTAAGTCCTCTTTGAATGCTTTGAATAGAAGTTAGGACCTAGCTGAGCAGATCTTGCGTGTCAGATTTGTGTTAGTATAATGTCTAACGTTACATTCTGAATAACAAGAAAATAGATAGATAGACAGACATGCAGACAGACAGATAGAATTATATAAATCATACATACAAACATGATCAAACAAGTGTGGGTGTGGTATGTTGCCATATTGACTACTGTGAAATAAATTACTAAAAAACAATTCCTGGTGTCTTCAGGTGAACACCCACACTGTTGCTATGCATTACTTGTATGCCATGCCACTTCAGTAGTATGCAATTGATATGGTATTTGTTGTGAATCTAACTACAACCGAGCAAGCGTGTATGTGTGTATGAGTGTGTTATAGGAGTTCTGTGCAAATATAACATTGTCAGTCGTGTCTGCTTCAGGTTAGGCTCGTGGCGCAAAGAAAACTGTACCGCCATCAGAGCAAGGTGACGACATCTCAGCAGAAGGCACTAAACACGTTGTGGACCCAGTACGAAGAAGTGGACAGGATGTCGACGTCAGAATATCTGCGTCGATGCAGCGAGTTGGTGTCTATCGCCAAAGATAAGCTTTAGGTTTGGAGGCGCCAGATTGATGAACATATTACTACATTAATTGTCAGCATATTATTTGCACAGCCCCTCTTTCTCCCGTCTTTATTCCAACCACTACTAATCCCCGTAATCGTAGCACTGCGATCGGAATGAAATAAAAAAATAGCCGGAGCAGTGTCGATGTTACGGGCTACTTTATTCCCTCCAATAACCACTTTTCACCACTCACCCACTAACACTATACACGGATTTCCATATTTTTGTCGCATTGTTATTAATTTTCTTCTTAGTTATATTTGATTGATTGATTGATTGATTGGATAATGTTGTACAATGGTTACATTCCGTATGTATGACTATGATCGATGTCCTAATGCAGTAAAGTGTGTAGAATATGATTTGTTTCAATGTGCTCTACATTGTAGGAACATTTGACGTGTCAGATTTGTGTTTGTATATTGGCTTACGTTACATTCTAAATAACAAGACAATATATATATAGGCAGACAGACAGATAGAATTGTGTAAATCATACATACAAACATAATATCAAACAAGTGTAACAGACGGTGAAATGACATTCAATTCCGGGCTGACAGTGGAGCCAAACAACTATATAAAATAAGTACTTATTGAGTGAACTGGTCAATTTCAGAATAACTGTGTAAACAGCGTAATAATAATTCCACGTGTAGCGTATGGATTAAGTTGTTATAATAGATCAGATATGTAAGATGTAACAACAATAATATTAACTAATGTTCAAGTAGTGTAGCACAAATATTTGTTGATATTCCTATTCTCTAAGAATGTGTGTATTGTAGTCACAGTTTGTGTAAACACTGAATATCACTAAATATTTTTTCCAATGTACTCTACATTGTAGGGACATTTGATGTAGTCACGAAGGTGACAATACAGCCTACGGATGTATATATACGTTTAATTAATAAAATTGTCATCCTGATTTCTGACTACATCTTTTCAGACATGTTGTGTGTGTAGAATTTAACAGTGTAACTTTACAAGGGAAACTATCCATCCGTGTTCTTATGTTTTATGTGTAGCGAACGATTCAGCTCAAATTAACACATGCAACGATCTAGTAATAATAATGACATTATTAATATATATGTATACATAATGGAGGTCTTTAAAAAAACGAACTACGAACTATTCTACATATCTACCAAGTTCCGTTCTTTTATCACCTAATTCACAATAAGTTGTATATTTTTTAACTATGACACCCACTACTAACAGTATAATGTAGTTGAAATTTCAAGCAAAATCCATGTACATATATCACTACCCATATATTGATATACGCAAAGTCGCGTGGGCGATACTTAAAGAAGTCATTATACTAGCCGACTTACTCGGCGTTGCCCGGGTAAAAACAAATAAACAGAGAAATCATAATGTTTTATAATATATAGATACCATAAGAGGTGCATTGCGCCAAACCATTGGAGCATTGCGACCAGGTCGTCATCACCAAAGTGGGGCATTCCGACCAAAAGTGGTGCATTGCGACCACCCCATTGGAGCATTGCGACCAGGCGGTTGGGGCACTGCGACCATGCGGTTGAAGCATTGCGACTAGGCAGTTGGTGCATTACGACTGGTGCATTCAGACAGAGGTGCATTCCGACCATTACCCGTCTTGACAGATAGCTTTATCAAACAGATAAATATATTGCATAGACAGTTGGAACTGAAATGAACTCCACTTCTTAGGTTTGAAGCATTTACAGTGAAACATCAACTGGCCTTGTTGAACTACAGGCTTAGTGGCCCTAGCTCAGTAGTGTCATTGGGTTATACATTCATGGCTTCAGATAAAACAGCTTAATGAAAGATTGTAGGAGTAGCAAGCCAATGACTTGACTGTGTTGTGTTGGAGTGGCAGGCCAGCTATGGCATCCTCATTGACACACACAAACACTGGGCACAGTTACAGATTACCCAGTTACAGATCTCTGCAAGCAAGCCAGTTGCAATTCGTATACTAACTATATTGAGAAAAACAGGGGTGGGAACAAACAAATATGGTTTCTGAATCAAATACAAATATGTTGCATTTAAAAATTTCAAATACTCTCTTTTTAAAATGACAAATACAGTGGCTGTACACATGATCAAATACATTACACTGATAACATTTCAAATCCAGGTGGTCAGATTCAAAAGGATATCCGATTTAGATATGCAGTATATTAAAAGGGACAAACACAGAATACTGTGGTGAACTTAGACAGGTTTACAGTTTATACTTAAACATACTAGACAGGGATTTAGCAGCTAACCACCCACTGGCACCCAGTCAGGACTCAGGAGGTAGGAACCATGACCAATCATTGACACCATACTAACAGTGCAAACAGTACAAGTGGCATGGCTTCTAAAATGACAAAGCAAGATGGTAGGGGAGGCTTATTTACTGCACTGCTTCCAAGAGACTGTTACTATTATAACTTTGTACTACTACTGTAAGCAGGAGGGTGATGTGGTTAGAACTGGCTTCTCTGGAGAGAGAAGGTATTAATTAGGGAAATCTAACTGAATGTTTATGCAACTGAAATGCTCAATAGTAATAGGAAAGTAATAGCTCAATTACTATTACATTTATTAGATTACCTCTGGTATTGACATTTCTATCTGTCTAATCTATTTGCTTGCAACTGTTTATATGAAAAAAATTGTAATCGTGATTAAGTAATCATGATTACCATTACTTTGGTATTGCAATCGAGTACGATTACGATTACTTGGCTTTTTTATCAATGTAATCGAATACGAGTACGATTACTCAAAAAGTACAAGTACGATTACCATGAGTACGATTACAGAGTATGATTACTCCATCTCTGATCGTAAATCAATCCCGTGCAATTTGGCACACGTTTTATTACATTTTTTCATTGGCAAGCAGTTTATTTTTAATACAAATTGACGGAGACATTTGTTTTGAGATATATCCCTCTGTTTTCCCGCCAACTAGGCCCTGCAATTTGTATTTGTAATTACTAAATGTTTAATGACTTCATGTTTATGACTGACCTACGGCCCCACGTTCTAGTATGTGTTTTGGTGGGACCTGATTGGTCTTGGGTCAACCCCGGGTTACTGACAAATGGCGGCATTGTCGAGTGTGGAACGGCGTTTGGTTGCAAAACAAGAAGACTACCGGCAGCATTGGTTATTTAATATCGCAATGCAATTATGTAATCTTCATAAAACAAGATACTGGTACCAGAATAACCTGACTATATGATATGCGTTCACGGTGAGCAAATTTACAATCGTGGACATTTGCGCTGGCATGGAACTGACGTCATCATTTCTATGGAAACGTTATTATAGTTTCTAAGATTTTGAAGGGGAATTCCACTGAGACACGCAGTGGTAGTTTTTAAAGGACGGACTGGTGACATATATATGGCACTAATGCCATGTTTTCTTTTGTAGTACATATGTTCATACCAACACCTACTAATGTTCTATGATGAGAAAAGTAAAGAAATCAACTGACACTGCCTCTCAAACCTTAAATACCATTCTGGTAAGCAGATCTGCCATTTGATCCTGAAACTAGTATGCCTGTAATTTTTTTTTGATGTTCCTACCTGTTTGATAGCTGGTGGGGTCTCTGTATGACTGGCTGGCTTTGGTGTAGGCAATGTCTTCTCCATATCAGACAAGTGCATACTGCTATCATCTGTTAGTTTCCCGCCATGACCACTCTGTGGCGTGTCTAAAAAACAAACATCATATTGACCAGCAGTTGTAATGTAAAGTAATTTGGCCTAACTTCCTAATGTGTACTGCTTTAAAGATGTTATCCTTAATTATTACCACAAAAATCATGATTCCATTATTATCCTCATGATATTATACTTATATGTGATGTTTTTTATGACGTAAATATGAGCAGTTTTTTAACACAAGTTAGGTAAAACATCCCCTACTGATAAGCGGACCTCAGAACAATTACAAAAGTATGTGTAATGTTGTAAACAATCAATTTACATCCATCTAACATCTCGTACGAAACCTATAACCAACACATTTCCATTTTTCCACATTCTTTAATCACACACTTGAATGTCTATCATTTGAATTTTACATGTAAGTACATAAGATATTAAACAGTAATAATTTTAATATTAACTATATGTACACTAACATAATAGAGTTAATTTACACTAACATAATAGAGTTAATTTACACTAGCGTAATAGAACTAATTTACACTAACATAATATAACTTTTCAATGTATACATATACATAATTATATACAGGGTTTGATATTAACTCCCATAAAACACTTGTCCGGTAGGACAAGTACTAATTCATGTTTACTTGTCCCAACAGAATTTACTTGTCCTACCAAAAAATTGCTTTAAACATAAAACGTCAAAACAACCGAGTTATTGCACAGATTTACGCGGGAAGCATTTGCAATGAGACCTGTGACAGATCAACATAGTGTACGCTGCGAGCCCTAGGTTTTTTGGTAAATAGTGATCGTTATAAGATAGTAAGTGTATTTTACACGTGATATGTATAATTGTATACATGTGTCGTAGATATTGGTGACATGTTCTGAAGAAGTTTGGACATTCTACGACTATGTGGTTATTTTCATGTCGTGGTTATGATATAGGTCAGAAAGAAAACAACAACTGGATTTGCTTTTTAAATTAAAAAGACTTATTTATTTTAACTTCTTGACAATGTGTGGAATTGCGTGTAATATTATGTATCATTATATGTGCACATGTTTGCAGTCCAACTAGCGCTGCGGACTGCATCGGTGGTGAGCGTCTTCGATGTTGTCTGTGAACGCCACCAGCTTGTATTATCGCTCACAGCAGATGCAAACCACGGCAACATTTTAACAACAAAGGCGCATAAAATAATATAAAAATAATATTTTAAGAATATGTTTTTCTACGTGGAATGATCGCACTATAAACAAGAAACGACATAAGAATATAATTTAGCTGCATAAATAATGTGTTGGACACCTACAGAACATATACATTCACAGCCGCAGGGCAAGTTGTGTAGAAAGTTAAATGTATTGGACACTCATTAACAGAACATGGACATTTGAGGGGCAGCAGCTGGAACTTTTAAATAAATAATATTAAAAATAAATTGGTTATCTTTTGCATATTTTTCATGACAATCTTACGGCCAGACACCCCAGGTGAAATGGTGTTTTTTTTCACAAAAATTTTCAAAATGGTTTTCTGCCAGATTATGCTACTATTGCTAGTAGTTGTATTTAACTGTATTAGTGTTGCACTCAGATGCATGTATACAGTACATTTGCTACTTCTTTTTCTAAAGGTATTTCCCGGTTTATTCGCAAGGTGACACCACCAAACCACGTGGCCTTCACCTTGCCGTTGTTGGTCACGTTACGAAATACTTTTGTCACCAGTCAAATCTGGATTTAGGCCATATTTATTAGTAGATAAAGAACAAAAAGCATGTCTATCTCTGACCTACAACCGAGACAACTTCCAAACACTGTAAAATTTAGTCCAAAGGATGTGGCAAAACTATGAAAAATGGCGTCCAGTCCGACAGTTTTCCAAGGCAAGAGTCTTGGAAAACTACATTGCCTTTGGCGTTCATTGGCTTTGCTATTGAATGCAACCATTCGCATGAGTTCAGTTTTGCCGAACTATTGTTGAATTATTACCAAAGTTGCGTTTACCATCTCCTATAACTAAGTCGGGTCTAAGAATTCTAACCGAGATAAACCGGTGGTATTTCAGAACCGGCAGCGTTGGGCTGGTAACATTTTGGCAAATTGAATCGGCGGGACGGATTTTGAATTGGAGGCTGCCAATTCAAATTTTGAACACTGCCCTTAACCAACATGGAATTTTGACTTTAACAATAAAGGTGATAATTATCTTCCAAAGGGTCATAAATTAATCCCTGAAAGTTTGGCACTCGAGATGCAAACCGTCTAGGGAAAAAAACGTTAACACACACATATATATGCTCACACACACCGACACATACACATCACACTAGCTCTATCAATAAATAAATAAAAATGAAACCTGTTTCTAGTATCCAATGGAGAATGTTTTTTAACTGGTGAAGCCCTGTAAAAATTTGGTGTACAGAGGGCAAACGTTGTCCTGCTCTACTACAAATTACAACATAACGCTATAATTGCACTTTTGCAAGTTACCTAATATAATGATCCTAGTAAATTACTAAATTCCTTTGATGATTTTAACAAAACTACCCTCTTTAAAAAGGTAAGTTCTTATATAGTGCAGTATCCTGTCTTTTGGACTGCTCAAAGCTTTACACTTTAAAAAACTGATTGCATACTCCATTAAGTTTAAAATATTCATGTGACTCACCAGGTTCTGACTTGATAGAGTTGCGCCTGCTGCCGTTCATGGAGCCGCCAAGTACCGGACTGATGACTGTGGCTTCTCTCAGTCTGTTGTCTCCTTCACTAGTGGTAAACGACGGAGACTGGTGCTCAAGCTCCTCCAGTTGCTTCTGGTAGACCATGCGCCTCTGTTCCTGCTCCGCCAGCTGCTCCTGCAGCTGCTGCCGCTGCTTTTGATACTCCTTGTACAGTTCCTGACTCGAGTCAACCTGACTTTTACCATTGCTCTGCTTTGTATTTGGAAGTCCACCGGCTGAGTATGATGGTCGACCATTGCTGGTGACTAAGCTATGACGTGGCGAGGCAGAACGGGCTCGTGTGTGACATGGTGATTTTATAGATGCCTTCTCACGTGGGTATGGAGTAGACGTCTTCATGGCTCCATGCTGCAGCTTTGGACTCTGTGGAGATGCTCTGCCTACGTCCGAACGTGGTGGCAATTTATGCTTCTGCACTGGCGATGGTATTGGTAGACTATCATCAGCAATTAAACTGCTCTGCGTGTTGAGGATTCCACCTTCAAAGAGTTTATCAACGGATGTGGTCATCAGGGACTGGTTGCCCAAAGCAGCTAGGGTAGAATTCAGGTGGAAACCAGCAAACGAGCGAGACATAGATTTCACCTCATTTGACGTGGTGTCGACTTCTCTGTGTGGTAACGACAGACCGTACGCGAGGCCATCGTACTGCGGGTTTAATGAACGAGACATGAAATCTGCTGAGCGAGGCCGGGTTGCTGAAATGGCAGAATGTGGAAACATCTTCGGTTTGATCGGAGTCACAAGAATCTGTTCAGACCATGACGCTTCCAGCAGTGGCTTTTCTAAATGTTTCACATCAATGTTCAACTGCTTCTGTTCAAATGGACAGCAGAACGCATCATGTGACACTGCTTCTAACCATGACAGCAGACTCAAATCAGCATCGCAGAACCCAGTCCCATTCAACATGGGTGACAATGTAAGGTCTTTATAATTGTATCTGGTGCCTGTTGCCTTGTGCTGGCAATAATCAACACATGACTCGTACAAAATTCCTTTGATCAAGAGCTGCACAAGTCTATCGTTTTTCGATACCGAGGTGCTGCTGTCAGATTTCCGAGAGCGCTTGTCAGATGGTAAGAACATCTCGACTAGTGGCTGAATGTCCTTGAAGCACTGCACGCGACCAATGCTCGGATTCCAGTTACTGTAATCATCGTGGTTGGACAGATGAGACAGCGTCAACAGAAGGCACAGATTGCTGTACTCCTCTTTTGTAGCACACAACTGTTCCAGATTATTCAAACACTTAACAATCTCATCAACAGTCACCTCATAATTAAGCAACGGTCCTGGCTCAGCTTTGATACAGAGCAACTCCAGGTATTTATGCTTATATATGAGATACTGAAACCTTTTCAGGTCGAAGCTGTTAATGCTGCTGAGTGGACGTATGAAATCGAGAACGTCATCCCATTGTCCATCAAGGATCAGTTGGCGTAAAAACAGCATGTCGTCCGAGAAGCTGCCGTTAATGACCCCAGTTTCTCGTTCCAGTGACAGCATTGAGATGTTTAGATCATGGTTGTGCAGGAACTCCAACATGAGCTTTAGCACATCAGCCTCACTAAAACTCAGCATGGTCGATGGCATTTTGTTTGTACTGTCAGTCAAGTCCTATCTTTAATTATTTATTTGCACATCTGTGGATATAGTTCACTGCCAGATGAGATTCTTCACACGTTCATAGTGCCGTCAAATATCATTGTAGCATATCCAGTAGGAACTGCAGCAAAACCAGAAAAACACTGATCAAGATTTCAATTTCGAGGATATTACCTTTCAAACAAATATGATTCCATCATATTTTAACAATACACAACCAACAAACTGCATATATATATATATATCAACAATGTTAATCCGATTAAGTCAAAAGATGATGGTTTCCATGATTGGCATGAATGAAAAGGAGCATGAGTGCCATGACGAATAGGGCCTCACATCAGTTTGGACATCAAAACAAGACCTTCTAGCTTCCCTCTTCAATTCAATATCTTTATTTCAGACTCAACTGTGCAGCATCTACAGATGTCCATACAAATATATAAAAAGAACACCTACCATATGATATGTAGACTCAATCAAAACTATTATGTATATATACAACATCTGGTGGATTACCCAACATCTTTATCCAATGTCGTTGTATCCGAGAAAGCCACTTTAAATAACTCACTGTTGATGATTGCAATCGCCAGCTTATTATAAGATGCATCAAGTCTCAAATTTATATATATAAGATTTCTAATCACAGCTTTACTATAGTATTAGGTACAAGGTATTCTACAAACGTGGTAGAAGCACTGCAGTATTTAGCCATTTTAGGTTTACGCAGTAATAATCGAAAACATTATTGTATGCAACATGGAGCTTATTATGCCAAGTTATGCCTTAGGCTTATACTAGTTATGCCATGGCCCATGGGCATGGATACTTGTTACTATGTATTCCCACTATACTGTCTACGACTACAGAACAGTTGTGCAGTATACATTGGAGAACAGAACGTTTCAAAATTTAAGCAAGATTGTAAAGATTAATTTGTTTAACACATGTACCCTTTGTTTCTTTGAAATATTAGAAATGCACTTTAACGTACTTTGCTTATATGATATCTCGGAGTCGGTGGAATGAAACCATTCTAAATTCTTGGACTTCATCATACTCCTAGAAATTAGAATTGCCAATGAAATGTTCCGATTCCGGGCAATCGTTATGTGTGTACTATGGTGTTCACAGCAAATATAGAAGGAAACCATGACCTTATTTGATTAATACTGCACTGACCCTTTCGGAAATTATCAAAAGACTGCGTCCCGTTTCTGATCTAATTAACAACACGCTTTGAGTTTGACATACCGTTTCTTGACAGCGGCAGCGAGAATTCAGTGAAGCCGAACAGACACTTCCCGAGAGATTACGGAAACTGTCGATGTTAATCAGACGGTCTAAATAACGAAATATATTTATCGTAGCTATAGGAATAAATAAATATATAACATTTACGGTGATTGCAATTGATAGATATAAATTATATAATGTTATTAATCAAATAAATATAGATTTCCCTAACCAAATGACGTCAGAAAGGGCTATCCTAATCAAAGATGGCGGTTGTAAACATGCCGATAAGGCCAGGCAAAAAATAAACATGGTTCTCAACCAGTTAACAAATTAATTTGAATGAGCGAAGCGCGCCCCTGATCCCCATGTTTTAGTTGACCAAGGTGGCTGATTTACACTGAAGCATTATACCTTAGATACCGGTAATGCATAAATGTAAAGACTCCAACCAAGAAAGCAGGCATACTTTGATGCCAAGTTTTCAACCATGCTTTCTTCACAGGACTTCCATAAACATGTTGCGAAGTAAAACAAAACTAAAGGCAGTGACAAAAAAGAATGTCAGGTCAAAATGTTTTTGACCTGACCTAACACTACTTTTGTGACATACCAGAATATGTTGTAACCGGTAATTGTAATTATACATATCTCAACTCAAGAAAGGTTTCAATAGCATTGATTATTAACTGCACTGTAAAAACACATTTGTCAAATTGCTATCAATAGATACCTTAATTAATAATCGTAGCCAATTTGGATACTGCTCTTTGCATACTTTGCAGTGACTGGTATCTAAAGAATAAAGTGTGGAGTTCCATAAGGTCAAGGTTCAACGTGTTGGTTGTCAATTGCTTACTCTATAGGGGTAATGCTTTCCAGAGAAGTTGAATCAGTGTTGGAATGAACCAGTCTGCCAGGGAATGAAGTGTAAATTGTTTTTTCATGTATTAAAGACCAGCTACAATGCTATGCAAGAATTTACCTTTAGCAATATTGTATATTGCAAGAGGATAATTTGGCTTATGCACAAACCATTTTAAACTTTACTATTTTTTATTTAAAACAATCTCGATCTCTCTATATATATATATGTACATATATAAAACTAATTGTTGGGCATCGTAAGTGTATTTCCTTCTATAGGTGCAGAGGTTCACACATCTCTTTACATGTTCACTAGTTTCCTTGGACCAGTGGCAACACCTGATCTACCAATTGGCAATATACTAAAAGAACTAAGGATAGTTATTTGCTTACGTTATGTATTTGCTTTGCCGCATATGGGATAAATGGGGAACTGCAGTGATTAGTGACTCTCCACAACATGCTACTATGTGTGGGTTACATATAGTAATGGTGATGATTGATACCTTTGGTATGTCGAACCATGGGTGTAAATTAGTACTACACTGTATTTCAATATCAACAACATCCACAGAAATGAATCCCCATGAAATTAGTACTACACTGTATTTCAATATCAACAACATCCACAGAAATGAATCCCCATGAAATATTTATTTTTGCAAATATAACTAAACATTGTATATAAAGGTAAACAATCAGTTCAAAAGAATCTAGTCCTTTCAAGTTTTTAACATGTATACAACACTTAACGTATGTAAAAATTGCATCGCAAATTACTTTTATAAAAAATTATTATCGACTGATCCTGACTGATAATATCTTGAGTGTAGAAACATGCAATTTTCAGCAAAACAAAAACACAAAGCAAAGGGTACATGTGCATTTGTTAATCAAATAATATACACGGATAATATTCAGGGTCTACAGACAATGTTACTGGTTGGAGATCATATCATGAAAACCTCCACTTGAATATTCTGCACTCCACGCACAAGACCTTTATCTTCCTGAAACCTGCATGGACTTTATTGAAAGTCGTACAAATGTACGTCAAAATATGATTTGTACACATCAAATTTCTGTAAAAAACCCTCAAAATTGACACATTTGTTTATTATACATAAATACTACTGTCTATAAATCATACAATTGCATCTTCGAACAATGGGTCTTCGTCCATGACACGGTCGAAACTAAACCGTGACAAATCGATGCTTTTGAACTCGTCATCAATGATGAGTTCCATGAGAGCGCGCCCAATGGCCAGTGCATGTTGAATGCCATGACCGCTTGAACCGTTCGCAAACAAGATATTCCGATGGTACGGATGGTTGCCGATGATCAGATTCTGGTCGAAGTAGTTGTAGTCGTAATAACCAGCCCATGCATTCTTCACCTGGAGGAAGACAGAGAAAGCAGTTTAAACAACCAGTTGGCATTCGTCAGTAGAAATAGCAACGTTTTTTAGTAGTGTAGAGAATTTAGAACGATAACACACATAGTATAAATATTCTTAATTACTGAATGTTGTAGTGCTCCGAAAAGTCAATTTATATGCAAATGGCTATAGCTGGGGTGGGGGATTTGTTTACTACATTTGAGGCCATCTGGTTTTGGGGAGGCAAGAGCCCTATACGGAGGGCCTTTGTTTGGAAGGTTACTGTAAGTTCACTGGCTCCCTGCCAAGATTTCTAGACACCCCCTAGACTTCAGAAATGACATAATCAAGGGGCAATGTCTGTTGAACTGATTGCCAAGATGCTGGTTTTATTAGCTTTACTAAGCAGGTGACACATGGAGATGGGGGTTGACTAGGAATAATGCAGAGTATATATACATCGGTGGGGTCAGGAAATATGCAGTTATTAAAAAAAACTGGTCAATACTTTGTTAGAGGTTGATTTCATAAATCAGTTACAAAACTTTCATCGACTGTGTACAAACAATGATTTTCTCAATCACAGTGCCATATGTAGTCTGTCTGTATACCGCTCCTGACCCAGCAGGGAGTCAGTGATGACACTATTGTTGTATACACTACCTGTTTGGCATCTCTCACACACCCAACTGGGAGGCAACTCCAACTGATGAGAGCAAGACCCAGTGGGTTAAAGATACAGACCACCACTCTGTGAGCCAATGCCAAGTTACACATTTACCATCTGTATGGTATCTTTTACTTCCCCGGCAATAAACACCAAACAAAAGGGACCAATAACTTTTAGGGTCTCTTCTGAAAGATACAGGCTATGTGAGGTGAATAAAATTTCCAAAGTTTCGAAAGGGTAGCAGGTGAAACTGAACCACCATCCACTCAACCGACAGTCCGGTGCTCTACTGCACTACCACCACTCCCCACTGGACCATTACTTACCATCCCAGAATGCTTGGTTACATCATCAACTACTTCTCCGTGAAGAAGCATCACTTCTATGTACAAGGCTTCACCTACCTGGGCATGCTCAAAGCTGGGCATTCTCTTGACAAGAATAGGAAGCACATGCTCATGAAAGTAGTTTGTTTGCATGCTATAACCGAGGTCATCATACAGATCCTGCAAAACATTTCGGAAGATTAAACTATCTTCTGGGTAGATCACAGATGTTGACATAGCAGTGTAAAGCATAAGCAGAGGAAACATCAAGAGGATGGGGATTGGTGTGAAAAGCAAAAAAAGATTGTTGGCACTTGTCTAGAATCAGGGCCTACTTAATTTTTGCCATTATAACTACATTCTTGCCTCGTTTTTATGTTATCGTTCATTTCAAACACACTGTGCTGAGATAATGATCACAGTGGCACCAACTGATGCAAAATGGGGAACCATTTGCTCCACTAAAAGTGCCTATGTTTGATAAAAATATTGACAATTTTTTTACATGAGTGGAATGTGGAATGACAAAATGAACACAGTTGGATATAAATATAAAGCAGTGATGTTGTTACAATGGCAAATGCGATGTGAGTCCAGATTGTAGACAAGTATCAAATTGTCTTGTCTGATCACCTTCAGTGATTCAAAGGCAACACATCGGTGGGCCAACACGGGCCAAATATGACTATCAAAAAACTCATAGTCGACTTCCAGATTGGTTGTGTCTGGTTCCTCAGCATCCTAAGTTCACAGAATAAACAAATACAAGTAAAATACACTGTTCCATGTTCACATTGTAAACTTTGGGGGTGTTTGTCAAAGACCAAATAACAAACTGATATTTTGTGGTCATTCTGTCAAATTTGCACACATTAAAAAAAAATGCTGAAATGTCACTCTTAGTTCTTCACATCACCAGTTACATGCTGCTGAAAAGTTATATTTTACTAGCCTGCAGTTTGTAGCATCATCTCCCACAGTGGGGTGAGCTAAAACATTTCTAATACAATAAAACACCAACAAAATTTAAACCTTATTTACATGAAATATTACTTATTATTACAAATGATGTCAAAGAATCTTTGTGTAGTTTTCTAAAAAAATTCCATTAAAACTACTTGATTTAAAACAAGCAAATTTATTTTGTTGACAAACTGTAAATGTCTCGTTGACTATACTGACAGAGGTTGGAGAAGCGCCACATATGTAGTAGCCTGCCAGTCCCTCCCGTCGAATGTACACGCCAGACGGGTCAACCATAAACGGCATGTTCAGTCCTGGCCCATCTGGACAGTGTATCACGTAGACATAACGCTTCCTGGAGCAAAGAAACAAACACCATCTAAGCCGTGTTGCCAGAAGTGGGGTGCAAATCTGCGTAAGTTACGGTGAAGTGACATCCAGAGCCTAGTAATTACATTGATATGTCTTCCATAAGATGTGGGAAAACATTTATTCAACACAGTCGGGAAGTCTCATATAGAAGGGTACAATGGCCCTCCATAAAGTAAAAATGTAAGTTCTTATATAGCGCAGTATCCAGTCTTTAGGACTGCTCAAAGTACTTTACACCTTATTCCCTGGCAGATCTGTTCAATCGAACACCATCTTGATTTCTCTTGAGATGCATTCAGCCATGCTGCAGTTAATGTGCAAAGACTATTCATACACAAATATTCTCTTCTCTCTAGAGCCAGAGTGTAGTCATTAATACAGCCGAGTCTCTTTATTTATATTAACATTCATACCCAGACAATTTGATTTGTAGTATGCTGAATCTGCCAGTTTAAAGTTGCAATGTCTGTTCCTCCACTTATTAGTATTTAATGATATTACTGTTCTTAATACGATACTTATAAAAAAGGTAAATTCTAGTATATAGTCCTCATGACTGCTCAGAGCGCTTTAGACAGTATACCAAAGTGCATTTACTAAGCATGTAGCATTTTTTTGTCAGTATTGTTCGCCCACAAAAAACCTGACTCTGATAGGTGTTTCTGATTGTTATGACCACAAGTTGTTACCTGGGTTCCACCGGCAGATCAACACTTAATGGTCCATCTCCACTGCCGATTCCTGCCAGGCGGGCGACATCTCGAGACCATGGTCCTGCACAGTTGGCACACATTGCGAAGGTCATGGGGTACACGAGACCATCTGGGGCCTTCACCTGCAGTTCATTGTTAAACATACCCAATTAACAAAGCTATCAAGTGTTATACATTAAGGTGGACACCAGCAGCGATTTAATTAAGGCCTTTCATTTGGGCAAATTGAAATCATGCTATGCCAGTATATTTATGTGATAGTAAATAAATATTAAGTCTTAAGCTGAGGCTGTCTATTCCTAATTTGTTAATATAATAATACTAATAATGTTTTTGATACTAGACTAACTATTTTCAAGGCATATGGTCTGCCATATTGCGTATAATATTAATATGTCTGTAACAATTTTCTTTTCTGAAAACTCAGCCCGCAAAATGCTCAAATTCAAATTCTAAATGCGCTCTCTTGTGGCAATATTGCCAGCTGGCTTATCCGCAAAACTGTTTGCGCTCAACGCGCTCGCATTTTCCCACATTCAAGACAACAAAATCAGCAAACTTCCTGTTAATAATAACCACCCTGACCAATTCCGTGCAGTGGAACAGACAACCAGCAGTTTTCTAAGACTTTTCATGTGGGGAAATTGAAATACCACTCTACCGGTAGATGTTGATATGATATTAATCAAACTTATATTAGTCTTAAAACTCTGTCCTCATACTTTTAGTGTGACCAACTTATGCCAGCCTTGTCAGACTCTGTCTTTATATCTAACAATAATATTTGCTACTTTAGCAGGTAAGTTGGAAAACTGTGAACAGCCTATGTCATAGTAGAGAGTTGGACCGTTTTTTCCTTTTCCTAAATATTTACTGTCCAGTAAAAATAATTGAATAGTTTATCAGATGATTTCATCCAAAGTAAATACGATATTTATGCAAATGTGCTAGTGTATAGTGAGTGAGCATGTATTCTGTGTGTATGTGCGGAGGGAAGTCTAGGTTACTGCGTACCATATGCAAGGTAGGCATTCTGACCTTATGTATACAAACAGGGAGGTCAGACCTCATCTGCATGATGTGCTTGGAGGGGATGCTATTTTCCTATGATTTTATACATCATTTAGAGATGATCTAATATATGGCAATAAAACTGCAATTCCCATGATTCAACCTGTCCTAGTCTGCGATCGTGAATTCACTAAATGTTGCTGGATGTATATTTGAAATAATCACTTTAATCAAGTGCAGACGTTTCCTTTCTTTCAACACTCCATTGATAAGCGTTCGGTGAGTCTCGCCATCAAATCCGACCACTTCGCCAGTGATGAACGTCGTGTTCATTGAAGCCAGCTTCATTTTCAAGGCTGCCATGAGGAGCCATGGATCAAACCAACCCTCATTCTGCAAACCTGAAAGTGAAATAAGGATGTATGTCACTGTTAAAACAATGCCTTTCCAACTGCCACCATTTGTGTGGCTCTAACACATTTCAGCATTCCACATCTGGAGTGCAGTGGCACAGTGGCTAGAGCACCAGACTCAATCGAGAGAACCCGTGTTCAAATCCTGTGTTGCTGTGTCGAACCTTAGGCAAGTTCGTTCACTATATGTTGCTCCAGTTCACTCAGCTGTTTGAATGAGTACCTGGCTATAGACAATGGTGGACATTTGTGTACCAATAGCCATCATGCATTAATTGCAGTGTGGCTGAATGCTTCCCAGAGAAGTCAAGATGGTGTTCCATTGAACAGGTCTGCCAGGGAGTAAAGTGTAAAGCGCTTTGAGCAGTCCTGAGGACTGGATACTGCGCTATATAAGAACTCACCTTTACCTTTTATACCTCTGGAAGGTATCCACCAAACGGACAGTTGCAGGTGTATTATTTTTCCTTAAGACACAACTGTAGTAAAAGCCTGTATTGAAAATGTCCTAATTATCATGCACTATATTATTGTAAAATGTATTGGATAGCATAGCAGATGTTCTTAAATTCAATAACTACCCCCTATTTCATGGCTATTTGAAACTGAATGTATAATACTGATGAGTATATGTGAAACAGGTAGAACATTACAAGATTCATGATGTGGTGTGATGTGTCCATAGAACATTTTGCAAGTCAAAATATATACAGATATACACAGTTTCCAAAGGTGAGAGTACAAAGGTTGATTGATGAAATATGCAGGACTGCTATAAACTACTTGAGTTTGTACACAGAAAAAACATGTACCAAGTAATCTACTTGCTTTGTCCTTCTTCATCCACATGTCAAGCATGCAAGCTCCACATGGTGCCATTACGGTTGTTCTCATTAATCAATGTTCTCAAACACAACTTACGGCAAACTTACCATAACTCCCTAAAGCAATATCGTCAGTGTTCAGCCACGGAAATTTCTTTCTCAGTTTCTCCGGTGACGTCAACTCTACTTTGGCCCCTTGTGAACTGAAACAGAAACAACTATCACTGGGACAATCTGTATTTTGAAATATTCATATAGCATCCATATTGGGTTTGCAAATACAACTGCTGTACTACACCGATGGAAGCAGCAGCGTATTACTGCTTCATTGGCAGAACCACACAATGCCTGGTAGATGTCTTCACAAATCTGCAGATGTTTCATCACGGTCTCAAGGACCAATCCCAGTTACCATGGTATTGTGGAGCAAGCGACATGCCTTAGGGAAGCTTAGGCCATCAAACACTTGTTCTCTTTAGGAACAGGATGGTATAATATATTCATGTGCAAGGTAGATTATACTTAACTGCTGCATGGGCATCATCGCGACCTGATATAACTGCTGAAGAGAATGTTATACTGTATTACATTTCACAGGAATGTTTTCCACTATCTAGGCATTCATTTATATTAATATTCATACCCAGATGATTTGATTAGTATGATGTTGAATCAGCTATATTAAAAGTATGATGTCTGTTCCTCTAATACCTCTATTTATTTGCATTTATTGATATATTATTTTTAATACTACAATGTATGCTACAGATATACTGCCCACCAATTTGTATTTAATAAGTTGCATTTCCTTCTTTTTTTACTCAAAAAACCAACCAACTCCAATAAGTATTTCTGATTATGCTTTGTAGAGGCAACAAATAGTGTGCACAATAACATAATCTAATACAAATTTACTTTCACAAACAAAGTGACAAGCGGAATATTTATGACACTTTATAATGTAATAGAACACACTCCTATTAACGAGCAATCACTTTCCATCGAAGCCATGTTGAATTTAATTGACAGGTACTGAAATTTACCAGCTCTGCCTCTCCCAGAAATAGTCAAGCTATCCACACTAGTTAACAACCATGTCGATATTTGTTTATATCAAACAGGCACCGTACCTTTGAATGCAATTACAATGAAATTACATATTATATAAAAGTGGTAGACAAGACTTATTTCAGCAAAACTGTGATTCTGTACCTAGAAATCTTATCAATGACATCACTTACATTTGTATGTCATGGTTTCTCTTTAGATTGTCCACTCCGTTCTCTGTCGCCAAGAACAGATATCCCTGGGGGTTGAAATGAACATCTGGGAGTTCTTTCTCTGACCAGACACAACAACAAAGCACAGTTACAGTTCCGGTTAAGATTGATCAAGTTAGTAATCTGTTTATCAGCGATACATCCACAATGTATGATAGATAATCATGCATCAGCTCAACACAGTCATATAACAACTAAGAATATCACTCATGTTCAATTGACTAATCCAGAGTTGGGGACAAATATTTAAAGTAGTTCGTAATATGTGTTAAATGTGTGATTTTGCTTAAGTTTGTACTTAACTTATTCCATGTTACATATTATTAAATTTGTGTATTGGTTTACCTAACTTAACACACCATTTCACCATAATTTTTATTTCACCAATAATACTCTATAAATAAAAAAAATATCATAAAACATGACAGATTGTATTACAAATATATCTGGCCCTTTTGATATAGTGGTTTTAAAAATATATGAAAGATATGTAATGTAAAAATGCAACAATTTGACCTTGAACATTAAAAATAATGGCTGCATCTGTACATCTCCAGATTACGCGATGTTTTTGTGTCCTGTTGTTATGCTTACCTAGAACACCAAGGTGTTCCTTAACATTGCGGAGAAATTCAGCAGAAAAGAGCGACATCTGAACATTTTCTGGCAGTGAGAACTGTTGTCGAATGCCACCAACCGACAGTACACTCGCAGCACGTGAATACTGGAACAGAAACAACAAAGGCTACAACAAAGAAACAACATGCTATAACTCAGATGAAACAAGCATAAATTGATGCAAGTCATGTCTAAGATACAGGTGTTTATGAAAGAAGTGACACAAGTACAAACAATTAAATTAACAATTAAGAACTGACCATATTCTTGTTTATTGGTCAATATTTGTCATATCTGAACAATTACAAAGTTGACTTACAAGCTAACATAACACTTGGATTGTGCTGAACATTTAATAATATGCCATTAACCAAATACAATATGGTGGGTGAAGATCTAATTTGTTCTAAAGATAATTATGTGGAGTACTAAGGCATAGTAGTCAGAGCATCACACTCTCACTTAAGAGGTTCTGTTTCTGCCACCTTGAACCTTGGACACATTTGTTTATAGTTTATTGAGTTATACTATGTTGCTCCAGTTCACTTAGCTTTATGAATGAGTATCTCGCTGTAGACAGCGGCAGATATTTGTATAATAATGTTCTTTGTTCAGTAATTGCACAGATTTTTAACAGCATGAGATGGTGTTTAATTGAACTGGTCTGCCAGGGAGAGAAACTCGTAAAGTGCTCTGTGCAGTCTTAAGGACGGTGTACTGAGATATATAGTAAGACCTTATAATAATAATAAATAAACAGACTAATAGCCCAGGGTAATATGAAGATATGCCTGACTTTAACAATGGAGTGAATGAACCAAATGAAAGAGATATTTATAAAAGCAATGTTAATGCAATTGAGAACACAATTTAAAATGGTCTGCACACTGCAGAAATTGACCACAGATATGATGTAGGGTGTAGATACAATTCTAATGATCAAGACTAAGAGGTAACAACAAGAGTTGCACCTGGGTGAAAACATCTGCATTCTCACACCCATTCTCGGAGCACACACGACGCATCATCAGTGACACCGCTGGGAAGAGCGGACTGTGTGAACAAACGAGGCATGGACAAGGAGGTGGGATACCAATTCAAGGTTGGGGCCGAAGTACTCATTACTTGTACTCGTTGGTACTTGAGTATTGATTTTTCATGAAGTACTCGTTACTTGTATATATTAAAGTACTCGTACTCGTTACTCATTAAAAATATGAGTATTTACGAGTACTCTGGGAATACTTTGTATGTATTTTATCATAACATCATGTATTATGATCTTCAGTACAAATGTCTCATATTTTGTACTGATGTCATGATATTCTCATTGTATATGAGCGCTGGGTTGTCATGAACACTGTTTAGTGACTAGTTCAGATCACTTGAACAAGACTGGGAGACAGGACTGACCATCACATCAATGACCAATACTGGCATTTGAATGTCAAATAAACCCACAATGGCTTCAAACAGTCTCCACACTGAGTAGACCTGACCAGCTGGTGTTGTCTAATCCAGTCATACTGTCAGAAACTGGCTTCCTTTTGAAGATCTGCCACATCTCTTGAAAGGCATAGCTGTTTACAATCACATTGTCAACAGGCTCAAGGCTGCATGAGTGAATGAAATAGAATTAGGTGGAATGGGGACCCAGGTGGAATGCTCAGGTGTAGGTCAGTCCAGTGACTAGACTTCTACCAGTCCAAATTTGTTTTGGTATTAAAAAATTTGGCAGAATGCGTGACTGCACAACAGGAGGAGCAGTTTAACACATGATTAACGAAAATTATATTAAGTACATGTGCTCGAGTACTCTCTCAGATGAAGTACTCATTACTCGTACTTGTCACAGTACTTGTACTCGTTACTCGAGTACTTTAGTCAGGTACTCGCCTCAACCCTGGACACCATGTCTTGTAGACTAAGGGAATTCATCCCAGACACATAAACAAAACCAGTCAGTCACGACCTTAGCCAACACTCACTGGTGTGCCTCAACCGCATAAGAACAGGCTATGGATGATTCAGACACAGTATGAACCAGATAGGGCTAGCACAATCAGCTTCATGTGATGCCGAAAGGCAGATGCACTCCACATCACCAGTGAGTGTCCGCTACATAAACGCAGCAGCGACCTGGTCAGGCTGGACGAGAGAGCACATGCCTGGCTTCAGGACCTTAATTGCACCACATGACGACTCCCCCTCCTTGAATCATACGCATGAAGAAGGAAATAATTTGTACACTTCATCATGCCCTGGTCTCCTGCCAGTGCCATCATTGTGGACCCTAGCGACATTCAGGGAGGCCGAGATGGGATCACAACAGGCCTTGGGTCAATTACATTGCAATGTAATCTATTACTATTACTTCATATTTTTCCTATTACTATTACATGCTGAATTATTCCTATTACTATTACATTTGAAGCAATTACTATTACTATTACAATTTTCATCGGAACATTAAGGTATAATGCACTGTATGCATAAATACAATAAGTATAATTGTTTGATTCACAGTCTCAAGAAGTTAAACAAGACAGGTGAATCTAACTTGCCATTTATTGATACCCATGCCCAAAGTATTTGAAATAATATTTGAGACTGTCATGTTCATCATCATCATTATGGAAGTATTATAAAGTATAACAAATTAATAAATATTTACAACAAAATATATCTATATCATATATAACATATTTAGTACAATCTACTAACTACATTGACTAAGGACAGAACATAAATGTTGCATTTATATTTAAATACCATACTGGAATGAAAGACAAAAGCAACAGTCAATGCCACATAACTAGGTGGATTATATTACAATCTAATTAAACCACATTACTCTACTGCTGCCACCATGGAGGCAGTCACTAAACCCATAGGCTTACTTGAAAAGGGTAGTTGGCAACTTGGCACAAGTGGCTTCAAGGCAGTGAAAGCCCAGTTTAATCCCTTTAGTCAATGCAGCAACTACACTGTACCAGTATCTCTTACTATGTCAACGCTCATAAAACTCTAGGATAAAACTTCACCAGGGCAAGTTGAGAAGGGGGGAGCAACAATAAACCTGGTGAAACTAGTGGAATCTACAATCTAATCAAATGGAATAGTTATGTAGTTGAAATTTTGTTTAAATGTTCAATAGTAATTTAACAGTAATAGGTCAATTACTATTACATTGCTTCCTATTACTATTACACTGAGTTTTTGCTTCACCTATTACTTCAATATCTGTAATCGTTACTATTATTATTACATATTACTATTACCGCAAGCCTGGATCACAATGGATTGATGTGCATGCTCATACGGACACAAGTGGAAATTGTAATGGCTGGTCAAGACACGTTGATGGTGCCACCCAAAGATTTAATATGTTTAATTCTCAAGACTCGCTTGAGATTCAGGATGTATCAGCAGTTTCAAATTCAAAACTGTCCTGGGTTCCATCGCCAACGTCAAGAAAGCCAAAGAAAACAACAGGATTCTCTGGAGAAGGCATAATTTTGAACACAACAGTCTCTATGGTTTGCAGCCTGCTTTTGAGTTTTTATTTAGATGTTTTACTAGTAAGAGTCTTACACTTGGTGACTTACAGTTGGATCTTTTTCAATTACTGCAAGGTTAAATCCTTGTGGATTGCGCTGTTTCAGAAAGTAGGCTACCGACAGTCCTACTAAGCCACCACCAACTACGCATATGTCAGTTTCCCTAGGCACTGGTAACTTGACTTCTGTGCCGAACTGTTGTAATTCTTTACGTAGGAATTCCACTGGATCTTTGTACCCCCCTGCCTCCGATGGCTGTGGGGGTGCCGGTGATTTGTTTTGAATGCCATAATCACCGGGGTTTCCACTTGAACATCTTGTGCTACTGCAGAATGTTCGAATGATCCGGCGAGATATATGCGACGTACATCGCAGGGAAAACGCCATGACGTTGCCAGCTGTGTACTTTGTGTTTTATTGTTGTGGACGTCGACTTTGTAGTTTGTCCCTGCTTCGGACTGACACATGTGAGAAGTCATACGTGGGAGAAGTATATTGCTGTTACTTTGAGTAAAGTGGCACGAAACCGTTGTAACGGCGGTTTTGCTCGTATACTTCCAAGAACTTGAAGAAGAAATGCAACAGTGTATTTAAAACCAAATTTGTACGCTTTGTTCTTCAGCACAATGGATGAAGAAAGCCTAAAGGCGTCAATTGAAACGTACAAATCACAGGTTTGTTACGCAGATTGTAAGGAAACGTCACAGTTATTGGGCGATAATACACCAAATTTAGCCTTTTTATACTTAACAATAAACAAAAAATAATGGTGAAAATTAATATCCTTTTTCGTAGCTGCCCACAATCATTTAGTTGATTATTCAGGCATTAACGCTGATGGAAATTAAAGAATGAGATCCCAGCTTGGTGACAGTGAGTACACAACTGTCACACTTGTTTTTCCATTACCCTGTCTCAGTCACAGCCTAACACTCACAGGCTGTGTAGGATCTAGCTTTATCTTCCCCGGCCCTGGCATAGACACCAGATAGGACCAATGGCTTCCAAAAGACACAGGCAATGTAGGGTGAACAAAATGTCCACGTTTCGACATGATGGCCGATACTGGTACCGAACCACCGATCAGTTGATCAGTTGGCACCACCAGGGTTCGAACCATGCTTCCTCTGATTGACAGTCTAGCACTCTGACCGCTTGACCTAAGCGCCCCACAAATATTTTACCGCCCACTAATTTTATGACATAGCCACTATAGACCTATTGGACATAAGTAATATTATTAGATTCAGTACATTATTAAAAAAGTTGTGATATATGTCCAAAATTGCATTTTTATAATAAAATCCTTGCCCAACCCTATCTTGTATATATTGTTTTGAATAAACGTTCATTCAATCATTTCTACAATTGTTCCAAACTACCAGTCAGTTGTGAAAGTTTTACATAACTAACAACAATCATAGAAGACATATGCACATACACACACATGCACTCACGCACAGACATTTTGCAGCATTGTGAAGAACTGTTCAAATTGATGTTATGAATCTTTATTGAGACAGTCAGACATGAGTACTTCAGGAAACCATCTTCAATGACTGTGTATGTAACTGCCATTCAGAGAATTGGCATTTTTTCTAGTGTGTATACTGCATAACCACACATAAATACTTAATTATATTTCATTAATAATTATTGTAAACATTATATTTGATTTCTTGGCCAGAACTGGCAGAAATGTAAAGTAACACTTGAATGTGTTGTTTTTATCTGTTGCAGTTGCAGCAAGTTGAAGGAGCTCTGCAGGCAGCGGGCACAAAAGACAACGATGACCTCGTTAAACTACAGACAGATCTACGCGAACTCATTCAACTCACTGAAGGTGGCTCATTCTTGTCTTCTCAAGAAGGTTTTGCTGGAAAGTCTACACAGACAATCTATCTGGATAAACATCCATCATTCTATATAAAACTTGTTTAGTGGGTATCTAAATAGTGCTGAGGTCCATTTGCCTCTTTAGATGTTCACTCACATCTTCAGACAATTGGCCTCTGATCTACCAATTGGTGATGTATTTCAGAATAAACAACAATATTTAATTACAGATATTCCCTTACACTTCTGTTATGCATGGCTTTTCTGGAAGGCATTTCTCCTACCTGAGACAATTGAGTGGTGAACAGATTACCAGATGTTGTCAGTGTAAACAAGTGGTTTGTTGACCATGGGGGTAGGTAAGTTAATGCAGGTTACAAGAGGGGTGATCTGATGATGCCCCGGGGGTATCAGTGTGATGCTAGGGTATACACCTGCAATGGATTTCTGTAAACAATGTTTCCAGCTGATTGTATGAAATGTGCAAAACAATCATGACTGTCAGTGTTCATATTTTAGAGAGTCTGTTGTCGTACAAGAAGAGCATGCTGCTGGCCAAGTTGGAGTCTACTACTGCAAGTAACCATGGGTCAGTTAGACCACCCACAGAGGAACTGAGAACACCGGCGGGTAGAGAGGGGGGCATGGACATGGACGTTGAGTTCATGGCATTTCAGGCAAGTGTCTGAAAACTCACAAAATATCTACAATTAAACATCCTCCTCAGTTCAAATTGTTCACTCGTTACAGATTAATTTCACAAATACTCAAGTCTGTCTAATGTCCACTATGACACATTAAGTTGGTAGTTTGTGTAGACAAATTGTACCTTGATCTTTTATAATGTTTTCTTAATCTCCTCACTGTGTTGACAAGCATTGTATTAGTAGATATCTTTGTGTTTCTCAGGCAGCAATTCGAGAGGAGACATCTACCTCAGATGACACCCAGCAGGAAGGTTCAGCCACCAACGAGTCAGGAGGACACAATGAGAGTGAGGAGGCGACTGAACACAATGACACTGAAGACGTAGACCTTAGCTCCATCAGTGGCACCAAGTGCAGGGTGGTGTACTCACACGAGTGGGGGGAAAAGCAGTACTGTAATGCCCTTATTCTGGGGGTCGAACCCATCGAACTGGATGACACGCCAAAGGTTAGAAGAGATTGCAGTGATGTTGGATCTGTCTTTAGAGCAAAGATGATAAGCAACAACATTTTTGCAGATATTCTGTATTTTTTATTTCAAAAGAAGTTTACCAAATCAATTTAATCAAACACATAAATCTTCAAATTATCATTAATGATTTACGATGTGCTTTTTATGCAGGGCTTGGACACAAAAATTTATATTCAAATTCTGAACATTGTTATGGCTAATTCACGAGATAGTAACAGAAACATGCAAATACACACATTAGTCCAATACACTTCAATAAAAATGTATCCCTTTCCTACAAAGAAGCACTTTCCAATCCTATAAACCAATTCCCACACATATCCACCTTTTCACAGAGCCAGCCACCCATCCCCACAACCTGACACCCTTTCTTTAATCTACTGCCTCTCAGCCCTTTTATAGCCACTCACCCTATCCCATGCCCAGTTCCACCCCAAACTCTCATTCAGGAAACCAGTCTACATATATTTTGAATGTGATATATCTGACAGAGACCCTCCCAGGTCATGTGACTTCTGGTGTGGTTAAAACAAGCACTGTGTACATTTGTTTCAGATCCGAGTTCTCTTCTGTAACCCCACCCACAGATCTATGTTACCCTGCCCCTACTTCTTGGATGGTAACTGCAGATTCAGTGAAGAGGATTGCAGGTATGCAATATTCCTCTTCTCTTCTGTCGCATATTTTATTATTGATAAACACATCTGTATTTTTTCCTTCTTTGTTAGCCTGTTTAAGTTTAAGATTTACTTATTTCAGTTATTGGTTATGTTTCTTGTTTTAGATATTCCCATGGACACGTATTACCAGTTGAAGATCTCACAGACTTTGAGGATCCTGACTACAGGTTTACTATTAATTATTTTATATGTTTCTTGGCAGGATCAAACATATTTTGTGGACAACTGTTTGCATATATACAGTGGACTCCCATTACAGGGAACACTTTTTCATACTCATACTGTTCCTTATATTCAATGTTTGTGTTATGCTTACAATGTGCTGCACATTTATGAAAAGACTGTGCTGAATAATATAATGTCAATGGTGGTCGTTTTGATTTTGTTTGAATGGGTGGACATGGGTAGAAAACAAGTGTTCATAATAAATGCTTGTTTGAATGGGTGGACATGGGTAGAAAACAAGTGTTCATAATAAATGCTTGTTTGAATGGGTGGACATGGGTAGAAAACAAGTGTTCATAATAAATGCTTGTTTGAATGGGTGGACATGGGTAGAAAACAAGTGTTCATAATAAATGCTTGTTTGAATGGGTGGACATGGGTAGAAAACAAGTGTTCATAATAAATGCTTGTTTGAATGGATGGACATGGGTAGAAAACAAGTGTTCATAATAAATGCTTGTTTGAATGGGTGGACATGGGTAGAAAACAAGTGTTCATAATAAATGCTTGTTTGAATGGGTGGACATGGGTAGAAAACAAGTGTTCATAATAAATGGTTGTTTGAATGGGTGGACATGGGTAGAAAACAAGTGTTCATAATAAATGCTTGTTTGAATGGGTGGACATGGTTAGAAAATAAGTGTTCATAATAATTGGTTGTTTGAATGGATGGACATGGGTAGAAAAGATTATTTTGTTACGGACAGTTGTTTGAAAGGATAGCCATTGTTTGTGTTTCAGCCGACTGGCCATTGAGAGTGCGTGTCTGGTGAAGGACTCGGATGGTGTGTGGTACAGGGCCATGGTTGTCGGACTTCTTGATGATCACAAGTACGAGGTGATGTTCACCAACAGTCATGACGTCCACACAGTCGACATGGAGGACATACTTCCTCTAGGTGTGTAGTAGCTTATACACTAGTGTCTGCAGTGTGTAGGACAAACTTCCTCTAGGTGTGTAGTAGCTTACACACTAGTGTCTGCAGTGTGTAGGACATACTTCCTCTAGGTGTGTAGTAGCCTACACACTAGTGTCTGCAGTGTGTAGTTATCAATGTAGTCATTACACCACCAAAGTATAGAGTATTTAGTCATCAGTACACCAAAGTAAATGTAAGTTCTTATATAGCGGTGTAAAAGTAAAGGTAAGTTATTATATAGCACAGTTTCCAGTCCTCGGGAATGCTCAGAGCGCTTTACACTTTACTCCCTGGCAGGCCTGTTCAATCGAACACCATCTCAACTTCTCTGGGAAGCATCCAGCCATGCTGCAATTAATGCGCAAAGACTATTCGTATGCAAATATCCACTGCTGTCTATAGCCAGGTACTCAGTCATACAGCTGAGTGAACTGGGGCAACGTATAGTGAACGAACTTGCCCAAGGTTCGACACAGGATTCGAACACGGGTTCTTTTGGTTGAGAGTCCGAAGCTCTAGCCAATACACCATAGCTCTACACCATTGTGTACAATGTACATTCATCAATATACAATTGTGTAATGTGTCTTTGTCAGTACAGCATTATATAGTCTTCAGTACACTATTGTGTACAGTGTTTATTCTACAGTATTCCACTGTGTACAATATACATTCATCATTGTGAATAGCATGTAGTTTTCAGTACAGCACTGTGTGCATTTCTTAGTTATCAGTACATTATTGTGTACAGCATTTTGTGAGTACACAGTAGTGTACACTATGTTGTTATTAACACACCATTGTATGCAGTGTATATTTATCAACCTAACCCTGTACATAGTCATCTTTCTACCTCCAGAGTGGCCTGTGTTATATAACATTTTGAGTGACACATATTGACATTTGTTTGTCCTCCACAGACAACTCAAGTAGGGAAGTAGATGAGGATGGGGATGATGAGAGTGAGGAAGACTCCTCAGGGGATGAGGAGGGGGAGGAGGATGCCCTTCCCGTGTACCTGTGGAAGCCATCCCAAACAACCGATGTATTGGGAGACTGGGAAGTGCACACTAAGGTGACGACTTGCTGCACAGCTTTGTTTTCATGCCAAACACGTATACATTTATTTACATAAAAATGTATAAATTAATGACAATTTCATTAACTATGTTTTTGAATGAGTAGTTCTGTGTCTATTTACCAGACAGTAATACAATTGGTGTTCCAGTCTGTATCAGTGAATGTATATGCACTGCAGGGAATAGGATCCAAGTTGATGGCCCGTATGGGCTACATTACCGGGCAAGGTTTGGGCAAGAAAAGTGATGGCCGGGCGGAACCAGTTCCTATTCAACTGCTGCCCCAAGGTAAGTAACATCTTCAATTCTTGTTGACTAGATGAGTTATGATGCTATTTGACAGTACTTTAACAGTGTAATGGAAATATTCACTAATAACCGAATGAACTCGTTGCATATTTTATGTCCTTATAGCATAAACAGGCTCATGATATAATGATGAACAAACTGGTTGTGGCATGTTTTATTTTTATCATTAACTTAATTTTGTTTTCATCTGTTATCCCTTCCAAAGGTTGGGTTTTCTGCTAGTGAATAATGATGCAGGCTGTTGGAGTATTTCATTTGTATTTCTCTGTAGGGAAGTCGCTTGATAAAATAATGGAGCTGAAGGCCATTGCTGGAGACAGGGATCTTTACGATGTGATGAAGAAAGAGAAAAAACGAAGGAAGCGGGCCATCAAACACACCGCTACTGGGACAAACAAACACGCACCAAAACCAAAGAATGTGTTTGATTTCATCAACAAGAAACTAAGCAGGAAGAAAGGTACGGCTTCCAGTAAAACGTACATATTAATTTGTAAAAGTTATCACTATAATAAACTATCTTGAATCTTATAGTGTTACATAAATTATTACATATAAGTTATGTTAATTTAATTTGTTCCATGTTCCATTTTAAATTAACTGTAGCATGTACAATATATATATATATGTATATATACATAAACAGTTTATGTAATAACATTTCACACATACACAAAGCTTGATACAGAGAATAAATGCAGATTTGTTGTTTGATATTTTTAATTATCCACACTTCCTTACTAAAGATCAGTTCTCTTCGTTCTCTGTGAGAGAAATTGTCATTCAATTTGTTGCAGAGATCACATGATCTCTGAAAAACTTAAGCAACAAGACATGTATAAAATAAGCTTTATGACAATAATGTTTTAACTATAGTTTAACTACTTGTGAGACGTTAGGCCTTTGTACCAAGTAAACTTTGACCTCAATGGTCATGTGACCTGGGCAGGTGACCTGGCTGGTTTGGTTAAACACGCCAACCAGCCACTGCGGAAAGCAACAAAGGTAAACCACATCACAACGGGCGAACTGAAGAGGAGATCAGACAAACACATTCATATTCAGGTGAGACCAGCAGAAACTACATCATTTGCTGCTGTTCACCTTTCATAATTTATTGATATTCACAGGTGCACCAACAAAAACCCCACAACTTATTTCTCGTTTACAAGTTGTGCTAAATGAAAGTTATTCATGTTCGATTGTTTGTTTTATTCATATTCAGATGAAATATATACATACTACCATAAGTACCTGGCACTACATTTTGTTGTTCACATTCAGGTTTAACCAACTAAACTGAAAGTCCATCAGTTGTTATTGTTCACATTCAGAACAGACGTCTGTATTTGTATATTCTGTGTACCAGTAATTGCATAGTTGGTCATAAGACAACAAACATGGTAGAGTATTGAGATCTGTACAGAGTAGTGTTTGAGAAAGTGGCACTCCAAATGACTAGGATTTAATTCATATTGCTGCAATTTGAAGCTGGGTATATTTTAGTTACACCACATTGCCTAAGTTCTCAATCAAAGTCAAAAGCGTTTATTCAAACACATCAAACAATTCAAGTGTACAAGCGAATGAGACATACAAAACCTATGGGTGACAAGTTTGAAAGGAGAAGCATAGAAGTAACATTGCTTATAAAGGCATGCTTCTCCTTTGTTGACAGTTTCTAGCAGCTTTCGTTTTACATGATGTTAAATTAATTAGTTATGTACAACATGGCAATCATTGCAAATGTTTTGGGTGCTTGCTAAAAAAACTGAAGAAAAAATAAAGAAGTGAGATTATATACGCATACAATAACTCTCAATTATATGTTTGCTGTAGTGTGATTTAAAAAGGTGAAACACACTTATATTGCTAAAATTTATATTCAACGAATTCCACATTTTGGATCCATATACAATTAATAACACATCTTCTAGTGGTTGAAGTACGGGTATGTAAAAATTGATTTTGACTTCGTGTGGACTACTTCTTAACATGTTTAACAAATAACCTTTGAATATTCTACAGTAATTCATTTTTATGGGCTTTATACATAAATAGTAATATCTTAAATTGTACAAAGTCAGTAAATTTTAAAATGCGAGCTTTGTAAAAAAGTGGAATTGTGTGATCGCATCGCTGACTCGCTGTGCATTGTGCATAATCTGTATTACCCTCATTTGTAACATTTTTATACAGTGTAAGTTGGTGGGATAGGTATTCCCCCATATTTCCACACAATACAATAAATACGGCAAACACAGAGTAGAATATAACATGTACATACAGTGGCGGTCGATTACTTTACTGCATCTGTACATAATACCAATGCTAATTGATAGTTTACACTTTATTCGTCTGATGTGATCTTTCCAGTTTAATGCTTCATCGATGAGCACGCCTAGAAATTTTGTAACTCTTAATATCTGTGTATTTTTTATATTTACATCAGGCAATTGAGCATGACCGGAAAATAACATGTAATTTGTCTTGGCTATATTAACAGACAATTTGTTGATTGAGAACCACAATTGCAGTTTAACCAGCTCGCTGCAAACAATATTTTCAAGCTGTTTTGAATCATTGGCTGAACATAAAATATTCGTGTCATCAGCAAATAAGACAAACTTGATCAGTTTAGACACATTGCACATGTCGTTGATGTATAGAATAAAAAGCTTCGGACCAAGTATAGACTCTTGTGGAACTCCACATGTTATTCTTTGTGTGTCTGAGCTGTAGCCATCAGTGTTTACAAATTGGCTACGATTATGCAAGTAACTACTAATCCAATTATACGCGTTTCCACGAATGCCATAGAGTTCAAGTTTTTTACATAACAGTTGCTGATCGACAGTGTCAAATGCTTCCTTGAGATTTATGAGTACGCCTAACGCACATTTCTTGTGTTCAAGTGAATTTGTGATATTTTCAAGTAATCCCATTTAGCATATCGTATAACGGTTATTAGTTTATTCTTGTACGATTTATACCTTAATTCAGTATTTTTGCTTCTATTCGAAATAAACTGTTTGTTTAATTCATTTTTTCTTACATGCATTTTTGAGACCGTTCGTGAGCCAAGGGCTTTTTTATTAACTTGACGAAGCGGACAATATTGATTATACAATGCAGTGAAATCGCTAAGACAATCGTTATTTGCCTTATTAGTATCAGTGTAACTAAGCACCTTGTCCCATGAATGAGCTTTCAACGCTGTATTTAGTGCAAAGATATTATCAGCGCTTAATTGATGTTTGTAACTAGCAGGGCAACTATGTCGACTACCATCAGACTTACAAATGGCAAACACAGGCAAACGATCGCTTACATCAGTGTCAAATAAACCTCCCGTTATATCGCTATCAATATCATTAGTAAATATATTATCAATAAGACAGTTTATTAAGTATAATCAACAAATAAACCACTCGTTATATCGCTATCAATATCATTAGTAAATATATTATCAATAAGACAGTTTATTAAGTATAATCAACAAATAAACCACTCGTTATATCGCTATCAATATCATTAGTAAATATATTATCAATAAGTGTTGATGACGCAATCAAAGTTCTTGTAGGTCTAGTAATTATTGGCTACATGCCAACGGTAAACACCATATCCAGGAAATATTTGGTACCACTATGCGAATCATGTTTCAATGAGTCTATACTGAAGTTGCCACAAATGAATATAGTTTTCTAAACTGCAGTTTGATTAAATAGGCGGTCAATGTTATCACAAAATAAAGATACGTCAGACCCAGGTGTTCTATATATGCAGGCAAAGACATATCTATTGTTGGCTAATTTTAACTCTAGCAACACATTCAAATACATCCTTTACAACTGTTGATTTACTCGATATAATAGAGCAATCGCATGTAGAGCCACACCACCTCCTTGCTTATAATCCCTTACAATGTGAAAAGATGTATAACCTGGTAGTTGAAACCAGGGAGTCTGATCGGATTGAGCCAATGTCTCAGTAATAGCAATAATGTCAAAGTCCATATTAAGTGATTCTAAGTAATTATATATATTTTAAAAATTTGCATTCAAACTGTGCATGTTAAAATGAACAAAGAATATATTTCTACCAGAATTACCATGTGACATACTGAGAATATCGTTAAATTTCTGTTCAGAATAATATTTACAGTTTGATAAGATATGATTATAGAAGTTAATATTGCTTTCTTGGTCATGGGCTGTATAATCAAAATATTGGAAAGAACGAAAGTTCAGTTGATCAAATTGATCAGTGACATGTTGGCAAAATTCGAAATCAGACTGAATGAACATAAATTCATCATCACATAATCCTGCAAATGGGAGTGTGTCCAGTGAGTTCGCCGGCATTTCGATAACAGAAGTCAATTATGGATTTGTAACACTCGCAAGATCAGCGAGTGTCTTCACTTTGAGCCATTGCCTGTTCTCGCGAATCTTAATGTAGACGCAGCAATTTTGCGTCCACATGCTGTGTATCTTCCCGTCACACTTCAGCAACCGCGCTTGGTGAAAGAGTTCACTGTTGTGGGTTGAGAGATGGTCATTTATGTAAATGTCCGTTCCTCTCAACGCACCACGTTTCGTCATCAGCTCCGCTTTCTTGTCGGCTGAGTGAAACTGGACGATGATGGGATGTTTCCCATCACGCCACGGTGGAAGATCGTTCTATGTAAATTAATACCTGTTGCTGAATTGTGTAGTAACTGTATCGTGGCTGAATTATTTCTAGAGAAGTTTAGTTGGTGTTTCAATGAAAATGTCTGCTAGTGGCTGATTCTAAATGAAATGTTTAGATTTATCCTGACGGACATGACAGATGCTATATTAGAACCACCCATTATACATTTTCCATTATTCAGTGCTATTTTCTTTTGTATGGCACAAAATTCTAGCACTGCATTGAGAAGCAATATTTTATCACGTGATTGAGATGTTTCTAATATTTTCCGTACAGATGTTTAAGACTCATGAAGAAATGAAAAGGCTTGAGAAACAGATCAAACAACTGAAGACTGCTCTGAGCCGAAACAAAGGGAGGTGAGTTTCTCAAAACATGTAGACATACCAAGTTCAAGTCTCGTTACAACTCCTTTATTTCAGCTGGCATACTTCACTGAGAAACTGAATTAGAACACTTTTTATGAACATGTATTTTTCTATTTATTTATTACGTATATATATATATATAATATGTATACCGTATTTGACCGCATTACCACCCATACCTGCATTATCGCCCCCCCTATTTCCCGAAAATTTGGGTTAGCCGCGCACCTGCTCACATTACCGCTCACCCCCATCTTAGCCACATACATATATACATTTGTTATCAAATTGTAGATGATAAACATGCAGAAATACAACAAAATGGGCAGAAAGTTGTTGAATATTTGTCAGACTTGACGTGGTCTGCTCCGATGTTTCTGTCGCTGGTTCGTTTTTCTACTTTATTATATGATGTAACTTTCTCCACATACTATATCATGTAATAGAACGTGCTGATAGGCCATATAATGGTCAGAAAGTTGTTGAGTATTCTTCAACATAACAACATAAACTTAAAGCAGGTTTACGAAACAACAACTGAACATCAACTAGTGCCAGGTTTCACAAAGCATTCGTACCATATTGAAATAGGAAACATTGTCATTGACGGACGTCTGATGAAAATTATGTAACTCTAAAACAATTTTACAACGTATGAATTGCTTTGCGGATATTTGTATTCAGTGCACTCCCAATAACTCAAACTCGCATAAGCCGATTTTCGCTTAGTTAAGTCGATCTTTTTTTTCGGTCCCGGGCCTAACTATATGGTGCTATAATGTAGGCCCTGACAAGTGGAACTTCTGATAACTAGAAGTACTACCATGGGACCCTGGAGGTTCAACACAGTACAATTTTGCTTTGAGATTGTGTCGTATCTATACAAGTTTCATGAATCAATTTAAGTTTGGATTGTCATAGAAAGGATTGATTCCTGCTTCGTGAAACCATTTCCAACATCGCGGTCCAGAGCCAGTTTCACGAAACGTTCATATTGTATGAAACGTCATACAAAGGTTCTCAATTCATTCATAGTTTGTAATGCTCGCTGGGCATTGTAATTGTATTCTGAGTTAATGTTGTCTTCATTAAACGTCAACGTTTCAAGTTCCTTCGGCCGGTTTAACCTTTGTTTGCAAACTTCGCGAAACAATGTCAGGCTCAGGCTGCACCCCCAAGCAAATATGAATAAATACAGCAAGCATCACCACTACGTTTGCAATGTTCTAGAAGTCGGACATCCGGGTGCTGGTCATTTCATTTTCACCCTTCCTCGTGGTTACGGACTGTCACGTGATCAATCATCTCTGTTGCTAAAGAGGTTTACGCTATTATGACATAACGCCGACATCGTGAAACAGTTTTAGTCCTTTGGCCGAAGGTCCAAGGGACTATTGCCATCACTCTGCGTCCGCCGTCCGCCGTCTGCCGTTAGCTGCCATATCTCAGAAACCGTTCAGCAACTTTTTCTCTAATTTTGCACAGACATATCTTAGGGCACTGCCACTATGCACGAGAAATCTGTATTTGATTGAATCATTTTAAGGGCTCCCTAGGGCCTCCAAGGACCCCAAAACTGGTGAAAATGTAACATTTTGCCTATTTTTTCAAAAACTGTTCAGCAACTTTTTTTCTAATTTTGCATAGATGTATCTTAGGGGGCTGCCACTATATACAATAAATCTGTATTTGATTGAATCATTTTAAGGGCACCTAAGGGGCCCCCAAAGTGCAAAAGTGTTACATTATCTAGTGATGTGGTTTTGAGAAGGGCCCTTGAGATCACCCCCAACAATAGATGTTGTATATTGTGCCACAAAGTCAACAGCTGTGACTAATCTCTACAGCCTAGTCCATTGAGACCTTGACTAATCTTTCATTGGTCACAGCACCCAGGCAGAGTAGACACACTTGATCCCTGTTAGACTGAACAGTTGCCTAACACTTTTAAACTGTATCTTCAAAACTATTGATTTTCTATAATTGCAAGTTGTGTTTATTTTGATGTTCATTTAATTATTATAAAATGGTGTGACTGTGGTGTCTTGTCTCCTGTTAGACTGAACAGTTGCCTAACACTTTCAAACTGTATCTTCAAAACTATTGATTTTCTATAATTGCAAGTTGTGTTTATTTTGATGTTCATTTAATTGTTATAAAATTGTGTGACTGAGGTGTCTATTGGTTAAAGATGTATTGTCTGTAGAAACCTGTAGGTGACAAACATAGAAAATTAATATTCTGTCACCTGTAGGTGACAAACATAGAAAATTAATATTCTGGACAACTATAGAGTGAAATATCCTACACTTTATTGATATCAAATGCATTCTAATGTTCTGTTTACGCTTGCCATGCCTTGTGTAGACATGGTACTGTGTAAATCAATTGTATCAATATAGACTAATAATTACAGATTAGCAATATAGTTGACACCTGAAACAACCAAATGTCAACCATTAGAAGAGTTGACATAGTTCCGCTATACACAAGCAAGAAATCTGTATTTGATTGAATCATTCTAGTGTCATCAGCATATAGTAGAACATACATTTTCTACATCATCATCACTAAGGTTGTTGTAAATTTCACCAGCTGTCATGTCAAGTCCATTATAATTGTGACTAACAGTGTTCAACATTATTCACGTAAATAGCAAATAACAAAGGACACAAGTTTTCTCCTTGCCATACCTCTACATCACATGAGAAGAAGGCTGTTGTGTACAACTTTCAACACATTACCATTAATACCGCATTAAATTATCTTAGACCACAGTGAGGACCGGTCTACTAAATCAAATGCTTTCTTATAATCGATGAAGGCACAATAAAGGCTTTTGCGTTGAGACAAATACAATTCAACCAATACCCCTATCTGAACACTGCCTGTTCTTCACCTATTACATTCGCTTTGTTTAGTATGTGGTCTGAAGTTCTGAACAATGACTAAGGATTAATGAACACTTGTGCAGAATGTCACCCACTTGGCAGATTTAATTGATCTATTCAGCAATGAGGACACTGCTTAGGCCTCACTCTGGACACTGTCACTCCCAGTGTTATGTATTGTCTTAGTTGGTACATTGAGCTAATCTACTTGACCATGAATCAGTGGTGGCTCTGGTTGTGTATTACACCCAGCTGGTGAGCTAAGATTCTCTGCCTGCTATTGTTTGATGGAAACTGTGACTAATCTGTAATTGGTCACTGGCAATAGCTTGTGTCAACAGGCAGAATTAAGCCCCTAGACCCCTGTTAAATTGGACAGTTGCCTGTAGGTTTTAAACTGTGTCAGACAGTGAGTCTACCTTTTGCTCTCAAATAATCTGTCCTCTTAGTTTTACACATAAAGGCATAATCTGGCATAACTTGATAAGTCTTTGTAGCAGCACATTTGTACTTCCAGTGTATCATTGCAACATAACATACATATTACATACTGTGTGCAACATTTGAATGTTGTGCATGTAATATTTCCATGCAATCCATTTGCATATATAATGTAAAACTTCAACAGCCATTTTGTTCATTTTTACTTTTTGACCCCTACCATGTTCAATGCTCCATAACTTCGCCAATTTTTGTAGCAGTCATAATTTTTGAAACTGTGTATAGCACCCTACCAAACCTTTACAAGGATGTAAGAAAACAATGTTACAATTTTTTTGACTTATCACTCATTTGGTCAGCCGGGGTCACATATAGACGTATTAGTCCAAAGGACTTCAGGGCCACTTGGCCCATTTTTTAATGTTTACAATCGGAGGAATGGTTATTATTACATGGTATATTTCGTGAATAAAGTTACTTTGTATAAAAACAGAAAATATATACAGGCGAGGTTGAGAGCTATTCAATCAGAATCAATGCCTGCTGGCTGAAGCACCAACCAGTGACAGAGGACGTGAAGTCTGAAGAATATTTAAACACTTTCTGGCCATTATGTGGCCTATCTGCATGTTCTATTACATGATATATTATGTAGAAAAAGTTACGTCATATTATAAAGTAGAAAAACTGGACAAAGTTATTCAAACTGCAATGAGTGCAGGCTGAAGCACTAATCAGTGCCGAACCAGTGACAGAGACATCAGAGCAGACCATATTAAGTCTGAAGAATATTCAACTACTTTCTGCCCATTTTGTTGTATGTCTGCATGATTATCATCTATATTTTTGATAACAAATGTATTTATGTATGTGGCTGATATGGGGGTGGGCGGTAATGCGAGCAGGTGGGCGGTTAACCCAATTTTTTTGGGAAATAGGGGGTGGGCAATAATGCGGGTATGGGCAGTTACAGTAATATATATATAATTTTTTACATGCTATAGCTATTAATTTATTTTAATATTTTATAAACTGTATTTTATTTATTCATCTATTTTTTTATTACATATGCTGGTATATAATTTTAATACATAATAGCTATATATTTATTTTAATATTTTATAAACTATGTAACATATATCCATTATTTATTATATAGTTTTTATTAATATAATATACTTACTGTGGTCACTCTGATGATTTCAGTGACAAACGAGTGGCCAGCCAGATCCAGCAGAAGATTGAATCAGCTGAACAATATTTACAGCAGCTGCTGTCGTCTGAACGGTCAATGAAGCAACACCAACAGGCCAGGAGTGACCAAAAGAAACTGACCATCTTCTAGGATGACCACAGCACTGGACAGTCAGAGACTGGTTACTAAATCACATAGACAAGGCTTCATGTATGTCACGTTGAACTGTGTTTTACTGTTTATAAGACAATGGAAATAAGCAGCCAGTTCAAGGACCACTATCAGAATGAAACAAAATGTGTATGATCAGTTATTGGCCCAATATGTGTGGCGCTACTGTTGTTGTCAATAACACCATGATAGACAGCTGTTTGACTGTATAAAATGCCCATTTCACATTGGCGATTAAGGCATTAGTTGGTCATACTATGACTACTATTGGTGGTGGTATATATTTTCATTCCAAAGGGTGTTAAGTTGCCTGGGTGAACTCCCCCCCCCCCAAGGCATTAAACTGTTTTTCCATGCAGCAGCAAGCTAATCAAAAATATATGAGGAGATTCATCACACTGGGTGGTTCTAAGTTATTCTTTTAAAATATTTCTCAGTCAATTTACTTTTTTGTAACGTTCCTTCGCTATCAGCAAATTTCTTCAGATGTCTACTGGTTGATGGTGGTATTCAGGTGTTTGCTGATAATGAATGAAACATTATGAGAAATTTTTTATAAGTGACTGCAAAATGTGTAAAAAGAAAGAATAATTATTTAATCATCAAAGAGGTTCCTGACCCTTACACATGGAACCAGCAGTCCTACATGTGAATGTTGAGAACACCCTGTGAAACACAGGGTGTATTCTCAGTGGTTTCTTTCCAAGTCACGTTGTTTGAAAGGTCCCAAAGTATCACTTGTTAGGAAATGTCTCCACGGCAATACTCGAGGCAGGAATTTCACAACACAAATATGAATTGTATATTACGTGTATGCTTGTAAATTCAGTGCCTGTTACTAATAAACCAGTTATTTATTACATAATGTTCTTTGACACCGTTTCTAGACTAGTTTCTTCTAAAGCGAGGTTGTCGGTTTCATTACATGGAATCAGCCTGGATGGTAATTATTTTGTTAGCTGAATTGGTAGTCTTGACTGGTGGAACATCAGACCTTTTCCAATTAAACCAACTGGTGTCCATTATCTTGTCAGTAGAGCTAAACATTTTGTTTACATTTTGCGGAAGAAAAATTTAAATTGTGAACACTGATCTGGGTTTAGTAATGTATCTTTATGGACAGTAGACCTTCAACAGATTTAATCTACATGTATATACTATACTAATTAATAAAAAAGAACAGACAATCTGCCTTTAAAGGTGGTTGCAAATGTTATGAGAGGTTTCAAACGTTACACAAGCATTTTAACTGAATTCACACATATTTACAAGCCTCAATCACACTGCTGAATATAAATGTTCATCTTAGTCAGTTATTGTATTCTGTTCTGCTGCTCAGTTTCACACAGTTTTCATACATACCTGCAACATCACCAGTTCAGTAAAACATTAAGCGACGGTAATGACTGTTTTATTTCTTTATTATTAATACAAAACTGTGCCAGACACACAACATGAGATGTTATTTTTAATAATAATTTATATGAACATATAACTCTCAATGATGTCAATGTGACAGACACTAGCTGAAGCATGGATATAGATCTGTTTGAACAGGCCAAACACTGACACTCTGCACAGCAAACTTTCAGAAGGTATAGGTATGGGAAATGAACCATAATATAGGCTGATAAATAATCTTTAGGTTTATGACCTTTTTGCATATAGGAGGCATGATAGCTGATAAGGAGTCACAGCATTGCATTTATAAGGGGCTATGTCCTTTTAGGTAGGTAGTTATTTCATTGCATGTAGGGAGCTACTTTGTTGCAAGTAGTGGGCTTATATGTCATTGTTGTTGCCGGTACAGTTTTGTCTCGTTCCATATAGGGGGCTATGCTGTTGCCAGTAGGGGGTTGCCTCATTGCATGTACCAGGTAGGGTGCTTTGTCATTACATATAAGGGCCTGTTGTTGCATGCAGGGGGACACCTCACTGGTAATAGGTGGACACCTCATTGTATGTAGGGGGCTTTTGTCATTACATATAAGGGCCTGTTGTTGCATGCAGGGGGACACCTCACTGGTAATAGGTGGTCAACTCATTGCTTGTTGGGGGCTACACAATAGCAAGTAGGGAGCTGCAGTTAGAGGGTTATGTTCCAGGTAGACAATCTCCTCATGCAAGTAGATAGTTGCCTCGTTGCATGAGACCTCCTCTACTGAGACAGATGTTGGTCTATGTATAGGTCCAAGGTCTGCTGCTTGTAGTGTTCAATGCAGTGGTATATGCTTGATGCGGGCGCCGCTGTAGTGCAGAGACGGGCGGTTGTGTAGTGCCGTCTTCACCTTGCTGTTGATCTGTCCATACACAAAATCAGTAACAGATGAACACATTCTTCTAGAAATAGTACCTCACATTACACCAATACATGCAGGTTAATAAAACCCTTTTTATAACAATTAATCAAGTATAATAAAAAGTCTATGATTTGTAGATTTGTTCTGAGGATTAATATGAAGTCTCATAGTTTGTATCATGAAAATCATTGTTATTTATAATAAACTGTAACGGAGAGCAAGGACTGGCTGTACTAAGGACATTATCATTACCCATGCTTAGACAATAGCACTTCTGGTTACCTATCAAATCAAATGTTAAACAGCCACTATTAGAGGTCATGTCCTTACTCTACAACCATCTTATTTGGCTAGTCTCCCAAGTTTTTCAAATACTCCCAGGCTGCTCAGATCTCACATTAGCTTTTTTATTCCTAAAACTAAGTTTAACTTAGACAAGTGTACTTTCTCTGTCACTTCACCCAACATATGTAATGAATGCCTCATTACTTTGAAATCATCTGAAACTATAACTACCGTTCATAATAAACTCAAGACATCTTTGTTCAAAATTATATTCACACACTAAATCATTGATGATTTAATGAGAACTTTTGCATGTTTCTATTAAATGATATTGCCTAATGATTCTTGTACATTGTGCCCTGTACTATAGGGCGCAATGTATGGGCACTATAGAAATCTATTATTATTATGATTAAAGACTGATAATATGAAATGTTCATTGTACACAGAATATATAAATCACACTCACCGTCTTCTTCTCCTTTGCAATCTTGACGTGAAACTCCCTTTCCGTCATACATATCCTGAAGTCTGCTCGACTCATCATCTCTGCCTCAAGGACATTGTATTGTCTCGTGACTGGCTCAGTCATGCTCGCTACGCTTGCCACATTTGATACAGATGAGCTCGCATTTGATTCCGTCTCATCTCCCACACTAAAAGTAAAAACATTTTTGTGTAGATTAGAATCAACATTATTTGAAATAACAGTGTGTTGTAGTATGTTCTTGGTGATCATGCAACATTTAAAAAGGGTAAGATTAAAATAATTATCAATGGCATCTGGTTATGTATTGGTTAAGTATTTGTTTGATCAATACAAAAATAATGTTTTCTATACTAATACATAACAACAGTTTAATGTCTAACTATCCAACACACTTTAATGGTCAATTAGTACCAATGATAGTAACAAACAGTTACATGGCAACAGACTGTAATAGGAGTTTGTAGTGACGGAATGGTTAGAATGAACAGCTTTTGTGGTGAAATTAGAGAACAGCTTAAAACTTATATATACATAATTGAGTTGATCTGCCAACCCGGACTGAATGTAGTAACATGTTACAAAAAGTGATTCCCAAAATGGTGGGAAGTGGAAGGCAACCCCTCAAAACAGGATTTACATAATATACATTGCATAAAAAATGCTCAATTTGATGTTATACCAAATGTCAGGTACACAACCTTTAATAAACTATCATCAGTGTGTTTTTTATTGTCATCCGGAGAATGGGCATTTTTGCTATTGTGACTAATACAGAAGCCAAAGCTTTAATAAATAAATATAAATTTAATTTTAATATAGAACTTTTCTTTGCTAGTTCAAAGCACTTTACAAGAAAAGCATGGAATAAAAAAAACTACCAATATGCAGTGTATTTATAAAAAACCTACACGTAAAAACATATTTACAAGCTGTCCTAAAACCATAAACCAATAAATTTAAAACAAAGAAATGTGTATGTATTAAAAATAAAACCTAACAGAAGAAGCCCAGACATACGAGGATGGAGCAATCGGAGCAAGTCTGACAGGCATCGACGTTAACAGCAGGTGCTGGAGGTGTTGTCGGGCATCTAGGGCAGCCCGACTGTGGAGCACCTCCTGGACGGCCTTGCCCGGGAAGAGTCGGGTCATGAGGAAGATGAGCTCTGGGTTCGACTGGCCCAGGTGGAGGGACATGAGGACATCTTTTCTCGCTCCGGGGACATCCTGGAGACAACAACAGGGATGATGTCATCACAGGGAGACACGTGTTCTGTCTGGATCATGGATACTATTATTATTTACAAAATTGCAGTGTAATATCACTGGTGCCATTTTGTAGATACTTTCGAGATAACAGTTTGTGGTACTTTTAGCCATAAGTTGGCACAATGTTGCTATCTCTAGCAAGTGACTTTCATTTTATTGCTTAATTACTGAGCAATCACAGTTTGCATTATGGTGGTGGCAAAGTAAGCAAGTTTGGGTTATCAGTGTTGATTCCGCACAAATGATTGTCTCATTAGCACTGTTTAAATAATCGAGCTGGCATTTGTCTGGAATTACAAAAATTGTAAATGAACTGAATGCACTGCCACCACTTTTTGTCTCGAGTTATGCATTCTTGTCGTGTGCCATCTTCTATTAAACAACCATTTGGTAGTTCTACTGAATCTGTCTTTGCTACTGGTTGATTAGCACTGTTTAAATAATCGAGCTGGCATTTGTCTGGAATTATAAAAACCATAAACGACCACATTGCCACCACTGTATGTTATGAGTTACACGTTCTGGTCATGAGCCATCTTCTGTCAAACAAGCATTGAATGGTTTGGTAGTTACGCTGATTCTCTGCTACATGTTGTCTGTCCTAGTGTTGTATGCGCACGAGGTGCATGCAATTTATACATCTTTTAAACTCTGACACTTGTGCTACTTACGTCATTTGAGAAATTAACAGACACGCACCCAAACCTTTGCAATCGCATTCTGCACGTCTATTGGGAACTATACGGTAGTAATGGTGGTTGAATCTGTCTATTGCTTTGATGTTTCAAACGCAAAGATACTGGCTGTCTTGTTTAAAATTACGGTTATCCAAATACGTCAACGTAGGGTCCAAATATTCCTCACCTCAAGCAGTTGTCTGGTCTTGGCACGGGAAATGTAATACTGGGCCAACTGTGGGTTGTTCTCAATTGCACTGGTGAATCTCCTCTGAGCCTCCTGTGGAGATGGGGAGACACATGCAAGAGTTGGGGATGTCACATTCACCGGTTCATGATTATGTGTTACTGAGGTGTTATCATAGACAATGGGGCCATGTATTAATTGTTTGACAGTTCAAAAAAAAAATTGCAGTGTAATCACAGATTAAAGCAATATATCATAGTTAACATGGAAAATAGGTTTGACATATTACAGAAATATACCGGTACTTCACTAGGATTATCGTATGTTTTGTACTTTTTGGTCAGTTTTTATCTTTAAATTCTATAATGTTTGTATAGATATGATAGCTATTTAAAATTAATGTTACATTCTTTGACAAAATTCGCAATTTCTTTTGTAGCTATGAATATAACTTATCAGCTCATATTTGACTGAAATATCCATTAAATGTATTTAAATGAAATATAAATTAGCTCACAGTTAATAATAAAAAATGTATAACATCAAACCTGATAAGACTTTGCCAGGTATTCCTGTATGCCGTATTCATTGTGTATGACAGCAATGCGAGCCTTGGTGGCTGTGTCTGTTGGATCTATCTCCAGAGCTTGTTGGTAGTCAGCCAGGCTGAACTGCAGATTACCCTCCTTGAAGAAGCAATCTGAAATATAACATGAAATAACTTTTAATGAAAAACAGAATAAAGAAACTTATTATGATTTTGCTAATGTTATTATTATAACAAGCAGAATGTTGGTGTTTTATTTATGATTGGTAATTATGTTTTTCACAAAAAATACCATGCATTATAACTCAGTTATACACTTGGATGGATAACAATGTAAATATGAATTGCTGTTCCTTTCAGTTTATTTTAAATATCAACAAATAATAGTGACAATTCTACCACATCAAACATGGAAATAACTGACACAGGAGCATACGAGATGGACAGTTTTTATTGCACACACATGCTGATAGAAATTAATATTAAGCAATGCTAGTAAGTGCCAGAATTATGATATTAGTTGCATGCATCCAGCTGTGTATCACTTTATATTGCATCGCATCAGTGATCATGCAGTAAGGTTCCTCTGTTTACATTTGTAAGTACAGTAAGTACAGTAAGTACAGTAAGTACATACCTACTACTGGCAGTGCCAACTGTTGCAGCAATAAAACAATTAAATATATTACAATCACAAACAGGTGAACACTGCATGCCTGTGTTCACAACGACCATAAACTGGTTATGCCTAATATTTCCATTTTATTTGCAGGTACAAGTGTAGACATAGATGCAGCATTGCTCAATTAATTATTAATAGGCAACAGTTAGTCATTTAGTAATGTCTGATCATTTCTCATTTAACGATGTCTAATCATAATTATCTCTACTTATGAATCAACAAATTGCAGACTTGGACTTTTGAACCATCATTCCAATATAGTTATGTGGAATTTGCTACACTGTTTGTATGTTGTCTAAATTACTCAAGGTGTTAGCAATTCATATGCACGCATGCACACACACACATGCATGCACACATGCACAATTTTTTTTCTTCAAAAGGTGAAAGTGCCATTTAGCAGCAGTTCTGGTTACTGTTTAATCAACGCATTATAACACGTTATTACATATACACGTTATTACATATACAGGAAGTGTTTTTATTGTATGACATTTATGAAGCTCATGCCCGAAATAAACTAAAAAAAATATAGCTTTGCTTGAAACCAGGAATCACCCTATCTCATACCTCCTCGGTTGATGTACAGCCCCTTCTCTGTCTTCTCCCCTTTGATAGCCTTGTTCAATAGGATGATGGCTTCTTCATAGAAACCCTTGAGGAAGCACTCGACCGCGAAGTCATTGTAGGTAAGAAGTAGTTGTCTCTGTGCCTTCTTGTAGACGTGGCTGTCCTCATTATGGTCTGTCTTGTCCATTGCCAGCAAGAAGTCATCGATCGCTGCGTTGAAGTCACCCAACTGTCGCTGGAGGGCACCTCTGAATGGTCAGATGGGTCAGTTATGATCAGTACATCTTCTTAGTTGAATAATAATGATACCTTATTGTTCCCTATAGATGTGCACTGCCTAATAGATCCAGAAGTGAAACCATACATGAAAACATATTTTCAAGTGTGAGCGGTAAATACAGTATACCCTGCTGGCGCCACCTTGTGGATACTTGCTAGATAAGAATGATTTCTACATTAGCCGTAAGATCACATTACGGTTCTGTCAGTTTCGTTTTATTCTCAAAGTCAAGCGTTCTAACAGCGCAGAGGAATGATCGAAATAACCTGATATTCATAATCACGTAACCGTATGTAACCACGAGGGTGGGTCAGAAGAACGAAGACGCCTGGATGTCTGACTTAACACTCTCTTAAGTTGGTGCAGCACACGAAGTACACTGTCGTTGCTTCGTTGCCCGGACTTTCGCAAAACATGCGGTTTTTAATTATTTGAGTGCTGATTCAGCACATAGGATGTCCTGCATTGTCCAATGGTATTTATCCAACGATGTCATCTGGCTAGCATGATGATTGTCTGTTTAGCATCGCTCAAATAATCGAAGCAGTCTGTCTCTACTCGCGCTTCCTGTCATGTACCTTGTTCTGTCAATCGAGTGCCAGATGTTTTGGTAGATTTGCTGAATCTGTCTTTGCTACGTGTTGTCTGCCTACGAGTTGCATGTGTGTGACGTGTATGGTTGCATGTGTCCACCCACCCCTCACAGTTTGTGCTATTTATGTCTAAAGATAATTTAATAGATGTGCACCCAAGCCCTTGCACTCGTGCACTGAGCGTCTATTCGGGATAATACGGTAATAATGGAATCACTTCTTTAGCACCAATATCTTCGGAAAGTCCGAGCTCAGTGGCGCAGCAAATCCAAAGGATTAAGCGTTCTCATTGTCATGTACAGAGCAATTGTCATCAACAAATGGATGGAATTGCTAAGAAGCTAAGGAGGATATGCAGTATTAAAAAGATAGGTTTTTTGATGACGGCAAAATGAAACCATCTTTGATGAAACTATATTTCTTACTGACCAAAATGTTGTATATAAAACATTTCATTTATGGTGACAGAAATTTCATCTAGAGGTATCACCTGATTTCTCACATGGATTTCTTACATGGAAGCTCTGTAATTTCTCACCTGGATTTCTCATCTGTCTGTTTTACCTGGATATCAGTTTACTCACCTGGATAGCTCAACTGATTTCTTATATAAATAATTAATAATTTAAAAACTTGAATTTTCATGTATGTTTCGTCTGAGTTCTTATCCGGATATCCTACATGGATTGTTCACCTGGATATCTTACTTGGATGTCTAACCTGGATACTTCAACTGGATTCTGGATAATCTATGTGAATATTTCACTTTAATATCTCACCTGGATACCCTACCTGGGTATTTCACCAGGATATCCCACCTGGATATCTCACATGGATATCCCTCTTGCCCTATTGCAATCAGTGGCGATGCGACCCACCTAAGTATGTGGAAGTCAGCGAATGAGGGGTCTGTCTCTATGGCGATGGAGATCTTCTGCAGGGCCTCCCGTGTCCGTCCCATCAGTTTCAGCTGCATGGCCTGTGCCTTGAGGGTCTGGGCCCGAGCCTGCAGTAGACCCATCAGTTTCTTCGCCTCTACGTGCTCCAGGTTGATGGACAACGCGTCCTTGACGTCGTAGTAGCATAGAGTGATCTGTGGGGGTAATAAAGATATCATCTCATTACCTCAGACAGTGATAAAAGGTAAGTTCTTATACAACACAGTATCCAGTCCTCAGTACTGCTCAAAGCGCTTTACACTTTACTCCCTGGCAGACCTGTTCAATCGAACACCATCACTTCTCTGGGAAACATCCAGCATGCTGCAATTTTTGCGCGAAGACTATTTATACACAAACATCCACCACTATCTATAGCCAGGCACTCATTCATACAGCTGTGTGAACTGGAGCAACGTAAAGTAAATGAACTTGTCCGAGGTTCAACACTGCAGCACAAGATTCGAACCCAGGTTCTCTTGGTCGAGAGTCCGAAGACTTAGCCATTGTACCACTGTGCCTTACACAGCGCATGTTAATAGTCATATCTAATCTACTTTTACGGTCAGTGTAAATGTTAAACAGCAGGTCATTAAATTATTCAAACAAATTAACCGCTTTGTGTGTACTGTAGAATTTAATTGAATGTTTAATTAATAACATCTTTTTAAATGGAAAGCATGTTGGATAGTTTTAACTAGACTTGGTGCTACATAAGTATATTATTACTATGGAGCTTGTTCTGATGTTGTGTTTTATGGCCACAACAGGCAACTGTCAATTTCAGACCCTGTATACACAGACACTTTTTAAAGCTATGCTTATTATCACTAGTTGTTTGCAACTCAACATTTAAATTAAATTTGTTCTTACCAAGAATACAGGATTGTGCTAACTAAGGAAGTGTGGATAAGTGCTCTAAGAAGCAGACTTTAGCAGTGATACAAACAATGTACAACATCTACCCGGGGGGTAGTCAGTAACATGCCTACATTTCTGAAGAGCTTGTGCAGCCTGGCCCGAAGAATGTAGAGGTCAGCATTTTCCCGGTCAGTCTCAAGCCTCTTGTTGACCAGAGCCAGGCATTCCCCATGTCTGTGCAGTGCAGCCAGACAGGCTATGCTAGAAACACACCAAACAAAACAGTCACTCATAATAACTTAGTCAATGATCGTTAGTGTTTTCTATTTCATCAGTGTTTCTATAAAGGTCGATCTGGTTAATTTTAAACAGTTTCTAACGTCAATCTGGTTAATTAAAAAAGTTTCTAATTTTGAACTCAGTATTTCATTTATGTTGCAGTTATAAACATTAGTTTAATTTGTCTTTCTGTAAACAAGTTTTATATTTAATTTATAAACATACCAAAATTAAGGAAGTAAAAAACCTGTTTAATATGTGTGTGTGCAATACACATATTAAACAAGCACGTAGTTTTTAGCATATACATGCACATCTTTCTCTTCATTTATACAAGTAGTTGTATAAGTATGTTCATATCTGTTGGAAGTTACAGTAATTTTAACTGTTGATATCCTCACCTTCTCATGTGGTAGCCAGTTACCTCGGGCCGCATCTCAGCTGCCCGTGAGAATGACTCAAGAGCTTCTGGGAAGAGATTCTGATCAAAGAGACACTGGCCATAAAAGAAATAGAGGAAGGCCAATCGACAGTAGAAACTGTAGTTGTCTGGCTGCAAGACACATGCGCGCTTGTAGTTGAGAATTGCCGATGAGAAATCACACAAATGTAGGAATATCTCGGCACGCTCTACGTAATATAACACAGACTTTGGCTGGAGGTTGATGGCTTTGTTTAAGCAGTTGACTGCTTTCTCGTATTGTTTCACTTTGATGTATTCTTCCGCATCACCATAGCTACAATCAGAGGGAGTATTTGTTATTACATCATTTACACAATTACTTAAATTTCAAAGATATAATACGGCAATATAATAAGTCAACCATTTGCTATAAGAAGCAATGGCTTTGAGAGTTGGACTAAAATATTCAGCATTGCCATGGTACATGTTGTTTCTATATATGAACTACAAAATTAACTGAGTAAACACAATGTTTCTAATAGATAGCTTCTGACATCTTTGGAAGACAATTACAAGTAATAAATAAAACAAGAATTAGATAATCTCAATGTGACAAATTATCCTGCACTAGTCTCACACTACAACTATTTTACAAATGGTCATTAAATATTAGTTTGGCTAAATTTTCTAATTCTGTTGAATAAAAATAAGTTAGATAATAAAAAAATAACTTAACCAAATAGCTAAGCAAAAACATGTTAAGGTGAGTTCAGCTAGTACGGGTGTACACATGTTAATTATAATAATAATAAGATGCAGCGCCTAAATCCTTAGAAATCAAGCTCAGAGGCGCATCAAGAAAAGGTTTGGTCAATCTCAATATTGATAAACAATATTCAAGTTGTCACTAGAAGGATAGATACGCCAGGGAGCTAGGGTGAACACACAAGGTTATAAAACTAAGTTTTAAAATTATGGCAGAATTGTGTAATATTTTCAACTGATCTTACACTAAGAGGAAGCATATTCCAAAGAGTTGGTGCAGTAACCCTAGTTACAATGTTAGTATTGACTTTAGGAATAAAAAGTAAGTCAGATCTAGATGACCAAAGCTGAAAGGGTATTCTTACAAGAATACGCAATGCCTGTAGATATACAAGTTGTTTTGATGAAAGAGCTTGATACAGATCTTGAAAATAATACAATATTGCACAGGGAGTAAATGCAGTGATTTTAGAAGTGGGACAGAGCAAACGGGATGCACTGATTTTCCTTTTTAGAAGTGGAACCGAGTGAGAAAAACGAGATGTTACTCACTGTTTCTCCGCTGTCTTGCCGAGCAGGAACTGCATGGTGTTGGTGGCAACCATGAGGGTGCTAGCGACCTGACCAATACTCTCCTGGGTGAGCTGTCTCCTCCTCGCCAGCAACATCGTCTCCTCAGATACCTCCGTCGCAAACAGGTCCTCATCCTTCTTATCCTGTGTAGGTAGATAGGTCACGCAATGACGAGATGTATGTACGTGTGCATGGAGATACGCAATCATGCATACATGTTCATTGTAATACACCGGAGTCTGCCTATAACCTATAGACCCCATGACGCTACATATGTATATAATAAGCATGTTCACATTTCACACTGCTGGGGATGCAAGATTCGCTTATGCCGTTTCAACGATCTGTGCCGCCCGTCCCCACCTTTCGATGCAATTGGCGGCACGCAGCATCCCAACAAGCATACAATTATGCAGTTGTAACCCAACTGTTTAGGTATATATACAGTGTTATAGTTCAGTTTATCTGCTGGTGGTTTTGGATGGCTGACAACCATGACAGATCGGCAGGTTACAGACAGTTGGGGCTTAAAGGATTAATAGAATAATGTTATGCCAAAGCAATTTATTAATAGTAAGTGTCTGGTTAATTTAAATGGTGCATGTTAATACAACAGGAACAGGGAAAGATTCCATCCCAGGCAATAAATTTGATTCTACTAAATCGTTATGTCAATTTGTTAAATCAGTTTGTACTACAACTGAACCAAAGCGAAAAGCAGGAAGGATTAATAGTGATATAAACCCCCTATTATTGGTTATTATTCTCATGACTTTGAAATAGGAACATGAACACGTACGGGTGTTTGATTGAATCATAGTACAATAAATATCAATGGCCTACTCACACTGTCCTCGCTGTCACTTGTCCATCCAGATGTGCTGGGTCCTACGACAGAGTTTCCCCCGAGAGTCATATCAGACCGAATCTTGTCCAGAATCAGTTTCTCATCTTTACTACTTGCCGCGTCATCATGTGTGAAGCTATCTGTCACTGATGCTGAGTCAGTGTGCTCATGACTGTGACTAGTCTCAAGGTCTGGGAAGAACTGGTGAGATATCAGACTGCTGCGTGAGTCCACTTCCTTCATCTTAGTGTCGCTGTCCGTCGACGATGACATTGGTCGTTGTGGTGTGTCACTAGTAACAGCTGTTGACGTATTTGACAGCTGTCTTTGAGTTGCGTCAGAGGCTGTGGATCCAATGAGATCTGCCGAGACGCTGACAGTCAGGGGTGGCTGGTCTGGCTGTACTGTTGCGGACGTTGTCACACTAACTGCTCTGTCCCCAGCTGCTAGTGCTTTGTCGCTTGCGGAAACATCACTCTGCTGTGTGGAAGAGCCATGGTGGGAGGCTGCAGGGCTGATGACAGGGGTCTCTGGTTGATCACCTGATGCCAGGATCTGCTGGTCACTTGGTGGTGAGACAAGTACAGTTGGTGGGGGTTGTGTGAGGGTGTCGCCCACCATCTTTGTCTCAGTGTCTGGGGTTGGGACATTTTGATCATTCTTTGAAAGTTTTTTATCCACCTCAGCCTCATGGATATCCATATTTTATGTATGTTTCTGTTTACCGTTTATTCTACTTTCGAACTCTTGCATTTCCTTTTAATTGTGCTATCTTTGTTCCGAGTTCATAATTCGGTAATCTCCATCATTCCCATGCAGGCAGCTTAAGTTAAGCAGTTAAATCAAGGCCTTAACTCCCTTGAAGTTTAAGCCTTAAGTTCGAATCAAGAATCAACCGAGTCGGCGAGTGTGTCACTGACACTGTGACTGTGTCACTGTCAGTGTGTGCCAGTAGCCGTGGGATGAATCTGCTAGAATTCATTGAAATATTACCTGATTGTGTTATTTAGCACACCTGCTAGTAAGAACTTTATAAATCGAACAACTACAGTGGTCGCGTCTTTACAATGCATTATCAGTCATTTGATTTTAACTTGCAGCCTAATGTTGACATAATAACCATGGCGATCTGGGTCATGGCAGGGATATCCAAGTTCATTTGTAACGACAATTTTCATTGGCCTAATGGACTCAATTGATCTCGATTTATAAAAAGATGAATAAGGTTACAAAGAAAACAATGGTAATTATTTGTTTTACAATGACAATTTAATATGTTTGTGATAGTCAAACGGTGCCATAGATTTATTGTATGCAAGATATGCTGGAGTTGATTAATCTCGAATGACAGCCGTGTTTTCTAATGTAAATAACATGGCGGACCGCGCGTTGGAAGCGTTTTACTCCGGCAAACTTTTATAAGTTGTGCTATATAATTTCAAACAATTATGACGTTATGTTTGGTTTTGATTTAATCCAATTTAGAGTGACGTGAGACATGGACAGTCATTACAACAAGTACAGTTCGACCAAGAGAACTGATATGGTGAGAATATTACACTTTACAGTGCACGTTGCTACACCCCAAATCTAATCTTGGACTCTTAGCGTTCGCGTTGCCATGGTTATTGAATGTAGCGTGTGACATAATAACAGACCTTCCAACATTTTATTACAAAACAGCAGAAGATCTTCCTCTTCCTACAAAAAAACAGAAGACTTGCTCGGAAAAACAACAAAACTTTATTAACAAATAAACACCAAAATTCCCAAACAGCAATGTAATTGTAAATGCCAGTAGCACGTTTGGTACATAATTCCCATATTGGTGATAATATGTGGCACTTGGAGACACTCAAAATGGCGGAGTGAAAAATATGCGGAGCAGTGTTTCCCCTGGCTAAAATGATGGGCGAGGTGGTAGGGGTGGGCTATGCGAGCGCTGCAGGCACGAAGCATTGCTAGGGCGGTCCGGGGACATGCATCCCCGGAGAATTTTTAAAAACTAGCTTTAAAATGGTGCATTCTGAGGAATGTCTTAACCTTTACTCTTGAATATAGAGGGGAGATGTAAAACAACAAGACACTACTTGTAAGTATAGTAATCATGATTGATAAAAGTCAGTAATCATATGATTGTTTCATCGTGTTGAGGTGTGGTTTCCACTTCAGCACTGTGTGATATCCCTATCCGTTAAGGCATGCTCCCTGACAGTGAGTGACAGCCACACAGACAGTAGAGTGTCCTGAACGAGGACACAATCTAGCAGCGTGTGTCAGGCCGCTGGCACAGCTAATGTACAACCGTTCATTTATTACATGTGATTAAAAGTAGTTTCAAAACACTTCACGACTTATAGCATTTCCGGATGGAGTCGCAGACCTCACACCACTGGTACTTGGTTGAGGTGTGATTTCCACTTGACCACTGGTACTTGGTTGAGGTGTGATTTCCACTTGACCAGTGGTACTTGGTTGAGGTGTAATTTCCACTTGACCAGTGGTACTTGGTTGAGGTGTGATTTCCACTTGACCAGTGGTACTTGGTTGAGGTGTGGTTTCCACTTGACCAGTGGTACTTGGTTGAGGTGTGGTTTCCACTTGACCAGTGGTACTTGGTTGAGGTGTGATTTCCACTTGACCAGTGGTACTTGGTTGAGGTGTGGTTTCCACTTGACCAGTGGTACTTGGTTGAGGTGTGATTTCCACTTGACCAGTGGTACTTGGTTGAGGTGTGGTTTCCACTTGACCAGTGGTACTTGGTTGAGGTGTGGTTTCCACTTGACCAGTGGTACTTGGTTGAGGTGTGGTTTCCACTTGACCAGTGGTACTTGGTTGAGGTGTGACTTTGGTACTTGGTTGAGGTGTGATTTCCACTTGACCAGTGGTACTTGGTTGAGGTGTGGTTTCCAATTGACCAGTGGTACTTGGTTGAGGTGTGATTTCCACTTGACCAGTGGTACTTGGTTGAGGTGTGATTTCCACTTGACCAGTGGTACTTGGTTGAGGTGTGGTTTCCACTTGACCAGTGGTACTTGGTTGAGGTGTGATTTCCACTTGACCACTGGTACTTGGTTGAGGTGTGGTTTCCACTTGACCACTGGTACTTGGTTGAGGTGTGATTTCCACTTGACCAGTGGTACTTGGTTGAGGTGTGATTTCCACTTGACCACTGTTACTTGGTTGAGGTGTGATTTCCAATTGACCAGTGGTACTTGGTTGAGGTGTGGTTTCCACTTGACCAGTGGTACTTGGTTGAGGTGTGATTTCCACTTGACCAGTGGTACTTGGTTGAGGTGTGATTTCCACTTGACCACTGGTACTTGGTTGAGGTGTGGTTTCCACTTGACCACTGGTACTTGGTTGAGGTGTGATTTCCACTTGACCAGTGGTACTTGGTTGAGGTGTGATTTCCACTTGACCACTGGTACTTGGTTGAGGTGTGGTTTCCACTTGACCACTGGTACTTGGTTGAGGTGTGGTTTCCACTTGACCACTGGTACTTGGTTGAGGTGTGATTTCCACTTGACCACTGGTACTTGGTTGAGGTGTGATTTCCACTTGACCAGTGGTACAACTGGTTGTGGTGATGTTTTTCTTGCCCTAACCCTAGGCCTTGTTACTACGCTGACAGAGACTAGCCCAAGTTATTGAATATCTGTTAGTATACACAGTTTGGGGGAATAGGCGTATTTTATGAGATGTGAACTTCGGTGATTTATATTCGTAAGTACTTCACTCAAATCAACTTTCTCAAAAGTTTTTTGCACAAATTTATCGGAATATATATTATATATTTACACAAAGATATCTTACGAATCACATTCCTTATTTTGAAAAAACCCTGCATAGAACATTAGTTGAATAGATTTGTGGGCACTTGTTAGTTGTGTCGAATCTGGACCCACCTCGATTTTGCTGTTATAACTTGAGTTTTGCCTAAGTTTGATACCTCAGTGAGATGGTTCCATCATTCAACATTATCCTAGGCATATTTATCTTTAAGAATATTGCATGTTACGCGCATTTGAGGCATAAATAGCACCCCGGTTTGTAGCAACATACGCTGCTATATCGCTCATTTTACACGTGCTGTGCGGTAATGTACAGCCACAATGGCGCAGACTAATGCAAACAGGGTTGCTATTTGGATAAATCATAATCGGCTCTGAGCGACGTTTTTCTTAAGACGACTAAACGATACTGATACAAATGTGCAATTTTGCAGGAATATAAGTGACTTTGTAGTGTCATTTCGTGCCATTCACCGATGCTGACTATATCGCGAAAGAAAGAAACAAATGGGCGCATGAAATAGCTACGAGGTGGCAATTTCTACATGTTTTGGGCAAGCTAGGCAGCATAGAAAAACAGTGAGGCGGCCCTCCTCGCTTGTCATATACCAGGGAAAACAGGAAAATGTCATAGTCCAATCTCAATCGTTGAAAAACAACACTCCACCAAATGGCGCTTTGTGGGTTTTTGTTTTCATGATGGGTGGCGCTGCAATCACCGGCCATGTCCGTAAAAAGCGGAATATTTTCAAAACAAAGCGGGAAAGCTTAAGATTTTCTAAAAAACGGATAAAGCGGAAGACTTGGAAGGTCTGTAATAACTGTAGTTTAGGCAAGACCAAGACAAGAGGTCGCCTTCCATTACCAGGCCTAGCAACGTTCGAGATTTCCTAGATCATGTAGTAATGGAATGTATGACTGTCACTGCCAGTGCCATGCAGTGCCAGTGGCAATGTTGGCGCACCCACTACGCGGACCGCATATATGGTGATGACGGATGTTTCTTTTGGCCCAAGACGGGTTCAGCCTGTGGCTTGGCCTTGGGCAAAACCATTCATTTTCGCAACCAATGAACCGTGATCCATTTGCGCTTGTGAGGGCTGAATCAGCTGTTTCTGTAACGGGTGCCAGCAGCCTCCCTCAGTCAGTGGGCTAAAAAATGTTCTGATTCAGAAGTGAATCCATTTTGTAAGTTCTGGCTTGCACACTCTAGTTAACTGGAAAATGTTTATAAAATTATACATATCTAATAACCGGATAACATTTATTCTTGAAAGCAGACACATTTGTAAAAGATCGAATTAGATTTTATTAACATAAAAAGCAAAATAAAAAATTCCCAATTTGTAATTAGAACTTTGTCAGAAAGTAAATGAGTGATGTGGTTTTTATTTTTAATATGTTGATGCCACGCTGTTATCAAATATCAAAGGGGTTATTCTCAACATTAAAAAACTTAATTAAGATGTGTACCAAGCATATTTTTGACATTTTTCTTATTATTTTATTGTGTAAAACGCTTTGGATTATTTTGTATATATACATATATATATTGCTCTTTCACCTATACTATGTATTATATTCCTATGTGAGCTTGTGCATCTAGGTATGTAAATGCAATCATCCTTTCTATTGTTAATGTAATCATTCCACACACAACATGGGTTGAAACAATCATTCTTAAATTTCTGCTGCTTTGAATTCTCACTACCATGTGGACCAAACCATCCGATACCGCACTGCAGATTTTTGTGAAGTGGACTGAACCATCTAGGATACCACATGCAGGATTGACCATCCTGCATGTGGTATCCTGATCTTGGATTGTATGGGAAATTGGTGAGAGTTCGGCGGACTCACTCTGCTCATATTTGTGAGTCCACAGAAATTTTGTTCAACAAATCAAATAATAACTTTAACATTTAAGTCCAAATAATGCTTTATTTGTGTACTTCGTAATATTGCATTCCTTAATTTGTCTCCACCTTTCAAGTTCCTTAACATATTTGCCATATTTAATCTCGAGTCTCGTTCATCTGCAGTAATTATATATTACGTATGCCACTCCAGTCTCCCACATGCGTACGTCTCTTGTGCTGATATTTTGACCAATCACAAACCAACACCTCAGAAAATGGCTGCGCCCATGGATCTGAAAGCAGCATGATTTGCTGTTTACAAATATTTTCAAACTAATATATGCGAGTATAATCACTTGCTACAGACCGGAGACGATACAATTGATGGATCGTTAACATTGGCCACTTTAACACTGGATTTATCATCTTTTAAAACTAGGGAGTCACAAGGACTCCTACCAAGGGACATATAAGGAGTCTACATTGCTAATTTAATGCACCCAGAGTACAGCAACAAAGTTATTAATTATTCTTGATACTAGTTAACACATCTATGTTTACCCATAGATTACACACTAAACACTATAAACTACACACTAGACTCGTGGAATGCAGTGGCTCAGTGGCTAGATCATTGAACTGAATCAAGAGAACCAACGTTTAAATCCTGTGAGCAGTGCCATTTTGAACCTTGGGCAAGTTCGTTCACTGTTCATTGTTCAAGTTCTCTCAACTGTATGAATGAGTACATGGTTATAGACAGTGGTAGATATCAAAATCGTATAGTGTTTGTGCATTAACAGGGGTAGAACTTCAGCATTTATTTTACTAGACAGCAGGACTAGTAAAGACAAAAGTTTACTAGTCCGCCAAAAGGTTTACTAGTCCTGCAAATAAAAAACATAGCACAAATTTAGGTCACAACAATTTTATTTAAAACACAAAAAACCACAGTGTCATCCAGGCCTGGCGTTAACACTGCCTGTCAGTCAGTCAGTGTCACTCAGAGTCGGAGGCACTACTGTCATCACAGTCGGTGTCACTGCTGTCAGTGTAACTACTACAGTCAGGCCTTGGCCTAAGCGGCTGAGTGTCTGGCCTCCGGGCTCCACCAGCACTCCACAGCTCGATTGCCTCCTTCGGTTCAAATGCAGCGATGTCTGGTGAACTCAGCTGAATGGTCAACAGATCAGTCAGTCGATCTGCCTTCAGGACTGACCGGATGCTGCTCTTCGTCAGCTTCAGCTGACTGAAGCCTCTCTCCGCATCAGCCGAGCTGGCTGGCAGAGTCAGAATGGCGTCAACAAGCCCAAGTATGTTTCCATACTCTGCCTGGTGGGCTGCATTGACACTAGACCATGTCAGCTGTCGCACGTCTGGGGACTGTTCATACAGGATCATCTTCAGAAGTGTCCACTCCGTCTCCACACTGGCAGTATCGATGCCAGCGTCGCGAAGCACAGGGCCAAAATGGTTGTTGAGTGTGGCCACAGCGTCATTTCCATAATCACCTGCAGCTTCAGGCCACAGCTTGAAGCTAACGATTGATGATGCACGCACAACGTCCGAATTGCTGTCAACGAAGCGACCCTCCAGACAGCTGACCAGGTTGCCCAAGATCTGCAGTCGGGTCTGCTTGGCGAAGACAGCACCTGTGAGTGTCTCACCATGGAAGTCTTCCATGCGCGCCAGGGCACGCTCCTTGGCAGTTGTGGTCGTCTTGTACATCACAAGGGTGGCCACAACGGATGTCAGCGTGGCATGTACATCAGCAACTGTCGCAGTCACTGTCTGAGCCACCAGCGACAGCTTGCTCAGAACAAACAGCACATCGAGAAGGAAGTGTGCCATCTCGATGATGTCTCGTCGGTGCAGTGTCGCCAAGAAGCCAATGGCCTTTGCCTTGGCATCTCCGGAGCCCCCGGGCACTTGCATCTGCGTCAGATGCAGGACATATGCTGGATATCCCTTCACAAGGGCCTGCAGTGCCTTCAGCAGATGTGGCAACCAGCGAGTGCCACCGACACGTGGTGGAAGGGCACATGGCAGAGACAATGTGTCGAATGCTGCCTTCAAGTTGCTACGGTTCAGTGGCGAGTGATGGTAGAACAAGTAGAGGCTCAGGAGGAGACCGCTCAACTTTGTGTACATGGGCAACCGACACAATGCGTCCTTATATGCAAGTTCCAGGCGATGCGCATAGCAGTGGATTGCTTGCAGACACGGCTGCTCATTTCGGAAGAGCGTGGCGACACCGTTGGCTGATCCGGTCATAACAGCGGCGCCATCACTGCCGAATCCGACAAGCTTCTTCATGAGTGTCTCTTTCGGGATGTGGAGGTAGCGCTCCACGACACCGTCAATTGCCCGCTTGATTGACGGAGCATCTGCCTTGCCGACGTTCTCAATACCAGCGAAGGCAGTAGAGACGACACCATTCACTGCATACCTCACGTACACTATCTCCGCTTCCGTGATGGACGCATCTGTCGTACCGTCACTGATGAGGGCGAGAAAGTGAGCACTCTCCAGGTGCTGTGCGAGCGATGGCACGCACGAACTGCTTGCATGCCTTGTCATTCCGATAAGTGTTCCCTACATCAAGGCCCTTCTGTGCGTCCAGGGTACACTGCCACACATAATCTGTGAACGGACGCCGGTGCTTTGCTATCGCGTGACAAGTCCTGAAACATCCAATGCAGGAAATATTAAATATCATAGTATTAAGTAAATACTGAGTATAGTCTTTAGAAAGGACAGAGAAACAGACACTACTGGAGGGGGGGTATTTCAAATATCAAAAGATGACCTCATAACAAGCCACCTACCAGACCTAGACACTAACAGTGAGAGCATTTGGACTGAAACCCAGATAACAGGAATGAAACCAATAATCATGTGTACCCTCTATCGTCCCCCAAATGACTCTCATGGAACTCAAATCGAAGAACTAGACCTAGCCCTTTCTAAATTAGGTAACAAGATCAACACACATAATGTCATCATTACTGGCGATTTCAACCTCCCTAACATCAATTGGGAAATTCACCAAGTCACAACTAACAATGGATACAGTACAGCTGCTGCCAATAAATTACTCTCTCTTACAGAGGAACATGGTCTGATCCAACATGTCAAGGAACCCACGCACAGACAGGGAAATGCCAACAATATTTTAGATCTTGTCTTCACCAATAGACCTGGGTTAATAAAGAAGATAAATGTAGTAGACGGAATAGCAGACCATAGCACAGTCATTATTGATGTAAACATTTCGCCCAAACGCAAACATCGTCCAAAACGTAAAGTCTTCATTAGAAATAAAGCCGACAATATTAACATCCAGAAATCTCTTGAAAACTTTACACATGAATACTTCTCTCAAAACCAAAACATGACTGTCAATGACAAGTGGAATCTTGTTTCCACGAAAATCATCAACATTATGAACCAATATGTACCGCACCGACTTACTACTTCAAGACACAATCTTCCCTGGTTCAATAAAGATTTAAAGAAAATGTGCAAAATAAAGAAACAGCTATATAACAAAGCAAAAAGAACTAGAAATCCAGAAGACTGGAAAGAATTCTGTGACATCAGGAGAAACATGCATAAACACCTTCGTTCTGCTAGACTATCCTACATAAGTCAATTCCTGACAACAACAATAACAGAGAAACCTAAATCATTTTGGAGCTTCATTTCTAAACTTAGACAGGATAACCAGGGTATTGGGGACCTTAACATTGCTGGTAACATCATTAGCGACGACAAACATAAAGCAGAAGCCTTAAACAATCAGTTCCAAAGTGTCTTCACACACGAAGGAAATTCCACCCTACCAGATATGGCCAGAAGTCCACATGGAGAAATCCCCAAACTAACAATTACACTTAAAGGAGTACTTGATCAACTTTCCAAAATTAACATTTCTAAATCGCAAGGACCAGATGGCATTCCACCATGGTTCTTAAACAGATATGCCTCTCATCTAGCACCAGTAATACATGACATTTTCCAATCATCTGTTGACTCTGGACAAGTCCCCAATACCTGGAAAGAAGCCAATGTAACAGCAATTTTTAAGAAAGGAAGTAGAGCAGAAACATCTAACTACAGACCAATATCCTTAACACCTGTGGTTTCTAAACTTCTTGAACACATCATACATAGTCACATTATGAAACATCTTGAACAGCACCACATTCTAACTGACCACCAACATGGCTTCCGTGCCAAAAGATCAACTGAAACACAATTAATTCAAACAATCCATGACATAAGCAAATCACTTGATGAGAAGAAATCTGTAGACATGGCCATCCTTGACTTCACCAAAGCATTCGATAAAGTTCCACATAAAAGATTAATCCACAAACTCAAACACTATGGCATCACAGGCCCAATATCATCATGGATAAATAGCTTCCTTACAGGAAGAACTCAACAGGTCGTTATAAATGGATCTAAGTCAACATCAACTCAAGTCATTTCTGGGGTACCACAGGGCACAGTACTGGGGCCCCTACTTTTCCTACTTTACATAAATGACCTGCCAGACAATCTTTCCTCAACTGTTCGCCTTTTTGCAGACGACTGCCTGTTATATTCACCGATTAAAACTGACCAAGACACATCTGTCCTCCAAAACGATCTGCTCAAACTTGAGAAATGGCAACACACGTGGCTTATGAAATTCAACCCCACTAAATGTTATACAATGACAATAGCCTCAAGAAAACCGACACCAAATCTCTACACATTCTGCGGACAACAACTTAAATCTGTTGAATCACACTGTTATCTTGGCATACATATATCAAATACATTAAATTGGACAATACAAAGCAACTCGGTCACAAAAAAAGCACAACAGACATTGGGAATGATTAGAAGAAATTTAAATAAATGCCCAACCCAAATCAAGTCCATAGCCTACACAACCCTTGTCCGCCCCATACTTGAATATGCGTCAGCATCATGGGATCCACATTGCCTAAGAAATATCAAACTCATAGAAAGAACCCAGAGACAAGCCGCCAGATTTTGTAAGAACAACTATTCTAGAGAGCCTGGAACGGTAACACAACTCCTTAAAGATCTCCAGTGGGACACCCTCCAATCACGAAGAAAAACCCAAAGACTTAGCATATTATATAAAATGGAACATAACCTCATAGATATCCCACTAGATCAATACACCAAACGCAACACCAGATGCTCACGTAAACATAATAAACAGTTAGTACAAATCAGGCACTCGACAAACATATTTGGAAACAGCTTTTTCCCAGTCACAATAAAAGAGTGGAATTCTCTACCTCCAAGCATTGTATCAAGTACGTCACTGAATTCATTCCAGATTAGCCTAGCCCAACATGTAAAAAATTAATCCATAAGAGCCACCATGCGCACTGGCGTGATGTGTCCATAGGACATTTTGCCAGTCAAAATACAGATACAGATAGTCACAACATAACAACCTTCCTCAGCAAACAGTGAATACTAAAAACATCCTCGCTTTCAAAACAAAACTTGACGAAGATTTGAAGATGGGCAGGTTTAAATTTTAATAAAAGCACAAAAATCACAAGACAAGCCACGTTCTCAAAACCAAAAATATGATGCATAAAGGCGGGAAATACAACACTAAATAGTATTACTTTTGAACCCGAAGATCCAGGCAAGTTATAACACAGATCTACATCAAATGCAAATTAATAATTTCCCATGGCATTGACATTGTTTACTGCACGGCACGCTTGAAATGAGAGATAACAGAGAAATGAGGGATAATAATTTAAACCATATAGTGCTAACCCTAACAAAGTACAATCAAACACAATATTTTTTTACATTTTATAACATTATATCACATGGGTAACATAATTACCTAAACAAATGCGTCAGACGGTCCATGGTGGCCGTGTTCAGCGCTTGGATGGCTCGGTGGGCAGGTGCAGTGCCGGGACGGGCTTCGAACGCAGTTTGCCGGAAGACAGCTCGTGTGTGCGCCTCGCTTGTACTGTGTGCGCGTAGCGAGTCTGGACGAAAGTTGTCCGTGCCAGTCAAGAACGCATTCTTGCCACGGACACCAGTTACGTTGTGTGTCCTGCACACTTTGCAAAACATCAAATCGTTGTCGTCATCGTAGGACAGCCAAGTGTGGTCTCGTTCCCAAACCTTCAAATAGCCACGCTGTCGTTTCTGCTGGTCGTACAGCGTGTCCCGTTCTCGCTTTTCCACCTTGCGTTTAACTTCTGGTTTTGCAACCCCAGTTAAATAACGATGCATCGTGCGTAAACGTAAAAAAATAATTAGTAATGAATTAACAAAATAATTGATGTAGAACTGAAGATGTGAACCGTATTCGAAATCCGCGCATTTGAAAATAGATTAGAAAATAGACGCGAAAATGGACGCCAATTGCGCTCATTAGCCGGTACCCCGCTACATGATACGCTAAGCCAAACAAAATGGTCGTTTCAGATTTCTATGTCACACAACAACCAATCAAAAGTACCGTTTCACTGTCGATTCACATTAGGTGAAGATTTACTTTGTCAATTGTACGGTTGGTGGCGCCACGCAACACGCTGATTTTTACTAGACAGCCGGACTAGTTGGTAGGCCGGGTTTACTAGTCCGCCGTAATCTTTACTAGTGTACGGACTAGCGGACTAGTGGGTAGTTCTACCCCTGATTAATTACAGTGTGGCTGAATTCTTCCCGGACAAGTTGAGATGGTAACTGGTTAATGGCTCTGGCCATTCAAGATCAGGGTATTTACATTATATTAACTACAGTTTCTTCCACACATTGCTTCGATAAGAGAGCACCACTACTGCCGGTTTGCAGCTAGCCTGGTGATGGTGTCCCAGTTCAGACTATATACTGTCGCCTCCTCTTCCATGGTCCATCTCCATTCTCCATGTTTCCTTCAGGCAACTGCATCTCCTTCCATTTGCCGTTCAGCATAAGTTGGGCAGCATGCCAGGGCACATTCTGCATCAATGCCATGACCATCTCTATTTCTCTGTTTTCTTAGAATCTGTGTGTCCAGGGATTATGTGTCTGTTTTGTGGAACATTGAACCACTTGGAATAATGTGGCGTCTGTACAAAATAAATTATTAATAATAATTTTTGAAGTTTAGATATAGCTGCTTAAAAGATAGCAGCCTTTGGTAAACTCAGAAACAGCATATTTTCAAACAGGCATCTCAATAAGAATGAAAACCAGACAATATACTTATACTGCCTATAGCAATCTATGGTGCAGAAACCTGGACATTGTGATCACAAGAGACGCAGTCTCTAAGTTTTTGAGGTGCGTTGCCTTTCTGGGATGTGTTACTAGGGCAGACAGACTGAAATAGCCAGGTATGAGAAGAGACAGTCGAAAAATATGTCATCAGGCATTGAAGACTTTGGTGATTTGGACATGTCTGCTGTATGCCAAACGAAAACCTCATAAGATAACTTTCAAGGAAGAAGGATACAGGAAACGAGAAAGGCAGCGGAAGACAATGGACTCTATAGCTGAGCGGTGTGCTTTAGACAGGACGAAATGGAGGGGGTGTAACATCCAGGAGGATAGTGAGAGGTCATATTGGCCTAGGCATTTAAGTCAAGTAAGTCAAGATACTGTAAACAGAACAACTCCAAAGGTTACATTAACATGGAATTAGAGAAGAGTGAACATTTAAAAGTGAAGCAGTTTTCAGGGTTTTGGCAGTATTAATATCTGGATCCATAGTGCATTAAATTATATCATACAATCATAAATATATTTTAAACTGCCAAAACATGAAAATCAACAATAGAATTTTATAAATCAAATAGAACAAAAGGAGAGCTTTTTTTATATAACATAATATATATTGTATACAATATATATATATATATATGTACACTGTATATATATATATATATATATATATATATAGATGGTTGGATACTGGTGCGCAGTTTCTGCTGAGTAAGATCCAGTGAAATATCAAAAAGGCAGCAGAAACTGAAACACTGCAGAAACTGCAATCGGGACTATATATAATATAAATATAATATATATATATATAATGTATATTATACATGACATAATTAACCTATTTTCCGCATCAATTACAGAACTGGTTCAAGCCGATAGACAACTCTCTGGCGAAATTAAACAGCGTGAGGGCACACATGTACAATGTGGACTTGGAGGAAAGGAGGACGGCCGCCAAGATGGAGGGGGTGTCAGGCCGGAGGGACCGGCCATTCCGGCGGGCGGGCAGTCACAATGACCTACACATGAACATCACGGCTGTTACTGGGCAGTCTCAGTCGGAACCATCCTCACCACCCGTCTTTGCTGACCCGAGATATGCACAGAGAAGCGCCTGGTAGGTACACGCAACAAGGCATACACAGATTCAAATAAACTAATTTAGGGATCATCTCAAGGCGCTATGTCAGATATCATATTTTTGTTTGGGGAGGGAGGTCAGAGGCAGTTTTGTCTGCCAGTGGACATCGATATTTTATGTTTCGGACCGATACTATTAATACACATTGATATCATCATATTGATGTTTACAAACTTTCGTGAGGAACTTTTGTGTGGGGGTGGGGGGCTGAGGCCAGATGAAAGTAATTTAATTAGTTGTCGGACATCAACATTCTGAGATGATCCCTTACACCCACAGATGGAGAAACAAACCAAGTGTTATGACCATTTTGATTGTGTAAGTTCATTTCTGCTGACCGTTACATTTCTGTTATGACTAGTTATCATTATGGTAGAGCTAACGTAACATGACAATAGTTGGAACTACTCTGTCTGATATATTCAATACCTTTATGAAATTGCCGAGAATATTAGGATGATGACAAAAAGGTGGCACCATCTTATGGCTGACGGTAATCTAGACCAAACACTACATTGGTGCCCTTTGTGGAATAACCCTCTAAAAATGCAACTACTTAAATAAATATTCTAGATAACTACATTGTTTTAAATACATTGTCAATTGGTAAATCAGAGACCAGTGGTTGAGAGTGAAGACAGAAAGGGGCGAGTGGACCTCAGCACCTGGGAGGAGATGCACTTGCACTGCCTCAAAGTTATATTAATAAGTAGAATCTTTCTCAATGTATAAAAAGTTGTAAGTATAAAAGATGACATGAACTATAGCAAGTACTTGTTTCTTGGAAAAAAATACATTGCCTATGGATTGGTGTGTCAACTTTTCAATACGAGACCTATGAACTTATTTCTGCGACTGAAATCAGTGCTGTGGTAAATCTGACACATATTCATCCATATATATCTATTGCCATGCAATCAGTTATGGGCACATGTTTGTTAGTTGAACATAATATCTAGAATTTGAATCCTGTTTTTTTCGTGTGTCAGTATACAATGTAACATTTACGACTGACAGACATTGTTCTTTAACCATTACGTTAATATTTTCAGCTGTTGAGCATCTGATATCAAGTTTTGTGTGTGATAATCAGTCAAGTATGTGATATCTATTGGTGTCATCAGGGACCATAGTACGTCCATCCCAGACTTGGTCAACCAGCTAACAGCCAGACTGAAGAAACGTTCCACAAGTAACATAAAACTACAGTTGACTCGAATGCGACCGATGAGTTCTAAACAGCGAAATGCACAGGGCAAGCCACCTCGACGACCAGTCAACATTGCAGGTATCTGCCCTGCATGTCGCTCTTCTTGTTCTTCTCTTGTTTCCCTGAATATCCAGGGTGAGACTGTTTCATAAATTGTGTTTTTCTTTCCCCCTCACTGTTCTTGCACTGCTGTCTCCATCAACTGTCTCCCCCCTCTATCTTTTGCTCTCATTTTCCGCTTGTTTCCCATTCCATCAAAATCTCTCTAAACAATCCTCCTACCTCAGTCTTGGTCATCCCCCGTCTCTGTTTACTTCCACTTCGGGGGCATCTGCTCCCTTTGTCAACCGTTCTCCTCCCATTCTCTCCACATGTCCAGCCCACCAGCTTCTTCTTGAAACTTTCTTTTACACCAACTTCCTCCATCAGTTCCTTCATTCTTTGCCTGTCGATTTTCTTCATTCCTGCAATTCTTCCCACCCTAATGTTTTTGTAAAGAGGTTTACATAGAGCTTTCTTTCTCCGAAGGTGAGCCCATCACTTCAGTCAGTTTTGTCATCTCAATATCCGCCTGTCAGCAGGATCCACTGACACTCTCCCCCACACTTGGCTGTAATCTCCGGCCCTTTCAAAATCACCATTGACACTATTTCGTCATCTATATTTCCATCATGTTCTCCATCTTCTACCACTCTTCTGTTCCCCACTCTCTCTTTCTCAATCTCTCCGCACTAACTCGTTCTTCTCCATCTTCTACCACTCTCTTCTGTTCCCCACTCTCTCTTTGTCAATCTCTCCGCACTAACTCGTTCTTCTCCATCTTCTACCACTCTCTTCTGTTCCCCACTCTCTCTTTGTCAATCTCTCCGCACTAACTCGTTCTTCTCCATCTTCTACCACTCTCTTCTGTTCCCCACTCTCTCTTTGTCAATCTCTCCGCACTAACTCGTTCTTCTCCATCTTCTACCACTCTCTTCTGTTCCCCACTCTCTCTTTGTCAATCTCTCCGCACTAACTCGTTCTTCTCCATCTTCTACCACTCTCTTCTGTTCCCCACTCTCTCTTTGTCAATCTCTCCGCACTAACTCGTTCTTCTCCATCTTCTACCACTCTCTTCTGTTCCCCACTCTCTCTTTGTCAATCTCTCCGCACTAACTCGTTCTTCTCCATCTTTTACCACTCTCTTCTGTTTTGTAACACACATAAATGTAAGTCAGATAATGATGCTATCAGTGTCACTCTGATTTACTATTACTAATAAAGTACATTTTTGTTTTAATAATTTCATTCATTACGACTCTCCTCATTTGCTCAGTGCATTTAATGACTTATAACAAACATAACACATTATAACTTTTTTGCACAACTTCCATATATATATATATAAAGTAGTTTCTAATGTAACAGCTAGGAATATTATTTCACACAATGCAGAATGAAATCAATATTTTATAAATAAAAATTAACTTTATAAGCATGTATGGCGTTTTTGCATAAGTTCCCAAAGTTCCGAAATATGTTAAGCATTACTTGTGGGGGTGGTTTAGTCGTCACCATGTATCACTGTTAAAATAGATTGCTACAATGGTTCCACCTACTGAGTTAAACATAAATTAATGCAAATTGATGGTGCTAGAAGCGATTTTGGATTGTAAAAATTGCAAATCTCACACCAAGTATTGATGAGGTGGCGGTTTGAACCAATGCTAAACGAATACATTTTTTGTATTTATGAGACCGTAGAATTTGTTTGTTGTGCAGTGAAGGGAAGCAGCTGTCAGTTGAGTGGACGACAACAACCGACTGACCGGTCGGACATGAGTCATTACACTGCCTACTCGGGGCTTGATGGTGCCCTCTATTACGAGAAAGGTAATACGCAGTTTCTAACAGCATTATCAGCACTGACAAAAATATGCATCCTCCAGATGGCGCTATGTACACAAAGATACAGGGGGGCGATTTCTCGGAGTATCCGCAGTCTGTGCTAGATGTCATTGTGTTGTTTTTCCTGACACAGCACATTTTCTACGATTGTTAGGTAAAACATCCCCATCTGATTGATAGATAGTAACATGCTCGGAATAATCACAGAAAACAGGCATCACACTGTGAACAATAATCTAATGTCTGGCATAAACCCTATAATCAATAATAACCCTTAATACATGGAGAATTAAACAAACCACATAGACATTGTCAGTTTTGGAAGTACAAATGTTTGTGAAGATATATCAGTCATGCGGGCTAGCAGTTTTTGAGAGTTGCCCCCCGACCATGAAGTTTACTGTCTTGAGCCTCTGGACCAGAAGTAATTTGAAATGGGGCAAGAAACTATGCGGCACCAACGTTTATGTAAATGAACACTTGACGGCAAAGCAAGCGAACCTCTGCCCGTCTGCTGAGAAAGCAAGACAAAATCCAGTCAGCGTGGATGAGAAACTACAAGATCTTCGTGAAAGCGAATGGTCATGCGGACAGTCCCAAGATTCAACTCGTTAAGTGCATGGACGATTTCTGTGACTTCGATGTCTGACTCCACCGGCAAAATGAACTCTACGTCTACGACTGTGTTGTTTCTGTTGATGTTGTGCATCTACTATATTACTGTTGCACACTGCGTGACTTTGTCTTTGGTGTCTGATTCCACTGAAATAAACTCTATGACTCTGCTGTTTTTGTTGATGTTGTCCATCTACTGTATTACAGTTGCTCACTGTGTGTTTGTTCTTATTGATAACAATGGTTAAAACTGTATATTACTTTGTTATGGCAAACATATTGCTTTGCTGTTTCTACTTAATTTTAATACCTACTATCTACCATTTACATGGCTAACACCGTGAAAGAAAATTACCCACTCTCAAATTGTGATGATATAGAAAACATATGTGAAACCTACAAATATACTGAACACAGCAGGTATCATTTTGAGAAGGATGTCCATCCTGAAAATAATGATTATAAAAAACTAATAAACCCAAGCCAATATGGATTTCAACAAAATATGTCAACATGTCACACACTAATAGATCTTGTTGATGGAATAACCCAATCATAGGATGCAAAAAATATGCTATTGGTGTTTTTATTGATTTAAAAAAGGCATTTGACACTGTCAATCACCAACTGTTATATAAAAAAATTGAATTTCTTGGTATTCGTGGTGTGACATTTAACTGGTTAAATAGTTGTCTGGAAAACAGAAAACAATTTGTGTCCAATGACAAATGTAATTATGCTGTGCGCAATATTTCATGTGATGTCCCACAGGGTTTGATCTTGGGCCCCAAACTATTCATTCTGTACGTTAATGATATGTGTAACATATCTAATCTAGTAAAATACATACCGGGTACTCTTTGCAGATGATACTAATATTTGTTATGCAAATAGTAACATCAATAAACTAAACGAAACAGTATGTAACGTACTGGACCAAATGTACACATGGTTTGCAGTAAATAAATTAACTCTAAACATATCTAAAACCTATTATATGTTACTTGGAAATCGTGTGCTCAACAAAGAAGTTAATATAAAAATACAAAATGTTAATATCGAAAGAGTAAGGGTCACCAGGTTTTTGGGTGTGTTTATTGATGATCTACTAAATTGGAAAGCTCATAAAATACGTACAATCAAAGCTTTCAAAAAGTACAGCTGTAATACATAGATGCAGTCATCTACTAGATAGAAATAGTAGACGTATTCTATACAGTTCTCTCTTTTTGCTGTGTTTAAATTATTGTGCAGAGAAATGGGGAAACATGTACCCAACAAATACTAACTGTATTTTCTTATTACAAAAAAGAGTAATCAGCATTATATTTGGTGCAAGACGGTTGGATCATACAAACTCACTTTTCCAACAATTACATGTTCTAAAATTTCCAGATATAGAACTGAAAACATTATTATTTATGTACAAAGCTTACTATAGTTGTTTGCCATCAAATGTTCGGTGTTTGTTTACTAGACGGGAAATAGCATACTCAATGCGAGCTGTTCATGACTTAGAATGACAGAGAGTCTGTTCTACCATGCGATCAATGTCTCTTTGTGTAAAGGGAGTGCAATTATGGAATTCTCTATGTGATCATTTAAAAACTACTAATACTATTACTGAATTTATGCGTAAATGCAAGAACCTTTTATTTAAGAAATATCTGGTTGTGGAAATCTAAAGAAAATCATACACAAATATAATCATGCCATTGAGGAAACTACAATATGTGTAAAGATGTGTACTTATCACATACTTTAAATATGCACATATTCCATTATGTTTTCAATTATTGTAGCTAGATGGTTAGATGAACAGCAAGTTCAATTAATATAATATCAATGTATCAAAATACATGTACATATGTATGTATATGTATGTATATGTATGTATATGTATGTATATGTGTGTATATGTATGTACATGTGTGTACATGTGTGTATATGTATGTATATGTGTGTATATGTGTGTATATGTATGTAGATGCATGTATATATGTGTGTATGTATGTATATGTGTGTATATGTGTGTATATGTATGTATATGTATGTATATGTGTGTATATGTATGTATATGTATGTATATGTGTGTATATGTATGTATGTATATGTATGTGTATGTGTGTATATGTGTGTATATGTATGTATATGTGTGTTTATGTGTGTATATGTATGTATATGTGTGTGTATGTATGTATATGTATGTATATGTATGTATATATGTGTGTATATGTATGTATATGTGTGTATGTATGTATGTATGTATGTATGTGTATGCATATGCATATATGCATATATAAATATATGTCGGGTAAATTTACACAAAAGTCAATTACTTCATATTTACCCCCTTCAGACATTGTATATTCTCACTTGTATTTATTATAGTTAAACTTGTTTGGTTGTCTTGTATATATATTGCTGCCTTTGTTCTGAATAAACGTTCATTCATTCATTCATTCAAACCGTGATTGCAGATCCTCGAACAGTGGTATCTGAGACATCGGATGATGACTCCACTATACCTCCTCCCCCATGGTGTTCCCCAATGTTGGGAGATACGATTGACTCCCAGCAGGAGAAAAGGTAAATGACAGACAACTCAGTTGATATTACCTATGTTGTGCATGTTAAGTTTAATTTATAGATATACTTGTTATATTTCATAATATTAATTATATGATTTGTTTGACTCTCTTGGTTTGAGGCATGTTCATGCCACATGATCTAGTTAGGCTTGTTTCATTAAACATATTTTTAATTAAAGTAGTATCAGTTCATGTTTACATAAACGATTTTTATCTCATTTTTGTCTGATTATATCATACACCATTGTGTAGCATTTGTCTAGACAGTCCGAGTGTGACATATTAACTCACTTGTGTCTTATTGAAAGGTTTTCAGCAAGTCCCACACTTATATAACAGTCATGGCGGTTGCCGATTGGCTACTTCTTTGAAAATCATACCCAACCACTTCCAATTCTATGACCCAGTTGTAACCACAAATTTGCTCCACTAATTAGTCTCACAAGGGCATCTACACATGATTTGGGTCCTGAGTCACATGACATAAGTAACATTTTATGAGAAAACCGGAACAGGATCGCTTTGTCTTGCTAGTGACACGTCAGGGCAGCCTAGAGACACGGAGCGACTCCCCCAGCGTTCGTGTCGTCCCACACCTGACCCCATCCACCTGTCCATCCCAGTGGCTCAGATGGACTCCAGTGTCGACATAGACACAGCACGGTCAGTAACTTTACTGACACTATACTAACTCTAACAAGACAAGATTGGATAAGTTTGCTATCCAAAGGAAAAATTTCCCAGAAGGCAAATGTACAAGGAAACCTTTGACTTATCAAGATTCCAACTTTTTAAGTCTCTCTATCTTTGAGATATTTGTCAACATGTCTGTCGTACTGTTAGCAATTATACAAGCAGTAGATAATTTGTACCATTCATTTATATTATCTTATATCGAATCTACACTGTTCCTCCAATAAAGTTACATTGTGTCCTCTATTCATCCTCCAGTAACATTACATCATGTCCTCTATTCATCCTCCAGTTACATTACATCATGTCTTCTATTCATCCTCCAGTAACATTACATAATGTCCTCTATTCATCCACCAGTAACATTACATCATGTCCTCAATTCATCCTCCAGTTACATTACATCATGTCCTCCATTCATTCTCCAGAAACATTACATCATGTCCTCTATTTATCCTCCAGTAACATTACATAATGTCCTCTATTCATCCTCCAGTAACATTACATCATGTCTTCTATTCCTCCTCCAGTAACATTTCATCATGTAGAGGACGTAATGTTACTGGTGGACGAATAGAGGTCATGATGTAATGTTACTAGAGGATGAATAGAAGACATGATGTAATGTTACTGGAGGATGAATAGAGGACATGATGTAATGTTACTGGAGGATGAATACAGGACATGATGTAATGTTACTGATGGACGAATAGAGGACATGATGTAATGTTACTGGAGGATGAATAGAGGACATGATGTAATGTTACTGGAGGATGAATACAGGACATGGTGTAATGTTACTGGTGGACGAATAGAGGACATGATGTAATGTAATGCAATGTTACTGGATGATGAATAGAGGACATGATGTAATGTTACTGGAGGATGAATTCATCCTCCAGTAACATTACATCATGTCCTCTATTTATCCTCCAGTAACATTACATCATGTCCTCTATTCATCCTCCAGTAACATATCATGTCTTCTATTTATTTTTGAACACTGGAAGAATTACAATCGTTGCCATTTGTAATAAAGAAATTACATGATTACTGCAAGGTCATCAGTACAATTGTCTTTCGCCATTGCTGTTTGGAATTTGTATTATAAAAATGTGCAAATATACTCTTATCATCAGCAACATTATAAAAGTAGCATTAAGTTGGTCTAGCTGTGACATTACGCACTGCTTTGATGTTAATAGTTGTAATATTATATGCAGTGTAATATGTATTAATGTGTAATAATGAAAACACTTGCAAAACAAAAGTATTTTTCAATATTATTTACTAATTTATCTAACAATAATTCCAGGCTCATTGAAGATGATGAACTGTATGCACCCTACAAGGCATGTGATGCAGTGCAATCATCATTGAAGTTAACTACGACTGGCGATGAGCTGGACAGTCTGGTTCTGGAGGACATCAAGTCATTCCACCACTACCCTGGCCCTGCAGCTGACCTGCGTGTGAAGACTACCCACAACACACTTGGCAGTTCTGATGTAGGACAGTCAGCGGTATCAGAAACACCGCAATCGCAACATACAATATCACGGAAGACAAGACATGTGCACCCGTTGGTCTGCACCAATCCCTGCTTGAAACAAGCGGCGGCTATTAATGAAACTGGAATCTATGAACATCACGCTACAGACAAGCAAGGCATTGCTGCGTCAACTGCGGTGAAGAAAACTGGCGAAGTTGAACAAATGATTCACAGACTTCAACTGAACTTAGCTGTGATTGGTGATAATGTCTCAGAAATAAATTTCACTGACATACCCTGCGAGCCTGTGCTGCTCACAAAGATTCACTGTATGTCGAAACGAACGCCAAACTACTACGAGTACGCAAGAAAGACTACTAAAGTGCTCAGTGATTTATCTCAGTCACCTGGGTTTGCTGATGAACCATTGGCAAAGACAATAAAGACGCTAGAGTTAGATGGAGACACAGTCACTGAACAGAAAGTCATAGCGAAGATTGAAGAACCTTCCTTCCAGCAGAAGGTGCAGCAACACTCGCCCAAACTGAAGAACTGCACTCGAAAGAATGTTAGTAAATGTTATTAAGTTTACAGTGTATTACAGGTTTTGTACCCTGTAAGTATAAACCTGATAGGTTGTTTTCCAAGGGTTTTATCTGAATTCTCATAATTCTACTTTGACAGATTAGTTATTACTGCTGGCCAGATGTAAAATGCTTCAATGTAATACTTACAAATCCGACGTTCAACGGTCTTAATTGATCAGTTTGCAGATGGTATAATTGATTATTTTTTATAATTATGATTGTATGAGTAGGTATGTGTGTACTGGTAACCTTCAACTAATTTTATTTGTGAATAGTAATTGTAAACGCTGATTAAATGTTACTACCATGCTATATAAACATAAACACGGATGCCATTGTTAATGTAAAGACTGATGCCATGGTCCATTATAAACGTAAACACTAATGAAACGGTCCGTTATAAATGTAAACACTGATGCCATGGTCTATTATAAATGTTAACAATGATGTCATGGTCCATTGTAAACATAAGCACTGGTGCCATGATCCATGGTAAATGTAAATACTGACGTCACGATCTGTTGTAAACATAAACATTGATGTCAAGGTTCACTGTAAACCTAACCATTGGTACTGTGGTCCATTGTAAATGTTAACACTGGTGTCATGGTCCATCATAAACATAAACACTGATGCCATAGTCCATTGTAAATTTAAACACTGATCTCATGGTCCATTGTAAATGTAAACAATTGTGTCATGGTCCATTGTAAACATAAACACTGATGTCATGGTCCATTCTAAATAACTGTTGTCATTGTCCATTGTTAATTTAAACACTGATGCCATTGTCCATTGTAAACATAAACATTGATGTCATGGTACATTGTAAACATAAACACTTATGTTATGGTCCATTGTAAACATAAACGCTGATGCCATGGTCCATTGTAAACATAAGTACTGATGTCATGGTCCATTCTAAACATAAACACTGATGTCATGATCCATTGTAAACATAAACACTGATGTCATGGTGCATTGTAAACATAAACACTGATGCCATAGTCCATTGTATATGTAAACACTGATGCCATGATGGTCCATTGTAAACACAAACACTGATGACATGGTTCATTGTAAACATAAACACTGATGTCATGATCCATTGTAAACATAAACACTGATGCCATGGTCCATTGTATATGTAAACACTGATGCCATGATGGTCCATTGTAAACACAAACGCTGATGACATGGTTCATTGTAAACATAAACACTGATGTCATGATCCATTGTAAACATAAACACTGATGCCATGGTCCATTGTATATGTAAACACTGATGCCATGATGGTCCATTGTAAACACAAACACTGATGACATGGTTCATTGTAAACATAATCACTGATGTCATGGTCCATTATAAACATAAACATTGATGCCATGGTCTTCTGTAAACAATTTGTTCATCGGTGTTCTCCAGATGAAGCCTGGTCTACCGCTTCCTCCCAGCACCAAGGAAGTGGGATCAGGACAGGGAAGAAGGAAGCACCCAGACCTTGAGAAGGCCGCAGTGTCCAGATTGTCTTCAGCCAGGGGCAGGGCAGTGGTGGCTGCAGCTAAGTCCATCCCCCAGACACCCACAGCTGACCGTGCCAAGGGGTCAACACCACACAGGGTCATGTCTGCCCCAGTTGGACCTCGACACAAGGTACGGAAGTCCTTCGTCAGGTTACAGCTGTACAATCTTGACAAGATTTAATGACTCGAATGTAAACAATTCTGGTTTTTCCTAATGGGTAGTTACATTAGTGTGACACCTAACATGTGTATATGAAAACAAATTATCTTAAAATACAGAAAAATATGTGAGTATAATTTGTTTTATGACCATTCTATGAAAAGTGCATGGCAGGCAAAACTGGTCATTTTTTGCATGCATGATGACATAATTTAATTTATTGTAGCTAATTATTGAGTAAAAAAAAATAGTTTGTTATGTCCATTTCCATTGCAACAAGACCAGACAAAACTGTTGGGGCGTCTGAAGTATACACAAATATTTTTAGTAGAGCAACTTTGTGTCGTATAGTTCTTCCTTAAGTTCAGAGTAAACATGCTGTATAGTTCTTCCTTAAGTTCAGAGAAAACATGCTGTATAGTTCTTCCTTAAGTTCAGAGTAAACATGCTGTATAGTTCTTCCTTAAGTTCAGAGAAAACATGCTGTATAGTTCTTCCTTAAGTTCAGAGAAAACATGCTGTATAGTTCTTCCTTAAGTTCAGAGAAAACATGCTGTATAGTTCTTCCTTAAGTTCAGAGAAAACATGCTGTATAGTTCTTCCTTAAGTTCAGAGAAAACATGCTGTATAGTTCTTCCTTAAGTTCAGAGAAAACATGCTGTATAGTTCTTCCTTAAGTTCAGAGAAAACATGCTGTATAGTTCTTCCTTAAGTTCAGAGTAAACTTGCTGTATAGTTCTTCCTTAAGTTCAGAGTAAACATGCTGTATAGTTCTTCCTTAAGTTCAGAGAAAACATGCTGTATAGTTCTTCCTTAAGTTCAGAGAAAACTTGCTGTATAGTTCTTCCTTAAGCTTGTTCAGAGTAAACATCTATAGTTCTTCCTAAGTTCATATAGTTCTTCCTTAAGTCTTCTTTGCTGTATAGTTCTTCCTTAAGTTCAGAGAAAACATGCTGTATAGTTCTTCCTTAAGTTCAGAGAAAACATGCTGTATAGTTCTTCCTTAAGTTCAGAGTAAACATGCTGTATAGTTCTTCCTTAAGTTCAGAGAAAACATGCTGTATAGTTCTTCCTTAAGTTCAGAGTAAACATGCTGTATAGTTCTTCCTTAAGTTCAGAGAAAACATGCTGTATAGTTCTTCCTTAAGTTCAGAGAAAACATGCTGTATAGTTCTTCCTTAAGTTCAGAGAAAACATGCTGTATAGTTCTTCCTTAAGTTCAGAGAAAACTTGCTGTATAGTTCTTCCTTAAGTTCAGAGTAAACTTGCTGTATAGTTCTTCCTTAAGTTCAGAGTAAACATGCTGTATAGTTCTTCCTTAAGTTCAGAGAAAACATGCTGTATAGTTCTTCCTTAAGTTCAGAGAAAACATGCTGTATAGTTCTTCCTTAAGTTCAGAGAAAACATGCTGTATAGTTCTTCCTTATGTTCAGATAATATTTAGAAAACCATTGTTTGGTCTCTAATATGTTCTGGTCTCCAAATGGTCTTGAGTCACACTCTGTTGAGTGGTATTGATAACTGTTATTAGCATTCATAATATGTATAGTCAGTAGATCATTGTCCATCCAGCTATGATCCGTCCCCATGGATCTCACTTGATCTAACCTCTTGATTCTGCATAGTCTCTGCATGATGAAAAGCAGCATGACATCCAAGCAAATGTGATATAAATAGATGCAGTTATGTTAATAGCTCTTGTTCATTGGTTAATACTCGCCTGGACGCTTACTGCTGACAGATGTGTTTACACGGGACGGTGATTTTTCGTATGGAAATTGCAAGTATTTCACTAAAATCAACTTGTCTAAAAATTTGTTTGAATAACATGAAACAAATAACTGGTAGGAAGTTACATTATGGATCTATTTTGTAAATGATTCTTCAGATTTTTATGAAAATGGCATATTTATATTAAGGGACAAAAACAATCGTAGGCCAGACTGGTATATACACAATGTTTAGTCAACATATATAATTCATTATCCCATCAATCATCATTATCATGGTTGTTGTCATCACAGTTGAATGCTTCCCGTAGATGTCATGATGGTGTTTGAATGAACAGGTTTGCCAAGGAGTGAAGTGTAAAGTGCTCGGAATAGTCCTAAGGATTGGATACTGCGCTATATAAAAATGTGATTTTTTTTTAGTTAATTTCTGCATGGATTAATTTTTCTTGACCCAGTCAATTCTTATTTTGATTATTCTGCCGAAGACTGCATGATGTGGTCAAAATATACAAATTAAAAAAACAAGTTTCTTGAGAGGTAAATATATAAAATAATAAGAACCAAGCAACCTGATTCAAGGAACGGTCATTTCTTGTTAAAATAACAGTTATCATCATTTCAGTTGGTTGTACATTTGTGATTCTGTGATCTTCCATTGACAGTGGTTTAGGTCACCAGGTATTCAGGAAAACACCACTTTAAAATTAAAAACATAAAATGAACACAGTAATCATATAAGACATGTTAGTCACATAGGCAGGTTGCAAGCACTTATAAAATGTTAATGTTGTTATCTAAGAATACGCTACACGAAAACAATGTAACACGCAATGTCAAAACAATATTAAATATTGATTTGCTTTACATAGCAACAAAACATTATCCTACAAAATGCACTGGAGCTGTGGAAATGACGCCATAAAACATGAATATGTAATGTGCTAATTGTTACACTGCTCTGTTTATTAATAACAACGAGTATTACGTGGATCAAGGTAGGTATACAGGCATTGTATCCTTCTAATGCTAGACTCTCAGAATGTTAGATTATTTCACTCGTCTACTTGGTGTGGTATTGTAGTAATCATCTCTAAATATCATGTTATGTAGCATTAGTTTGTTCTGTGACAGATGTGTAGCTTACCTGCCAGTGTATAATTAGAAAGTGTCCCAGTAGACATGACATGACAGGACCAATCGATATCTCAGTCCACCCTGTTGTTGTAGGACAGTAAGGTCATGGACTGTCACAATCATAAACAGATGGTTGCACCAGTCAAAAACCGGCTTCCAGATCGCAGGTATGTTATTTTTAATTGACATTTCCTATATCACCAGCTCCTGTCTGTAATTAACAATCATAATTACAACAATTAGCTTACTCCAACCTATGGAGCAAGAAGGCTACTCAGTTATCCTGATTACAGTATTTTGATTTTAAACCCATTCAGAGTATCACCATTTGGAGAATCCTTAGCCATTCTACAGTTTCCACACTCCTCTGATAGGTGGCAAAATAAATATGTCATGTCATAAATAACTCAATGCAAGTTATTTAAATAACTCCTTGAAAAAGATGACTGGACTTTGATGCGTGGACTATGCTCCAAATCTACCATATTAATGTATATAATATGTTATATAATAAGAGTTTTTTATTGAAATGGCAAGGCTCCATGGTTAGATGTCCATGTAGACTGTTACATAAAGGCTGCTGATTGTGTGTGGTCCATATACCAGTAGGTAACTTAGTTGGGGGGGATTAGAGAACATGGAGAGTCTCCCCAGGCTGTTCAGGTTGTCCCAGAGAGCTCTCTGCTGCTCTCTACAACAAATAGGAAGGCAATTTATTTTTGTCGGAGAGACCAGATACATATAAAACAGACACTTATAGTCAGGGACCTAATTTATTATTTACCATGAGTTATAAGTGGAGAGTAGAGAGAGAGAGAGAGAGAGAGAGAGAGAGAGAGAGAGAGAGAGAGAGAGAGAGAGAGAGAGAGAGAGAGAGAGAGAGAGAGAGAGAGAGAGAGAGATGCAGATGAAACACATGTTGGATAGATGTGTATGTTTTTGTTATTACTCCACATTTACACCATGTCATGTTGGCTTATAAAGATGAATAATTTTAAATTAATATTTGAAAGTGAAAGACACATGCCAGTATGTAATGTGAGAATGTAAATGAATAAATTGCAGTGTTGTCAGTCACCTAAAAAGTTAAGAAACATCTGGGAATTTCTGGTTGTCCAGGAGAGCCCTTTGTTAAAGGAAATAAAAACAAGGCATTAGCTAAAATCCGTTTTCCATGTGTACAGAAAGTTTAATATTGCATGTAACATTCGAGAACATTTTAAAAATACAGAAAAATACATTTGTAGCATAAATTCGATTTTAAACCTGTCTGTGTAGCGATTCCCGCGGGAAATAAAAATTTAATGAGCTAGGCGATCACGTGGTATCTTAACGTCACACATGACTCACTCGTAGCAGGCCGACCCTTTCTATGCATTCAGAGCATGTTTACATGGATAATGTTGGGGTCGAAACGAGCGTCAGAATGAGTTGTTATGCAATAATCCGATGTAATACAAACACTAGTCATCATAGAGGAACAAGCAGTTATCTTACGGTTCCACACGAATTCAATTTTATTCAAAACAATGAATGCGAATGAGCCTACAAGTCGACTAGGTTTCGCCGAGCTTGGCCCTGCCCCTGGGCTCGTTTTCAGAATAATTATATTGAATGCAACCAACGGGAGAAAATGTACACCAATATACATACATAGCAAACATATATCGTATCCAGCTACAGAAAGTAACTAGTAAAATCTCATAATATCACTAGAATATCGATGTATGAAGGAGGAGTTGTACAATTTATTATAATAACTGAAATCAGTAAGCGAATTTCTGCCGGCCTTGATAGCTCAGTTGGTAAACGCGTTGGTTCCTTGGCGTCTGTTTTACAATCGAGCAACGCCGGTTCAATCCTGACAGCATGCAAACTATTGATTTTCTTTACACTTTTTTTTAAATGTTTTCACGAAGTAATATAAACCAAATCATTTAGTATACTATGATGCACTGTTTGTAAATATTTTTTTATATTTTTGTAGTAATTATTTATTCGCCACAAAAATAAAAATATGGTCATTATATACAACGATGTTTCTAAATTGTATTTATCCAGACAGATCACAATATGTTTTCACATATATAATTACAATATATTACTGTACAATATATTTACAATTAATAAACTATATATCCATTACATTATATTTGTTTGGATAAATAAAATTTAGAAATATCGTTATATAATGACCATATTTTCATTTTTGTGGCGAATAAATAATTACTACAAAATAAAAATTATTTATAAACAGTGCATCATAGTATACTAAATGATTTGGTTTATATTACTTTGTGAAAACATAAACAAAAAAAGTGTAAAGTAAATCAATAGTTTGCATGCTGTCAGGATTGAACCAGCGTCGCCCGATTATAAAATAAACGACAAGCAACCAACGCGCCTACCCACTGAGCTAGCGGGACCAGCGGAAACTCTCTAACTGATTTAAGTTGTTATGGTAAATTGTACAACTCCTTCATATATCGATATTCTAGTGATATTATGAGATTATACACGTTACTTTATGTAGCTGGATACAATATATGTTTGCTATGTATGTTTATTGGTGTAGATTATCTCCCGTTGGTTGCATTCGATATGATTATTCTGAAAACGAGCCCAAGCTCGGCGAAACCTAGTCGACTTGTAGGCCCATTCGCATACGTTGTTTTGAATAAAATTGGATTCATGTGGAACCGTAAGATAACTGTATGTTCCTCTATGATAACTAGTGTTTGTATTATGTCGGAAAATTGCACAATAACTCATTCAGACGCTCGTTTCGACCCAAAAGCTATACTTGTAAACATGGTCTGAATGCATGGAAAGGGTCGGCCTGATGCGAGTTTGAGTCATAAGTGACATCACATCTCGGCATCCCGAAAAGCGCGTCAAAATACAGATACAGATACAGCATAAAATGTGGAATTTCTAATTCATTGAATTTGTTTGATTTTTTTTGCTTGGTGGATGTGGAAATAGATAGCAGGATGTAATATAACATAAATTCAAGCAATAGATGTTTTTATTCCCTTTAATCTCTGGTACAAATGAGAATCACCATTTTCTCTGCTGAAGAGGCAAATATAATTGCTTCTTAGTGTAACAACATTCAGTTTGTAGTGCTACCACCTTCTGGGAAGTCCTTTTTACCATTTCATATTCTATTGGTGATATATGGATAAACATACGTGTCCTAGTAGTGTGGATTTGATGTTTCCCCATTTATTTACTCTGTTTCACTCTGCTGTTTTATTTCTTCAGAGTATCGGAAAATGACATGAGATCCAACTTCAGGAAAGGTTTCTACCTCTTTGTTGTCTTTAAACTTATTTGTGTGCTCTCATTTACATTTCATAGAACTATTTGCCCACAAATTTGATGATGAATATGAGACTTAATTTGCATTAAATCAGGTATAGTTTAATACAGAGGAACTTAATTATAAGATAACCATGACAACAGGGTTAAAATGACCTGAATGATGAGATGATCGTATATTAGTGAGACTCATTTCCCATACTTCATTGTTACAGATATAATTTGGGACAGTCCTAATGTACCGTAATTATGAGATAACTGTATTACTGAGGTAACCATGAAGTAAGGTTTCACTGTATGTTCCAAGTTATTGAACTGTATTTGATCCTGGTTTCCCTACCCTGAAACCATTGACCACAAATTGTTGTAATTAATTATGAGATCTTATTGAACTGCACATAATCCTGGCTTCCATACACTGAAACCATTATCCACATGGAGTTATAATAAAGCTTATCAGGTATGTAATAATAATTTAAAAACAACTGCCATTACCTGACCATCTACGTCATCAGCGTTCTGTCTCACAGGAAGTGATGTGCAGAGAAATACACTCACCAAAGTGACGAAGCCTGAAGTATTTCAGGTGGCTGAAGTCTGGACCAGGGGAAATGATTTTGTAGGTTTTGTTCTCTTTACACATTTGTAGCAATCATATTAAGACATCTTCCATTAGTACATCTTCATCTGTTTGTCCTAACTGTATGGCTATCTCAGGTTAAATTTTACAATACTGCTGTCAATGTAGCGGAAACCATTTAAATTGCTCCATATAATTATTGTGTATGTTGCAGTATTCTCCTCATGGTCTCAACTGAAAGTGTGGGTACGTTTCTAAGTTAAGTTTTTGCCTGCAGCAAATTGTGCTGTGGAAAGTTGGGATTTATTTGAAAAGTTGTGGTGCGGCTTTAATTATGGATGAGGCTTTAATATAGTATTTACGGTGACTGTACTTTGTGTATGCTGCAGGAGCTGGAGACAAAGGGCACGGAGGAATGTCGACGGATGCAGCAGAAACTGCTAGAGAAGAACATCCCGGTCTCCCTCGATACTCTCAAGAGGTGAGAAATCAGGCTACTCAGTTACAAAGAGATCATTGTTGGTTGGATTGCTGCAACTTTTTCTATGTGTTGCAGCTGTTGGAGTAGTATAATGTTCATCTTACTCACACATAGCAAGCACACACGCATGCTCACATGCACATGCACGCGCACACACACACATATATGGGGGGACACTGGAGTGTCAGACTGTCAGTGAGGGAGTCGACCTCCATGGGCAATTTCTTCCACCCTCCTTTTGGACATTAAGAACATTTGGTTCCTTCTACCTGCTGCCTATGGCAAAGATCCTACTTACAGAACAAACCTGCCCTAAATTGACAGAGCCAATAGTTTCAGTCTGTAAAAAACATGTATGGGGCTGCATTGACTGCCACGAAAAACTCTGATAATGGAATTAATACAATGAGTGTTTTGTCTCGTGGCACTGTATAAAACCAAATATTATTATAATTATGTTCTACAGTGTTAAAAAGAGAGCAAGAGTATATTCTTTAAAAAATGTATGCTAAAGCAAACTTTCTGAGAAAGCATGCTTGTGAGAATGTTGGATAATAGATGGGACATTGTTGTGGGGTTTATTTGTTGTGGTGATTTCTACCTTCAATAGACATATACAGTCTCTGTAAAGAATTGCTCACTTCATGATTAAGTACAATCTTGTTGTGATAATTTTAATAAATTGCTTTAAGCATTGCACCATATTTTGGGATAATTCTACCCTAATCAAGGAAATAATGTGTTGAAAATGTGACTTATGCATGAATTAAACTTGCATTTAAAATCTTGAAATTTCACCTGTAAATCAGCCAATGCTTCATCCTGTGGCAACCTTGCAAGACAATGTACTTGAAAGACCTACACCTGGGGCCGGTTCCATGAAGCAATTACTTAGTGTCACATGTTTGCGTAAACTCCTGTCCACTTATTTAAAAAAATGTGTCATTTACTAAGACAATCATCTTAGAGTTAAGAACACTCTTAGCCGCTTCATGAAACCGGACCCAGGATTTCACAATTTGAGAACCAAGGAAAGCAAATTATGTTAGAATATCACACTATGTCTGAAGTGCAAACTTGGGAATCAGCCAAAAAGTACAAATTTTTTTGGGAGGTTTAGGATCTCTTATCTACATGACACAGTTATAGAAGAGTTGTCGATTTCTCTCAAGTGGTTGGTTTTTCATATTCAGAGCCCTGCTGCCACCTACTGAGTATGCACGCAAGGCTCCGTCGTACCAAAGTTCCTCGCCAGCAGGTCTACCTAGTTCCTCTTCAGGGTGAGTCTGGTTGAAGTGTGTTAGGAGTGTCACAGTTTTATAATGTGATGTGGTTAAGGATGGTCTCACCAATTCACAAAGTCCAAAGACATGTATAGTGCTTAGTATTCATTCCAACCACCCCCAACCTCCCACCAGTACATCGTCTAGGACATACAACTATTTTGCAATCCAAAAGGGCTACATTATTAGTGTCACTGTGTATTAATATCTTCCAATCCATATGAGTGGCACAACTGGTTTGAAACAATTTCAAATGTATATATTAATACACCAGCTTTAGAATATTGTAAGTACATCTCCTCCCAGGTGCTGGCATCCATTTGTCTCTTTCCATGTCCGCTCGTGTTCATGGACCATTTGCCTCTCATCTACCAAATGGCAGTGTATTTCAGAAAACACAACAGTAGTTATTTACTTACAAGTACATGTTTCTGATATGCTGTACTTTTCTGGAGGCCCTTTCTCCTACATGGGAGAGTTGAGTGGTGATAAATTCACCAGATGGCACCAATATAACTTTGGTTGTTGCTCCATGGGTGGGTGTAACCTAATTAAAATAATGTCACCAATGTTATTTAAAAAAATTTATGGACTGCCTAATCATCTGTTATACATGGTAGATATAGATATGTAGATTTTAATCAAGTGCTGTTTTGTATCCAGGCTGTTGTCTTCTCCGTCAGTCTGGCTGAAAGCAGAGTATGAGAAGGTGCGAAAGGCAGAAAAAGCAGTCAGTGAGTGGACTTTTATTTACTACGTTATATGCACCAGCAAAATTACTTATTCTCCAGAAGGGATAACTTGGAGGTTCTTATGAGGTTGTATGAGGTTGTCTTCAAGCTTTCAGTCAGCAACCAAGCAACCAAATGCTTTGTTCTATATTATGTATCAAATGGAGCTACACGCACACAGGTGAAGGGTGTTTCATGAAGGAAACAGTTGTTCAGATGACATAACTTGGAACAGTTGTTCATAACACTGCATATTTTTTACAAATGTTCCAAGCTAGGTAAATTGTCCACTAATTAGTTATTACATAACTTGGAACAATCATAGAAAAGAATCCTGGTGTTGTGAACATTCAGTATGAACTCATAAGCCACGGAGAATTTAGAAAAAACCAAAAGCATTAGATGTCTTTCCTGCAGTCATAAATGAACCTGTTGTTTGTTTAACGCCCATAATGCAAATCATCTGGGAGTAACTAAACAAACATACTCCAGCTTAATTATAGCTAGACTTATAGTTTTATGTTGGCTGTAACCATCAGGCACCCACTTTATTTCTTATGTTTACTGTTTTCTTTATAAAATAAAGATAGATAGCAGATGTTCTTTTCATGAATTATTGGGGGTAGTTCATAATTGTGGATATTGTACGTATTGATACAGATGCCACCTCTGTTCCTCTGAATTAGTACTTTAAAAATGTCGATAATTTTCCAGATTGAATATCATGTACCATTGTTATGACATGGTACATTCAAACAACATATAACAACAACTCTCATTATTATGCTTACATTTATTTTCAATTACTAAGTCTAAGGTTATGCAATTCACATACGACCAACATTTTTATAATTAATACATGGACCTTGACCCCCTCCTGGTTTGTACACTCTATATAAATAGACAGCTGTCAATGTTATAAAATACATCTTGGTCAAATAAATCTGCACATTGTTGGATCTATGTGACAGGAATGGCAACAAAGATCTTGGATGAACAGAAGAAGGAAGCTCAGAAACTTGCGGCAAAGCCTCGTATCAAGTCTGCACCGCCAGGCTCTGTGCAACGGCAGTAATGAACACAGGAGTCTACAACACAGTGCCAGACATGGACAGGATATTTCATTTTGTCAGTGCTCAATTAGTTGAGATATGGGAATACTGGCAAGGAAGTTGAGAAAGTGGGAGTGATAGGGAAAGAGCTACTAGGTTGTGTTACCAAGATATTAGGCAGCTCCAGGATCGTTACATGTCTGTCCAACATGTGATTTGTATGTCTATATTATAAAATGAAGAATGGAACTTTGTAGTGCTGTTTGTCATAGCGTATCTCTGTCAGTTTTGTATGTACTTTGACATTTGGTATGCGTGCTAGTGGACCCTTAGAAGTGTTTCATAGATTTACCCTTTGATTTCACCTGGATGCGTGATGGAATTTGGCTAATGACCAGTCATAATTGATGAAGGTCATGACCTGGGGGAATTGAGGGTGGGTTTGGTTTAAAATGCAGTCCATTTTGGGGTTGGATTTAAGTGGTCAAAATTATGCCAACAATACTTTTATGTACAAAATGGGGTCAGATCTCAATGCAAATGATTAGCAGATGAGTCACATTTATGAGACCAGACTTTATATGGAACGTAATGTTTCTTCCTGTGCAAAGCTGGACAACTCGGTTAGTTTTCTATCATTTTCATCACCTGTCAGTTCTGTATGTGTTGGTATAGATACATCTGAAGTAAATCTGTTAATATTAGTAGACCAGAATTTTAAATATTTGAGCCACCAATAGTGGTGTGTCATAACAAGATTTTGTGTCTGGAGCATTTGTTCTCCAATAAAGGGTAAGGTCTTACGGATACATGTTTACTGGTGTCATTTGGATTCTACCATACTACAATAGAAATTGAATAAAAAGTTAGCCATTGCTTGAAATAACAGTAATAATAATAATTAGAGCATTTATAAAGCGCCAGGTTATCCTGTTCGAAGGCGCTGAGACAAAAAAAGTTGAGATTGTATAAACATAAAAAATATAGCACTAAAAAAATCAAGATCATAAAAATGTGGTGTCCAATCAAATTATCATTAAGAAACACTAGAAATTTAACATCATAAAAACATAACATAGAATAAATAATCATTAAAAATTCCAATCAAGCGACAGCATTAAACAACAGTAAAAGTTAAGGAATAAAAGGCTCATTTGAACAGGTGAGTCTTTAAGAGTCTTGTACATAACTGTGATGGGGTCTGTCACCAGAAAAACAAATCGTGTACATTTGTTATTATATTACGATTATTGTTAAAAGCTGTCGGCAGAATAAAAGAATATTACCACAATTTTAGTATATAAACCCTCTTGTACATATTTAAAAAATATTTTAAAGTGATACATTTTTGATGTTTAGACAAGAACTTACAAGCAGATCACCATGTTACGGTTTTCAGCAGTGTAAGTGTCCAGTGTAGTCAAGGCAACTGAAATGTTGGTCTGGCAGCAGCATGTGTTGCGAGTGTGTGTTGTAGCAAGTGCAATGTCCCCATAGTAAAACATTGTGATTCAGAGCACTTGCATGGTAATAGTGTCTTACATTTTGTTATGTAATTTCAGTGATGCTTTAATATGCAAGAGTTTCAGTTGGAAGCTGTGTTAGTTGTGCTAACCATTAACAAACCTGATGAGAAAATATAAATAATATTGTGTGAAACAGGGATGAGTTTCATGAAGCATTCTTAAAGTTACATAGATACTTAGCGTCATGTGTTTGAGTAAACTGCAATGTTAGCATGTTTTATATATTTTTAAATCGCGTCATTTACTATGACAATCATTTTAGTGTTAACAAAGTTCTTAGCCGCTTCTTGAAACCGGCCCCCTGATCTGCAGTGGATGGTGTGTCACATGTTAGGACTCGGCTACACTGTTCCGTGTGTGTATAAGGCAGTGGCAGCATGACCGGGGATTTCAATGTTGTTTCTCACATTGGGAATCACTGTAGAGATGTCTCGGTAGTTGTGTGATCAGTAAAACTAAATGGAGAGAGAATGAGGACCGAGTAATTAAAGGTGCTTTGTCAAACTGAAAGGGTTAGGTTGAGTTGTTGAAGTTGGATCCAAATGACAAATTCATTTTACAGTTTAAAATAAAACTGGGTGTCCCACTCAAAGTGGGGCGTTTAGCATACACGTTTTGTACATGAAGTGAGTTTATTTTGTACTTTATTTCTATGATTGATTTAACAAATACACTATGCAGCTGTATGTACCTGTCTTTGTTTGCTGTAACACTGCATTTGTTCATTCCTTCACAAAGAAGCCTTATAGAATACAGACACACGCTGGGTTGATCATGACTGAATTATGATGGGTTTATAATTTGAAAGATAAACAAGCTGACGCTGAAGTGACCGACAGAAATGGAATACGACGGAATGGATTAGATTAAATTAGATTTGCATTTATTCTTTACACAATTTACTCTTCCAAGTTTTGGCAATGATCAATTGTCTTCTTTGCAAACATCAATGCAAATACTTGTGGATCCTGGAGGTCAGAAGAAGAACTAAGTCCCATAAGGTCGCCAAACATTGAGAAATTAGTAAATGTAGGTGTGTTTAGAAGAAATTTTAATCTAAGGTAATTTGAATATAAATATCATCCTGATGTAACTGGCCTGTACTCAACCAAGGATACCAATTTTGATGTTTATCTTTATAAGTGGAATATGAATCGACATCTCCAAAACGAAAATAATATGACTGATGAAATATTATATGAAATAATAAGTGAACACAACACACTGTCACCATTAAACAGCATTTATTACTATGTTAGAGGAGGAATCAAGTTATTGTGACAACAGTAATTTACTTTATTTAATATCTTTTATATTTGATACATAACGATAAATTTATAATGTTATTGTCCAACTGTAAATCTAAAAACATGTAGACACAAACACAATTAAGGATTGATAAAATATTAAAATCTAATAATACGAGTCCAATGCATGGTCACCATAAAACAACGTATATATCTAATAGGCTAATACTATAATAATAAACACTTATAAATATAGTATAAAAATATTAGAAATACATATCCTGGCAAAAAACTTTACAATCTACCTCCAATCCCAACTGTCGGCCAATAGTAATTGATTCACGGCATTGCACACAAAATGGATGGAATTCAACTTCCCCCATTACTGACATTAACGGCCGACATTTTCTCAACCAGCTAGCAATAACTGATCAAATTGGTTAACTTTAACTTCCTGCTGATATAATATTTGACTGTATACAACGTATATGACCACATATATATACCAATATAGAAAGTTATACAATGGTTAATTTTGCTATGAGTAACATTCTCATGAGTTACATGTGTTATCTAAGAGGATGCATGACTGCATGTGGAGATAATGTCGCAGTAATGATGTCTCTCCATGGGTTGGGCCAGTTGACAAGACACAGGTGTGCCATTACTTATTTTGTTGACATAATAATGTGGACATTGCTTGCTAGTGACCTTTTGAAAAAGTGACAGATGATCAGTTACTTGCATGAAACAAATTTATGGACCCATTTCACCTGAGGAAAATTGACAACTGCACCGTTCAGACGTCAGCAACACAGCTTCAGATACAAAGGGACTTAGATTTAAAGAAATTCCTGCAAAAGGATCGTCCCAGCAGTCTGTTTGGCTGCAACAGTTGTGGCAAACTTGTTATGTTGTGCTCCAAGAACTTTATGGTTACCTGCGTAATACAGCCACCTTGCAATTAAGGTCACCCGATGACAGTCAAATTATTTCTGTAGGAAATTAGGCATGCTAACAAGGTGACCTATACAGAGTACTTCTGCCCAGTGCCAAGGTGACCTTAATGGCAGGGTTTACAAAGGTAGTGAAACGGTACATTCAAATGTTAATTTGTGATATATAATGAGAATAATACATTGTGGATATCACTTGTATAACATATGAGTTATCACACATATAACATGAGTTATCACACATATAACACACGAGTTATCACTCATATAACATGAGTTATCACACATATAACATACGAGTTATCACTCATATAATGTATTTGTTATCAGACAAATTACAATCACGTGTGCATGCGACTCTCATCACTGTTATCTGGCTGATAAAACTCTTGTGATGTCAACAAGTCATGCATTAATTCCTAGTTATATTATGAGCACTGATCAACTCATGACATTTTATGTAGCTAAGTAGTAGAGTGTTAGTAAAGTGTATGGTGTATGACCATATTACGTGTGACATCTTCTCTCCCAGTCGTCCTTATATACTGCATACAAACATTAACTGACAATGTTGTTAATATACACCAAGTTCCCATTAATAAAATATTTGTTAAATTTCTACAACTGCGCTGGGGTTCTTCCTATGAACTTCATCAGCTGGACAAACAGCAGGTGTATGTAACTAGTTAGTTACGGTGGCTGGATCGGCTATTATATGCTTCTTTTCAATTCATCATTTCTAATATAAGTTTTGAAGATAAGCTAATAATTTTTTCTCAGTTTGCCTAAGATACTAAACAATACTCCAGACCAAAGATAATTGATTTTTTTATGTTGTTTAGAGATATTTAAATGTGTTTAAAGACAATTAAAAATATGTAAAAAAATCACCCTAAAATAACATTTTATTTCATTTTGACTCACCAAAAGAAAAATTTGTATGGTTGTAAGTACATTGACATTCAACGGTTTTTTTTGTAAACAAATGCATATTAAGTTTGATACAGCTTCATAAACATTTTGCTACAATGTTGAAAGACAGCAAAAATCCGTACTTCATTTTTGGCACGACCCTTCACCAAATATAAAACCATCCCGTGCAATTTTGGGTAAGCACATGTCAAGTTCATATGCCAAGTTATGGCTTTGTAAGTATTGTAGTTTTATAAAAAGTTACATTAAGTAATACTTTCTGGTTGTTACCAATAATACAAGTGTCACCAGATGCTTGTTTTTTGCTTAGAAATGTGACTTTTTTACTGGCATGTGGCTTATTTCAACACAATTTGACTACACTTCTATTACTGAGATTTCCCCCCAAGGTTTTCCCGCCAAGTTGTCTCATGATATTGTGTTACGAAGGGCCATGTGTTGAACTTGTTGTGGTACACAAGATTGATTGACACCTGCTGGGGTCAGTCAATTGTCATTGCAAATGGCGGCTGAGGTTGGGCATTATCGGAGAATAAACAAAACTACCGCCAGTATTTGGTGATTTGGCAGTGTGATGCATTTAGGTAATTATAATACAACAGTGTATTGGCATGATAATAACCAAACTATATGATGTGCATTCATGGTGAACGAATTTATGTTTGAGCTGGGCTGACGCACACGTGATCGTCACTATGGAAACATCATCAGTTTCCAAGAATCTGAAAAGGGACTTTCCACAGACACACTAAAAATACTAGTTTTTAAAGGACCAATTGGTGACATATGGTGCTAGTGCCTTGGTTTTTTTAATAGTACACATGTTCATACTGACACCTACTAATGTTATATGAAGAAAAAATAAAGAAATCAACTGACATGATACTCGACGCAGCTACCTTAACATTAACTCTACTTCGTAAACTGTGAAATGGTTACTACTGTCTGTCACTACAATGTGCCTTTCCCATCATCTGCATTAGGTTGTCAGTCAGTTGGATGAGTGTCTTCAGATCGTTATTTCTTGCTCAGTTATGACCAAGTCTGAAACAAAATCATTGCACTGCACGTTATTAATATCACTGACATTACCACATAAAGTACTTATAAACGTATTTCTATATCTTTATGCGATCATCAATTCATCATGATATTTCTAATTGAGGCAGTGAAAGTAACATTCTTACATACTGAAGTGACACATAACATCTTATTTTGCAAGTGTCCTTCTTAATGACAGCCTCCATTAAATTCTATTACATTATTAAACATTAAAGCATAAAACAATAAATTATGAAATCTGTTATAATGAATTAGCTTTCTCCAAGACTGTGTGAGTGAAGATGAAATGTTCTACATTGTCTCCTATTCAAAATGACATTGTGTCCAATCTGCCCATCCACTTTTATCAGAAAATATAGGAATTTTAAGTAAATACACCTGTATTTGAATATGGAAATAATACAGGAATATTTAATCAGACCCAATATGTACATGGTCATCAACGTGTTGATTTCTACAGGAAGAATTTGTTTACGAATCACAGGAAATGTAAACAAATTACCACATTGATTAGGAAAATAACAGACTTTTAAATGTTGGAAAATATCAGAAGTTACAATATGTGAAATATAGGAAAATATGGAATGCTGGACACTGTGTCTGACTTACAAACTCGAGCGGTTCAGTCTTACGTCGTGACACTGATCGCTGCTTGACGGCTGCACCTCGTGGCATGCCGTAGTTGCATTGTGCATTACTGCGCACAGCATTCCAGTCCTACAACGCAAGGAACAGTAACTCTAAAGTTAATGCATCAATAAAAAGGGTCATAATAGACAATACAAAACTGTGGAACATGTGGAACACATGGCGAGAGATCTCCCCCACATGGAACACATGGCAGGAGATCTCCCCACATGGAACACATGGCAGGAGATCTCCCCACATGGAACAGATGGCGGGAGATCTCCCCCACATGGAACAGATGGCGGGAGATCTCCCCCACATGGAAAACATGGCAGGAGATCTCTCCCACATGGAACACATAGCATGAGATCTCCCCCACATGGAACACATAGCGGGAGATCTCCCCCACATGGAACACATGGCAGGAGATCTCCCCCACATGGAACACATGGCAGGAGATCTCCCCCACATGGAACACATGGCGGGAGATCTCCCCCACATGGAAAATATGGCAGGAGATCTCCCCCACATGGAACACATGGAGGGAGATCTCCCCACATGGCAGGAGATCTCCCCACATGGAACAGATGGCGGGAGATCTCCCCCACATGGAATAGATGGCGGGAGATCTCCCCCACATGGAAAACATGGCAGGAGATCTCTCCCACATGGAACACATAGCATGAGATCTCCCCCACACGGAACACATGGAACACGTAGCGGGAGACCTCCCCCATATGGAACACATGGCAGGAGATCTCCGCCACATGGAACACATGGCAGGATATCTCCCCCACATGGAACAGATGGCAGGTGATCTCCCCCACATGGAACACATGGCGGGAGATCTCCCCCACATGGAACACATAGCATGAGATCTCCCCCACATGGAACACATGGAACACATAGCGGGAGATCTCCCCCACATGGAACACATGGCAGGAGATCTCCCCGACATGGAACACATGGCGGGAGATCTCCCCCACATGGAAAATATGGCAGGAGATCTCCCCCACATGGAACACATGGAGGGAGATCTCCCCACATGGAACACATGGCAGGAGATCTCCCCACATGGAACAGATGGCGGGAGATCTCCCCCCACATGGAACAGATGGCGGTAGATCTCCCCCACATGGAAAACATGGCAGGAGATCTCTCCCACATGGAACATATAGCATGAGATCTCCCCCGCACGGAACACATAGTGGGAGAACTCCCCCACATGGAACACATGGCAGGAGATCTCCCCCACATGGAAAACATGGCAGGAGATCTCCCCCACATGGAGGGAGCTCTCCCCCACATGGAACACATGGCAGGAGATCTCCCCCACATGCAACACATAGCGGAAGATCTCCCCCACATGGAACACTTGGCGGGAGATCTCTCCCACACGGAACACATGGCGGGAGATCTCCCCCACATGGAACACATGGCGGGAGATCTTCCCCACATGGAACACATGGCGGGAGATCTCCCCCACATGGAACACATGGCAGGAGATCTCTCCCAAATGGAACACATGGCAGAAGATCTCTCCCACATGGAACACATGGCAGGAGATCTCTCCCACATGGAACACATGGCGGTAGATCTCACCCACATGGAACATATGGCAGGAGATCTCCCCCACATGGAACACATGGCGAGAGATCTCCCCCACATGGAACACATGGCAGGAGATCTCCCCCACATGGAACACATGGCAGAAAATCTCCCCCACATGGAACATATGGCGGGAGATCTCCCCCACATGGAACACATGGCAAGAGATCTCACCCACATGGAACACATGGCAGGAGATCTCCCCCACATGGAACACATGGCAGGAGATCTCCCCACATGGAACACATGGCGGGAGATCTCCCCACACGGAAGACATGGCGGGAGATCTCCCGCACATGGAACACATGGCAGGAGATCTCCCCCACATGGAACACCTGACAGGAGATCTCCCCCACATGGAAAACATGGCGGGAGATCTCCCCCATATGGAACACATGGCAGAAGATCTCTCCCACATGGAACACATGGCAGGAGATCTCCCCACATGGAACACATGGCAGGAGATCTCCTCCACATAGAACACATGGCAGGAGATGTTCCCCACATGGAACACATGGCGGGAGATCTCCCCCACATGGAACACATGGCAGGAGATCTCCCCCACATGGAACACATGGCGGGATATCTCTCCCACACGGAACACATGGCGGGAGATCTCCCCCACATGGAACACATGGCGGGAGATCTTCCCCACATGGAACACATGGCGGGAGATCTCCCCCACATGGAACACATGGCAGGAGATCTCTCCCACATGGAACACATGGCAGGATATATCTCCCACATGGAACACTTGGCGGGAGATCTCCCCCACATGGAACACATGGCAGGAGATCTCCCCCACATGGAACACATGGCTGGAGATCTCCCCAACATGGAACACATGTCGGGAGATCTCCCCCACATGGAACACATGGCAGGAGATCTCCCCATATGGAACACATGGCAGAAGATCTCTCCCACATGAAACATATGGCAGGAGATCTCCCCATATGGAACACATTGCAGAAGATCTCTCCCACATGGAACACATGGCAGGAGATCTCCTCTACATGGAACACATGGCAGGAGATCTCCCCCACATGGAACACATGGCAGGAGATCTCCCCCACATGGAACACATGGCAGGAGATCTCTCCCACATGGAACACACGGCAGGAGATCTCCCCCACATACAAGTTGGAACACATGGCAGGAGATCTCTCCCACATGGAACACATGGCAGGAGATCTCCCCCACAAGGAACACATGGCAGGATATCTCTCCCACATGGAACACATGGCAGGAGATCTCTCCCACATGGAACACATGGCGGTAGATCTCCCCCACATGGAACACATGGCAGGAGATCTCCCCCACATGGAACACATGGCAGGAGATCTCTCCCACATGGAACACACGGCAGGAGATCTCCCCCACATAGAAGTTGGAACACATGGCAGGAGATCTCTCCCACATGGAACACATGGCAGGAGATCTCCCCCACATGGAACACATGGCAGGAGATCTCTCCCACATGGAACACATAGCAGGAGATCTCCCCCACATGGAACACATGACAGGAAATCTCCCTCACATGGAACACATGGCAGGAGAACTCCCCCACATGGAACACATGGCAGGAGATCTCTCCCACAAGGAACACATGGCAGGAGATATCTCCCACATGGAACACATGGCAGGAGATCTCTCCCACATGGAACACATGGCAGGAGATCTCCCCCACATGGAACACATGGCAGGAGATCTCTCCCACATGGAACACATGGCAGGAGATCTCCCCCACATGGAACACATGACAGGAAATCTCCCTCACATGCAACACATGGCAGGAGATCTCCCCCACATGGAACACATGGCAGGAGATCTCTCCCACATGGAACACATTGTGGGAAGTCTCCCCCACATGGAACACATGGCAGGAGATCTCTCCCACATGGAACACATGGCAGGAGATCTCTCCCACATGGAACACATGGCGGTAGATCTCACCCACATGGAACATATGGCAGGAGATCTCCCCCACATGGAACACATGGCGAGAGATCTCCCCCACACGGAACACATGGCAGGAGATCTCCCCCACATGGAACACATGGCAGAAGATCTCCCCCACATGGAACATATGGCGGGAGATCTCCCCCACATGGAACACATGGCAGGAGATCTCCCCCACATGGAACACATGGCAGTAGATCTCCCCCACATGGAACACATGGCAGGAGATCTCCCCACATGGAACACATGGCAGGAGATCTCCCCCACATGGAACACATGGCGGGAGATCTCCCCCACATGGAACACATGGCGGGAGATCTCCCCCACGTGGAACACATGGTAGGAGATCTCCCCATATGGAACACATGGCAGAAGATCTCTCCCACATGGAACACATGGCAGGAGATCTCCCCACATGGAACACATGGCAGGAGAACTCCTCCACATGGAACACATGGCAGGAGATGTTCCCCACATGGAACACATGGCGGGAGATCTCCCCCACATGGAACACATGGCAGGAGATCTCCCCCACATGGAACACCTGACAGGAGATCTCCCCCACATGGAACACATGGCGGGAGATCTCCCCCAAGTGGAACACATGACAGGAGATCTCCCCATATGGAACACATGGCAGAAGATCTCTCCCACATGAACACATGGCAGGAGATCTCCCCACATGGAACACATGGCAGGAGATCTCCTCTACATGGAACACATGGCGGGAGATCTCTCCCACATGGAACACATGGCAGGAGATCTCCCCCACATGGAACACTTGGCGGGAGATCTCCCCCACATGGAACACATGGCAAGAGATCTCCCCCACATGGAACACATGGCGGGATATCTCTCCCACACGGAACACATGGCGGGAGATCTCCCCCACATGGAACACATGGCGGGAGATCTTCCCCACATGGAACACATGGCGGGAGATCTCCCCCACATGGAACACATGGCAGGAGATCTCCCCCACATGGAACACCTGACAGGAGATCTCCCCCACATGGAAAACATGGCGGGAGATCTCCCCCATATGGAACACATGGCAGAAGATCTCTCCCACATGGAACACATGGCAGGAGATCTCCCCACATGGAACACATGGCAGGAGATCTCCTCCACATAGAACACATGGCAGGAGATGTTCCCCACATGGAACACATGGCGGGAGATCTCCCCCACATGGAACACATGGCAGGAGATCTCCCCCACATGGAACACATGGCAGGAGATCTCCCCACATGGAACACATGGCGGGAGATCTCCCCACACGGAAGACATGGCGGGAGATCTCCCGCACATGGAACACATGGCAGGAGATCTCCCCCACATGGAACACCTGACAGGAGATCTCCCCCACATGGAAAACATGGCGGGAGATCTCCCCCATATGGAACACATGGCAGAAGATCTCTCCCACATGGAACACATGGCAGGAGATCTCCCCACATGGAACACATGGCAGGAGATCTCCTCCACATAGAACACATGGCAGGAGATGTTCCCCACATGGAACACATGGCGGGAGATCTCCCCCACATGGAACACATGGCAGGAGATCTCCCCCACATGGAACACATGGCGGGATATCTCTCCCACACGGAACACATGGCGGGAGATCTCCCCCACATGGAACACATGGCGGGAGATCTTCCCCACATGGAACACATGGCGGGAGATCTCCCCCACATGGAACACATGGCAGGAGATCTCTCCCACATGGAACACATGGCAGGATATATCTCCCACATGGAACACTTGGCGGGAGATCTCCCCCACATGGAACACATGGCAGGAGATCTCCCCCACATGGAACACATGGCTGGAGATCTCCCCAACATGGAACACATGTCGGGAGATCTCCCCCACATGGAACACATGGCAGGAGATCTCCCCATATGGAACACATGGCAGAAGATCTCTCCCACATGAAACATATGGCAGGAGATCTCCCCATATGGAACACATTGCAGAAGATCTCTCCCACATGGAACACATGGCAGGAGATCTCCTCTACATGGAACACATGGCAGGAGATCTCCCCCACATGGAACACATGGCAGGAGATCTCCCCCACATGGAACACATGGCAGGAGATCTCTCCCACATGGAACACACGGCAGGAGATCTCCCCCACATACAAGTTGGAACACATGGCAGGAGATCTCTCCCACATGGAACACATGGCAGGAGATCTCCCCCACAAGGAACACATGGCAGGATATCTCTCCCACATGGAACACATGGCAGGAGATCTCTCCCACATGGAACACATGGCGGTAGATCTCCCCCACATGGAACACATGGCAGGAGATCTCCCCCACATGGAACACATGGCAGGAGATCTCTCCCACATGGAACACACGGCAGGAGATCTCCCCCACATACAAGTTGGAACACATGGCAGGAGATCTCTCCCACATGGAACACATGGCAGGAGATCTCCCCCACAAGGAACACATGGCAGGATATCTCTCCCACATGGAACACATGGCAGGAGATCTCTCCCACATGGAACACATGGCGGTAGATCTCCCCCACATGGAACACATGGCAGGAGATCTCCCCCACATGGAACACATGGCAGGAGATCTCCCCCACATGGAACACATGGCAGGAGATCTCCCCCACATGGAACACATGGCAGGAGATCTCTCCCACATGGAACACATGGCAGGAGATCTCCCCCACATAGAAGTTGGAACACATGGCAGGAGATCTCTCCCACATGGAACACATGGCAGGAGATCTCCCCCACATGGAACACATGGCAGGAGATCTCTCCCACATGGAACACATGGCAGGAGATCTCCCCCACATGGAACACATGACAGGAAATCTCCCTCACATGGAACACATGGCAGGAGATCTCCCCCACATGGAACACATGGCAGGAGATCTCTCCCACAAGGAACACATGGCAGGAGAGCTCTCCCACATGGAACATATGCAGGGAGGGTGTTTCAAAGACTTACCTTTCACCCTAATTAGCACTGTTCTGTTTCTGCATCCTTCCCATCCTCAGAAAAAGGGAAATGACATGCTGGTTTTTGATTTTATTAAGTTTAGTTACGTCCACAACTCATTAAGTTATATACATCAACAAAACTGGAGACTGATGCCTAACTTTACTGACCTTGACACTTAACATGTCAGTGCTGCCTAAATGTTAGTGTCTTCCTTCACTGACCCTGCTACATAACATGTTATTGCCTTACTTCATTCACTACTTAAGATACTAGTGTCCTATTTTACTCATACAGCCACTTAAGATGTTAGTGTCTTACTTTACTAATTTTTCTACTGTAAATATTAGTGCCTTAGTCCAGTCATGCACTGTGCTACTTGAGGAGCACAGTACTTGAGGAGCACAGTACTTGAGGAGCACAGTACTTGAGGAGCACAGCAGCTGGAGCATTGGACTCTTGATTAAAAGAACTTGGGTTCAAATCCTATGCTGCCGTATTGAGCAAGTTCATTCACTCCATGTTGTTCCAGTTCACTGAGCTGTAGGCATGAGTACTTACTATGGACAGTTCACTGAGCTGTAGGCATGAGTACTTACTATGGACAGTTCACTGAGCTGTAGGCATGAGTACTTACTATGGACAGTTCATTGAGCTGTAGGCATGAGTACTTGCTATGGACCGTTCACTGAGCTGTAGGCATGAGTACTTACTATGGACAGTTCAATGAGCTGTAGGCATGAGTACTTACTATGGACAGTTCACTGAGCTGTAGGCACGAGTACTTACTATGGACAGTTCACTGAGCTGTAGGCATAAGTACTTACTATGGACAGTTCACTGAGCTGTAGGCATGAGTACTTACTATGGACAGTTCAATGAGCTGTAGGCATGAGTACTTACTATGGACAGTTCATTGAGCTGTAGGCATGAGTACTTGCTATGGACAGTTCAATGAGCTGTAGGCACGAGTACTTGCTATGGACAGTTCACTGAGCTATAGGCATGAGTACTTGCTATGGACAGTTCACTGAGCTGTAGGCACGAGTACTTGCTATGGACAGTTCACTGAGCTGTAGGCATGAGTACTTGCTATGGACAGTTCACTGAGCTGTAGGAATGAGTACTTGCTATGGACAGTTCACTGAGCTGTAGGCATGAGTACTTGCTATGGACAGTTCACTGAGCTGTAGGCATGAGTACTTGCTATGGTACCTTTTCACAAGATGTTAGTGCCATTCTTCACTCACTTTGCTACTAAAGATGTTACTGCGTTACTCCAGTCACTCTGCTACACAAGATGTTAGTGCCATTCTTCACTCACTTTGCTACTAAAGATGATACTGCGTTACTCCAGTCACCCTGCTACACAAGATGATAGTGCCATTCTTCACTCACTTTGCTATTAAAGATGTTACTGCGTTACTCCAGTCACCCTGCTACACAAGATGTTAGTGCCATTCTTCACTCACTTTGCTACTAAAGATGTTACTGCGTTACTCCAGTCACCCTGCTACACAAGATGTTAGTGCCATTCTTCACTCACTTTGGTACTAAAGATGTTACTGCGTTACTCCAGTCACCCTGCTACACAAGATGTTAGTGCCATTCTTCACTCACTTTGCTACTAAAGATGTTACTGCGTTACTCCAGTCACCCTGCTACACAAGATGTTAGTGCCATTCTTCACTCACTTTGGTACTAAAGATGTTACTGCGTTACTCCAGTCACCCTGCTATACAAGATGTTAGTGCCATTCTTCACTCACTTTGCTACTAAAGATGTTACTGCGTGATGTTAGTGCCATTCTTCACTCACTTTGCTACTAAAGATGTTACTGCGTTACTCCAGTCACCCTGCTACACAAGATGTTAGTGCCATTCTTCACTCACTTTGCTACTAAAGATGTTACTGCGTTACTCCAGTCACCCTGCTACACAAGATGTTAGTGCCATTCTTCACTCACTTTGGTACTAAAGATGTTACTGCGTTACTCCAGTCACCCTGCTATACAAGATGTTAGTGCCATTCTTCACTCACTTTGCTACTAAAGATGTTACTGCGTTACTCCAGTCACTCTGCTACACAAGATGTTAGTGCCATTCTTCACTCACTTTGCTACTAAAGATGATACTGCGTTACTCCAGTCACCCTGCTACACAAGATGTTAGTGCCATTCTTCACTCACTTTGCTACTAAAGATGTTACTGCGTTACTCCAGTCACCCTGCTACACAAGATGTTAGTGCCATTCTTCACTCACTTTGCTACTAAAGATGTTACTGCGTTACTCCAGTCACCCTGCTACACAAGATGTTAGTGCCATTCTTCACTCACTTTGGTACTAAAGATGTTACTGCGTTACTCCAGTCACCCTGCTACACAAGATGTTAGTGCCATTCTTCACTCACTTTGCTACTAAAGATGTTACTGCGTTACTCCAGTCACTCTGCTACACAAGATGTTAGTGCCATTCTTCACTCACTGTGCTACTAAAGATGTTACTGCGTTACTACAGTCACTCTGCTACACAAGATGTTAGTGCCATTCTTCACTCACTTTGCTACTAAAGATGTTACTGCGTTACTCCAGTCACTCTGCTACACAAGATGTTAGTGCCATTCTTCACTCACTGTGCTACTAAAGATGTTACTGCGTTACTACAGTCACCCTGCTACACAAGATGTTAGTGCCATTCTTCACTCACTCTGCTACTAAAGATGAAACTGCATTACTCCAGTCACCCTGCTACACAAGATGTTAGTGCCATTCTTCACTCACTTTGCTACTAAAGATGTTACTGCGTTGCTCCAGTCACTCTGCTACTTAAAATGTTTGTGCCATACGTCTGTCACTGTGCTACTTAAGATTTTAGAACCTCACTTGTCTGACATAATAACGCCATACGTTACTCTCTGTGTACTTACAATGTTCCTACTTGCAGGAGCACCATGGGTTACTCCCGGGGGCAAGACCGCACCCTTGTGGGACATTCCGTGCTTTCTCGGCGCACTGATGTGCTGCCATACTTGGCGCTGTTGAGATCGGTACATCGATTCCCTCGACCTGGTGTTGTCGTCAACATACTCATGTTGTGGTTTCTTGTGGCAGTAGCAGTAGATGCAGAGAGTGGTGAGAGCAGCAACGACGGTGGCTCCCAGCAATGAACAGATGACAATGACAACCACTGGGAATCCATCTACAGGAGCTACAAACAAGTGCTGCGTTACATCGTGTTCTTTCAAGTAATAGATTTTGTCTATGATTGGTTGGTTCATGTTTCCAATCACTTAATTGACTACAATCTTGTGTGACTGATGATCATTTCGATTACATATAAAACAAAATTTGTGATAAAATAAATAAATGCTACATTACTGAATGACCAATTGTTTTGCATTAAAATTGACATTGTTCAAACGACAAAACTGCTATGGCACATTCAGAAACCTCAAATTATGGTAAGATGTCATCCATTAAATGTATAAACATTGCAGGACCATTCTGGTGGTTATTTCGAATAGGTCTACACATTTGTGTCTGGTTAAGTTAGACATGTTGTATGTCTACATCAATTGTAACTGAAGTGTCACACTGATACTGCTACTGCAACCAAACTTTAAGAAGGCCACTCACAAACTGACTACACACTGTATATAATCGATCAATTTAGTCAAACCAATGATCAATTATGAAAATAAAATCAATTCCCAAAGTGTTACAACCAACATTGAGTACAGACAGCAGATATGCCATGTCATACTGGATTTCCCACATACTATAAGAATTTTAAGTTTGATAAATGCAACACCATATCCCACTTTACTAAGCATTTGTTTCAAATGTAAAACTTATGGTAATGTATGGATTTCCTTGTATTTGTCACACAAGTATAAATTCAAATGATAAATTTATACAGGTCGAAGAGCAAATACTTGAGATACTAGGCAGATTTCTGACAAAATGTAGCAGATTTTATTTGATGTCGATCAATTTAGTAGCCTGGTAGATTTCCACATTCATTGGAATCTGCAGGGATGCTATGGGTCAGTTAACCAATGAAAAAAGTAATGTGGATTAATAGAGAATTTTGAGTTAAAAATATGAAGTTCAACCAACTCATGCCTACAGCTCAGTGAACTGTCCATAGCAAGAAGATGTGGTATGTCCGAGTTGAAAAATTAAGCTTTGTAAGATTCCCAAAATAATAATTTAATGTTGTAACAATAGGAAATTAGTGTTGGATCAGATGCAATCATCATGAAGTATGTTTTAACATTAGCATCATAGCAAATAGAACAGCAATTAAAGTAACATTTTGTAACAAGATAAAAATGTAAAACTTGTTTACTCGATCAAAACACAATTATGTGATTTCTAATAATGTAATAAGTTTGAAAAGAAATATTATATAAATGTCAACATGCTCAGACTGACCAGTTTGGTGAGTTGATCCAGTAATAGAATCAGGGTCGACCTTGAAGTTGCCAAATGTTCCATTCTGTGCCTCAGTCTTGATGCTCTTCACAATAGCATCAAGTGTCTTAGATGCTTCGACTTTCGTCACAACCACCTTGTAATCCACCACAACACTGCCGGACCTGAAGGAACAAAAGCAAAAATGCTTGGTATTTGACAATCGTGATAGTAATATTTACCAAATATTAGAAATCACTCAGCATCGTTACCAATAAACACCACAATACGGTCACAGATACTCGTTGTTTGTTCAAAATGATGAAGGTCAGAAAGATTGTGAAGTTCACTTCCATCAAACGCCCTTGTCGTGTTAGTGTAGAATTGTGAACAATATTCATATTGCTGTGCTATTGGCATGAGGGTAGACATAGGCATTATTGTGTCAGTGTGTTAGCAAGCCATTTTCCCAAAGTATTTGTTGCGCACACATTATTTGTGCGATTGTTAAATTACGTTTTACGTATTACGTGCATATTATGGTAAATCATTCGAAATAACATAATATGCATGTAATACGTAACTTAACAATCGCACAAATAATGTGTGCGCAGCAAATACTTTGGGAAAACGGCCCCTGCATCATGGGCTTGCCAACACACTGACACATACATACACATATAGGGTATTTTGAAAAGATATAGGTCTTATAACCTATTCTAGGAGTCATTGATTAATCCCTGAAAGTTTGGTGCTCGAGGTTCAAGCCATCTAACAGGAAAATGTTAACCTGCCAGCATACATACACAAGCTTGATTATAAATAGATGTTTGAGTAAAACAAAGTACCGTAAATCATGTATTTGTAGCCGCACCCCTAATTAAAGCCGCACCCCGACTTTTGACTTAAACCCAGACTTTCTTCCGTGCCGTTTGTTACAGGCAAAAACCTTATTTAAAGCCGCACCTGGACTTTGAGCCAAGACCATTTTAGCCCTACGTATGGCATACAGTAAACTCGCCTAAGTCGGATCTTTGCTCAACTCAGACAGAATTCCAAGGAACGGTTGATTTGTAATGTATTTCCCATAAAAATCTTCGTCTAAGTCGGATTATGTAAGTCGGATCATCACCTAACTTGGAATAACTGAGTCGGTCCATTTGATCCGAGATAAAGTGTTTTTCCTCACCTGTGTTGGATCACAGTATTCAACAAAATCACTTGGTTGCTTGGAGTATACGTACCAGATGAACTAAAAAGTAAAACAGCTATTCCAAAAAATAATCCAGACAGCCACAGCAACGTACATAGGCATCACGTCTTCACCCATCTAATACAAACAGCATCACCAAGCCAATGGACGCAGGTATAACCAAGAACATGACGGTCCATTACCGGTACATCCTAGCCACCAGAAGACTAGAGGCATCAGAAGGAGTCGCACCATTTTCTCAAGAAGTTGAACTATGTTGGACGTCAGCGTGAAACAAACTGAAACCGGAAACATTTATAAACTCCTACAAAAAACAGGATTCGTCTAAGGTGTTGAGCATCAAGAGGTTGATGAAGACGAATCGGCTCCTTCATTCAGAAACGTACGGAATAAGCTCCACGAGATATATGGAGATGTTGTTTGCACGATGGATGACGTGGTGTGGATGAGACAGCAGAAACGGTGGCTACTCCAAATAACGAGCAGATCATTGAAACCGTACAACACCCGACGCAGACGATTGGTTTACTGAGCGATGATGTGGGCGACGAAGTCTCGGTGTCTGAAGACAAGATAACATAACTCACTGGCACACATGCTGCTTTATGGACGCTAATTAAGACACTCTGGTTTGACGCTCATGAAATCAAAGAGTTGACTGACAAATAGAGGCCATTATCATGAGATAGAAGACGACTGACATTTACAATCAGTAATAATTACTAAACTATAACCATAGAGATTCGTGCCAAAATGAAGCACAAAAAACTGTTCTAATACTGCATAATGTTGTATGTTGCTTGTGGACATATGTAGAATTACCGCAGTACCCAGTCAATTTCAGGCATTATTCACACTTACCTAAGGGCTTTTAGAGGGTTGCTTTTGCGCTGGCATATGTCATTTTTGGCTAAGTCGGATTCTCGAATAACTTGGATTAAATCACTCAGTCTTGATTCTGACTTAGGCGAGATTTACTGTTCTTCCTTAGCACACACAATTAGGAAAAAATTAAGTGGGTTCCATAAAGCCATAACTTAGTTATTAATTATCATAAATGGATGAATATGGTATCATTTATTTATTTATTATTTCATGTATTGTAATGCATTGATAATAACTACATAACATTTTATATTATTGTTGGAATATTACTATGTGAATGTTGTCAAAACAGAAAACAAAATTAAACAAATTTCACCATGCTACCAGAATATAACTTGGTGGCTGAATGTCCATACATCCAGTAAATGAAATGTAGCCATGCATTTAAGCTATATAGTAAAGCTAAAATTATTCATATATGTTGACAAGTTTTATTTTTATGCCATTTTATGTAGAACCATGTATAACATTGATGTTATAAATGCATTGAAAAAAACTACCCAGACTGTAGCTGTGCCAGCTGTGTTGGCTTCAAAGGTGTTTGATTGACAGCTGGTAATAACAATGTAATAATCTAGTCTCCTGCAGCCATGAGAACGGATGTATCTTGTGGTTTGAACTATTTTTTAGAAAGTTCCATACCGCTGGGCCACCTGCACAGTTGACCAGACATGTGGGATTAGAACGTTGTATCTTGTATCAGGGCAAGTGCAATTTTCTCCAGTGCAAAGAGTCACTTGTAATGGAGTTGTTTTGACAATCCAGTGAAGCCTTGCTTCAGTAAAGCCAAGGTGTAAACGTTGTGCTTGGAACTCCGCTTAAAACATCAATGCCTGAAACCATGAGCAAGCGTCTGAACAAAGCAGACCATCCTTACAGATAATGTCTGCTAGTGTGGGAAGTTGCCAAGAACGACTGATGCCATCATATTCAAAGATGTTTGTGTGCAGCCGAGGCCCGCGATGATGGCGGCCTAGACACGGATATGTGGATTGACGCCGCCATTCAAATCCAAACAGCATTCTTTGATAGCGACAACGAAAGTGACTTTGGAGGATTTTAATTGTGAAATGGATGATGACATCATATTTGAAGATGTTTGCCTGGTGCTCGTGGCATGGATACATGGAATGACACCGCCGAAACGTTTTAATGTTTTCATGTTTTGATCTTTCTTTTTGAACACTTTATGGACAGAGGTTTTTATGTGTTATGTAATGATTTGTTTTGCACCAGTGGCATTTGCAATGTTTTATTGATAAATCCGACTTCGTTTTTTCGGTAAGTTTTCACTTATTATAAATGTTACTACTGACAACCCTGTCAGCCAACTTTCAAATTGTTTTCAACAAATTACTGTATTTAAAGTCGCACCCCAACTTTGCCATCATCATCATCAATTAGGGGACACATTACTGTAATTGAAACTGCAGTTACAAATACAGGATTTACGGTATATAGAATACTTACAATGTCTAAATTAAATTATATACATTATTTAATAAAACAAATTAATGACCAACATTTACCTGAACACAACATCAACAATCTGGAAACTAGTTCCTCCAAGACGTTTCATCAGGGTTTTCATCAGCTAAACAGAAAGAGAAAGGCAATCTCACATAGTGGTTAACCTGTGAAACATTCTCATGCATGATTTGCATCAATTTCTGATACTGCATTTTGTAAAACACACAGCCAAACTCCATAACACTGGTTTTTGGTTACCCTATTATTAGGGATAGACTTTTCACATAAGGAAAAAACAATTCTGGCTGCATTCGATGCTGAGATATGGGCTGCACAATGACGGCTTAACAAGAAAACAGGTGACTAGCATTATTATCATAATCTCTTGATAGTACAGCCCCGTTAGAACTGACTACATAAATGCCATTTCAACTGATACTATACTGGTGGTTTTACACAATGAAGTATATATCACTGATATAATTATAATAGACTGGCCGTTGTCGTGTGGAAGGAAATGGAGTTGTGTACCGCATCAATGACTTCTGCTCTGAGTTTCTTGTAGGTGGGAGTGGTCTTGTCCTTGAGGGCTTCCGTGAAAGTGACGCTGGTCAGTGTCACGCTGACCGTCACCTCTGACTGTTTGTCTGGAGGGATAGTCACAGTTGTAGTCGCTGCAGTTGTAGTAGTACTTGATGTTGTTTCTAATTCTGGAGCTGTTGTTTCTGCTGGGGCCATTGTTCCCGTTGCTGGTGTTGTTTCCACCGCTGATGTTGTTGTTCCCCCTGCGGTTGTTGTTCCTGCTGCTGTTGTTGTTCCCACTGTGGTTGTTTTTCCTGCTGCTGTTGTTGTACCCACTGTAGTTGTTGTTCCTACTGCTGTTGTTTGCCCAGCTGCTGTTGTTTCTCCTGTTGCTGTAGTTTTTCCTACTGGTGTTGTTTCTCCTGTTGCTGTAGTTTTTCCTACTGGTGTTGTTGTACCCACTGCAGTTGTTGTTCCTACTGCTGTTGTTTGCCCAGCTGCTGTTGTTTCTCCTGTTGCTGTAGTTTTTCCTACTGGTGTTGTTTCTCCTGTTGCTGTAGTTTTTCCTACTGGTGTTGTTTCTCCTACTGGTGTTGTTTCTCCTGTTGCTGTTGTTTCTCCTACTGGTGTTGTTTCTCCTGTTGCTGTAGTTTCTCCTACTGGTGTTGTTTCTCCTGTTGCTGTAGTTTCTCCTACTGGTGTTGTTTCTCCTACTGGTGTTGTTTCTCCTGTTGCTGTAGTTTCTCCTACTGGTGTTGTTTCTCCTGTTGCTGTTGTTTCCATAGCCTTTGATGTTGTCGATTCTGCAACAGCTTGAAACGAGAACAAATAATGTATTATCTCTGCGCAGCAACGGACACTGGTCACACAAAGCTACTGGACTCAAGCAGGAGCTATAGACAAGTACATATGTGCTGCGTAACTTTGGCTACATCTGGTTGTACAGCTGTGGCTACATCAGGTTATACAACTGTGGCTACATATGTGCTGTACAACATTGGCTACATCTGTGCTGTACAACTTTGGCTACATCAGTGCTGTACACCTTTGGCTACATCTGGTCATGGCTACATCTTGTTGTACAACTTTGACTACATCTGGGCTGTACTATTTTGGCTACATCTGGACTACACTACTTTGGCTACATATGTTCTGTACAATTGTGGTTACATCTGAACTGTACAACTTTGGCTACATCTGGTTGTACAACTTTGGCTACATCTGGGTTGTACAATTTTTGCCACATCCGGTAGTACATCTTTGGTTACATCTGGATGTACAACTATGTGGCTACATCTGTGCTGTACAGCTGTGGCTACATCTGGTTGTACAACTTTAGCTACATCTGGTTGTACAACTTTGGCTACATCTGGTTGTACAACTATGGCTACATCTGGTTGTACAACTGTGGCTACATCTGGGCTGTACAACTTTGGCTACATTTGGGTTGTACAATTCTGGCCATCTGGTATACAAGTTTGGTTACATCGGGCTGTACAACTTTGGCTACATCTGCGCTGGTCAATGTTGCTACATATGGGCTGTACAACTTTGGTTACGTTTGTTTGTACAACTTTGTAATCACTAACAGGAAGTTCATACTGACTTGGTAGTTTTGGATGTGGGAAAATACAATGTTAACAATATTTTGTTTACAATTTGAACATTTCGTGGGCACAAATTTCAAACACTGTTACAGGCGTATTAAATTCACTTTGGCAGGCAGTATACCTTCAACATATTTATTTGCAATAAAAACATTATATTAAATTTGAAGAACACACAGCCTCACTTTAAAATACTTACCAGATTCGCAGTTGACTCCTAAATAACCAGCTGAACACGTACAGTTGTAGCCATTGCCGGCACTGACACACGTGGCTTGGTGCTGGCATGGACTGCTGCCACAATGATCAATTTCTGAATAAAGAATACACAGTAAGAGATTATGTGGACACAAGGGATGTTTTCACTCACCAGTAAACAAACATGTTCAAAAAGGTTCGATGAATTGGCTTTTAACATAATGTTGTGACTATGGTTTTGACCTTACTGAGATTCAGACAATGTTCAATAAATGTCTCAATCACAGGTGCATCCAGCAAGATGATTTTTACTTTTACAAGATGAGTTTATATTGTATAATAGTAATACATTTATACCACCACCCACCTTACAAAACATAATTTTCACACAATTCAAATGCCCCTTATTTTATTATTATTTATATATAATAATAATAAATGGGGCATTTGAATTGTTATATATATATAATTTTGAGATTTGCAGTGCCAATTTACATTTCTGCAGGGCACAAGTCATAATAAGCACATTTCAAGTGGTAATATTCCATGGATCCATATAACTAACAATGTAACTATAATTTTTGAGAGAGAGAGGGAGAGAGAGAGAGAGAGAGAGAGAGAGAGAGAGAGAGAGAGAGAGAGAGAGAGAGAGATATGTACAAGGGAACCAGGAGGAAGAACAGTGCAGGAGCTAGATCTCACCCCTATACAAGGGAACCAAGAGGAAGAACAGTACAGGAGCTAGATCTCACCCCTATACAAGGGAACTAGGAGGAAGAACAGTGCAGGAGCTAGACCTCACCCTTGTACAAGGGAACTAGGAGGAAGAACAGTACATGAGCTGGACCTCACCCCGTACAAGGGAACCATGAGTAAAAACAGTACGGGAACTAGACCTCATCCCTGTATAAGGGATCCAAGAGGAAGAACAGTACGGGAACTAGACCTCACTTCTGGAAGCAGAAGGAAGCAGAGATCAGATGTTGGAAGCCACCAGCTTTGCTTACCTGTCTCACAGACGACCCCGATGAAGCCCTGCGGACAACTGCAGCGGTACTTGTTGACGCGGTCAGTGCAGGAGCCTCCGTTCAGACACGGAGAACTCTTGCACTCAATCACATCTGTCACATGTCAACACAAGTTATTGAATCTGGTCTTCTGGATATGTCATTGTGTCACATTTGATTATTCAAAAAACTAAAATACAGTTGAACCTCACTTTACAGTCACCTCAGTAATACAGCCACTTCCCAATTAGGGCCAGCCTAGGACAGTCCCAACTTGTTTTCATAACTGTAGAGGAAATTAGTTCTGTTAATGTGGTTCCCTTATTATTCAGATCACTTTGCCCAGGCCTGAGGGTGATCTTAAAAGTGAGGTCCACTGTTTGTACCACAATCTTCATTGGTTAGCTGGATGACTGTATTCTGGACACTGTGACACTGTTTCATTTTTAATTTATTACTGTTGATAAAATAGTATCAGTACAAAATGTGTCACCAGTTTTTGCTATTTTTGAAAATACACCATTTGGCAATGATTTAAAATATGTCGGTTTTCCATATAAACCAGTTTGCTGTATTAAAAGACCAAAAACCTTCACATTTGAAGGTGAAAAAAGTATATCACCAATTTATGAACATTTTAGTATTTTATTTACACAAAGCACCTAACTTGCTACATATATGTGAAACCATGAACATTGTTGAATAGTTGCCCTAAAACATACTCAGTCAACATTAACTGGGTTAAGATATTATTTTTGAGTGGACGTTACACATGTCGATCAGCTCAGTAATACAGCCACTTCCCAATTATGGCCAGTACTACAAGCACCAGATGCCAGTCATGTGGACAAGGAAGCCTTTGCCTAACGAACCCTCCAGCATATCGAGAGTTCCACAATTTGTACCCACCAGTCTGGCAGTTGTATCCGGAGTAGCCTGGAGCACATGTGCAGGTGTAGTTGTTGAACTTGTCGACACACGTTGCACCGTTCTGACACGGGCTGCTCACACACTCATTCGTCTCTGCAATTTTAGGGGTAAGAATAATGTTTTCATTCATCCCTCCAAAAAACATAAATAAATTACAATAAAAACAATACAAATTATACAGCCATACATGATATATGTACAAATATGTGTACAACTAGTGTTATGTAACAGTGTATATAACAGATCTATTATTTTAAATATTTGTAATTGTTTGTTTCTTACAATTATTTTAATTGTTTGTTTCTTACACGTAATTTATCTAGAGACACGCACTATATCGTATAGGAAACTGATGCAAATTGATAACAACGCTTTCAGCACTGACTTGAAGGGTATAACTAATGCACTATTGAGCATCACGGATATCAATCATCTAGCTGGTGAATATAATACAGCATTAAGACAGTTGTTGGATAGGCACGCACCCACCAAATCCAAAGCTCTTGTAGTGAGGCCACTGGTGCCATGATTTGATGATAAACTCAAAGTACTAAAGTCGTAAAGACGTAAAGCTGAACTGATCTGGAAACAGGATAAAAACCATGACACTCTGTTGTCATTCCATCGTGCTAGGTACACATAAGTCAACGCACTGAACAACAAACGAACCGACCATCTCTCTCACTTAATCTCAGAAGCTAAGGGTGATTCAAATAAACTATTTGCCCTCATCAACACCCTGTGTGATAAGAAGCAGAGTACCCAACTACCACAGCATGATTCTATGGAAAAACTTGTAAACAAATTTGGCAACTTTTTTAATGTTAAAATAGATGCTATTCGAACAGACATCAGTGTTACCAAACCACCCATTATACCATTCAGAGAAGGTGTGTGTGATAATTTAGATTCATTTGCTGTGGTCTCCGAGGATGATGTACATAAGATGGTTATGTAATCTAAGACAACCAGCTGTGCTCTGGACCCCATGCCAACCAAATTGGTCAAATAGTATATTGAGGAATTTGTGCCAATCCTTACACACATCATCAATTGCTCCATTGCTGCTGGGGAATTTCAACATGAATGGACGACTGCACTTGTAGAGTCACTGCTTAAAAAAGCAGGACTGGATCCTATTCCAAAAAACTATCGCCCTGTATCGAATCTGCAGTATGTCTCTAAATTCACAGAATGAGCTACTGTAGACCAACTTTGCTTTCATTTAGAATGTGGATTTCCTTTGCCACCTTGTTAGTCTGCGTATAGAGCTGGACATTCTATTGAAACTGCACTTGTTAAGGTCCAGTCTGACATGCTTTTAAACATGGACCAACAGAAGGTCACACAACTGGTTTTAAGTGACTTGTCATCAGCTTTTGATACTGTGGACCATGAAATTTTGTTTAATATTCTGAATTGTTCTTTTGGTGTATCAGGCACAGCTCTAAATTGGTTTTTATCATATCTTCAGTCAAGGTCGCAATGAATTATAACTGATGGTATGGTGTCTGACCAGTTTAAACTTGATCAGGGAGTACCACAAGGATCATGCCTCAGTCCTGTAGAATTCAGAGTATTCTAGCCCTGTTTTCATATCAATGTTCAGCATGGTAAGCTGGGGCATGTGTATGCTGATGACCATCATGTGTACTGTGGTTTTAACCCCGATTCTATGGACAGTAATTGCGAGTCTATGGAACGGTGCATTAGAGACATCAATAGCTGGATGCAAAGCATGAAACTTAAAATGAACAATTCCAAGACAAGATTTAACAAGATTGCGATCCAGAAAATTAATTCTAGATGGCAGGTGGACAAGGAAGCCTTTTGGCTTATCGAGAGTCCAATACTTATTTATCTACGTGTATCCTGCCCTTTTAAGGTATGTGTCAATTTTATTTTTACGCTACTAGCACCAACACAATCAGGAAATAATATGTTCCATTCATTTACAGCCCTTTGTGAAATTGAGAACTTTCTTATATCTAATGCACACTGCTCCTTTACTAATAAGTAACTTCATGTCCTATGGTCCTTATAGTTTTTTAACTGAGAAAAAAAATATTTCTATCAATATTTTCATAACCATTCAATATTTTAAACATTTCTATCTGATCTCCTCTCAATCTCCTGGTCTCTAGTGTTGTTAAACCACATTCTTTTAGGCGTATTTCGTAACCAAGATCCCTCAGTTTTTATATCATTTTAGTTGCTCTCCTCTGTACTCCTAGCATATCTATGTCCTTCCTGCGATACGGCTTCCATGCTTGAATATAATATTCTAAATGAGGCCTAACTTTTGTTTTGTACAGCGGTATTATTAGCTCTTTTTCCTTATACGTTATATTTTGCCTAATTAATCCAAGGATTTTATTTCCCTTTGAAGCGGCAATACCACACTGTTCTGAAACCTTCATATCAGCACTAATGGTTAACTCTAAGTCCTTTTCTTTTACAGTAGTACTTAGTTGTATATTGTACATCTTCGTTCCCATATCCTGTGTGCATATGTGTATATCCTTCGTCATTTCCAGTACATCTATGACTTCCACATCATTTGTTTGTACTTAATTTTTCTAATGGCTTCTTTTTATAAGTGTTTTTTTCTGAACCGTTTCCCTTGTTTTTTTCAAGGGAACAAATTTATTGACGTTGCACTCAATTTCACTCTTTAAGATATTCCAGCATTCTGTTGCTGTCTTATTCTTCAATGTGTTGTTCCAGTCTATCTATGCTAAATATTTTGCTCGTGTCCTTATATCTTCCTTTGTGGAAATTTCTCCTGAACTGTTTTTTTATGATTTCTTTCTGATTTTACTTTGATGATAAAATGTATCTGGTTGTGATCGCTACTTCCCAGTGGCTTATATAAGACTGGGTACATCGTAATTAGTACTCCACAACAACTGGCAAAATGCACCAACACGTCCATTAACATCTGGGGCTATGAGGTACATGCTTTGAATTGTGTGCAAAGTTTGGGTGCTTATTTTTATAAGCACATGTCTATGGAACAACATATCAAGTCCAAATGCCGGGCAGCTTATGCACAACTATATAACATAGGAAAAATTAGAAAATATCTCGATCAACAGAGTGCAGAGAAACTGATACATGCTCTGGACCACAGCCACATTGATCAGTGTAATGCCCTCCTGATCGGCTTACCAAAGTATCTTACAAATGGTCCAAAACACTGCAGCAAGACTGTTGTGCAGAATTGGCAAATATAACCATATCACTCCAACATTCAAATCACTTCCTTGCTTGCCGGTTGAATATCGTATTAAATATAAGATATGTTTACCGACATTTAATTCACTTCATGGCCATGGACCAGAATATACGTTGGAAATGTTGACTCTTAGAAGCGTCCATTATGGACTCAGATCGCAGCATGATCTAACACTAGCTATACCTAGGACAAAGAGGAAAACTCTGGGACAGCGAGCTTTCAAAGTAGCTGCACAGAAATGATGGAACTCCCCACCCAAAGATGAATGCAGTAGTAACAGAGTTGGTGTTTTTAAGAGCAAACTGAAGATTCACTATTTTAGCTTGGCGCACAATTGACTTATTAACTTTATTAATTGAAATAGTTTTAACATTGTGTATAATTATTTCAACTACGTCTAATAGAGTGCATAGTAGATAAATTTGTTCCCTTCAAAAAACAAGGGAAACGGACCAGAAAGAAATACTTATCGAAAGAAGCCATTAGAAAAATTAAGTATAAACAAATGATGTGGAAGTCATATAGACGTACTGGAAATGACGAAGACTACAACATTTATAAAGAAGCACTAAACCAAGCTACAGCTGAAATTAGAAATTCAAAGAAAAGCTATGAACATAAATTAGCTTGTAATATAAAACATGACAGCAAGAGTTTTTATGCGTATGTTCGAAGCAAACAGAAAGTTCAGGATAAGGTCGGTCCTCTAGAAGATAGTGCTGGAAATACAATATCAGAAGGATTCTTAATGGCAGAAGACCTAAATGAGTATTTTAGTTCAGTGTTTACCAGAGAAGACACTAGTTCACTGCCAGTACCAGAGGCTAAGTTCAAGGGGGCAGAATCAGACTATTTAAGACAGTTAATTGTAACCCCAGAAATGGTAGCTAAGAAAATTAGGGCTATGAAGGAAAATAAATCACCTGGAGTGGATGGTATTCCACCCAAACTACTAGTGGAAATTGTAGAACAAATTAGCATACCGCTTGCAACAGTTTTCAACTTGTCATTAGAAGAGGGAGTGGTTCCTTTAGAATGGAAAGAAGCAAACATTATACCGTTATTTAAAAAAGGTTCGAGAAACAAGTCAGAGAACTATAGACCAGTGAGTTTAACATCAGTGATTTGTAAATTATTAGAAAGACTAATTAAAGATCACATGGTGGATTTTCTTGTTAAACAAAACTTGATAAACCCATCTCAACATGGTTTTTTTAAAGCGAGGTCATGCTTAACAAATATGTTATGTTTTTTGGAAGACATCACTAAGTGGGTAGATGAGGGATCACCAGTAGATATCGTCTACTTAGATTTTCAAAAAGCTTTCGACAAAGTACCACATCAAAGATTACTGCTTAAACTAAAGGCCCATGGCATAGGAAATGGTATAATAAACTGGATAGAACAATGGCTGATTGACAGAAGACAACGTGTAGTAGTTGATGGGGAGGCTTCAAACTGGAAATCGGTATTGAGTGGGGTACCACAGGGATCAGTATTAGGACCTATATTATTCTTAATATATATCAACGATTTGGATGATGAAATAATAAGCAAGGTGTTGAAATTTGCGGATGATACAAAAGTGTTTAGAAGGATTAAAAGTGATGGAGATAGACAGCATTTACAAGATGATCTTGACAGGTTGATCAAATGGTCTGAAAAGTGGCAAATGCTGTTCAATTTTGGGAAATGTAAATGCCTCCACACAGGACATGGGAACGAAGAGGTAGAATATACAATGGGGGGTACTGTACTAAGTACTACTGTAAAAGAAAAGGACTTAGGGTTAACCATTAGTGCTGATATGAAGGTTTCAGAGCAGTGCGGAATTGCAGCTTCAAAGGGAAATCAAATCCTTGGATTAATTAGGCGAAACATAACGTATAAGGAAAAAGAGCTAATAATACCGCTGTACAAAACAATAGTTAGGCCTCATTTAGAATATTGTATTCAAGCGTGGAGGCCATATCGCAGGAAGGACATAGATATGCTAGAAAGAGTGCAGAGGAGAGCAACTAAAATGATACCAAAACTGAGGGATCTTAGTTATGAAATACACCTAAAAAAATGCGGTTTAACAACACTAGAGACCAGGAGATTGAGAGGAGATCAGATAGAAGTGTTTAAAATATTGAAGGGTTATGAAAACATTGATAGAAATATTTTTTTCTCAGTTAAGAAAGATAGAAGGACTAGAGGACATGAACTTACATTGGCAAAGGAGCAGAGTAGATTGGATATAAGAAAGTTCTCATTTTCACAAAGGACTGTAAATGAATGGAACAGATTACCTGCTGATAGTGTGGGTGCTAGTAGCGTGAATATGTTTAAAAATAAAATTGACACATACCTCAGATGGGCGGGATACACATAGATAAAAGGGTCGGACTCTCGATAAACCAAAGGGCTTCCTTGTCCACCTGCCACCTAGAGTTAATTCTCTGGGTGGCAATCTTGTTAAATCTTGTTAATGTTTCTATCTAACTTATTAATTTTAGTGATTTAAATAGTTTTACCTTTTTATTTATTATTATTCATATTTAATTGTGTGTACTATGTCGGATATTTGTACAGTTTTTACTTACTACTGTGTCATTTACTGTACAGTACAGCACCACATTGTTATATATTGTTGTATAATTAATCTTAGTCATTTAAATAGTTTACCTTTTTATTTATTTATTATTGTTATTCATATTTAATTGTGTGTACTATGTCGGTTATCTGTACTGTTTTTACTTACTACTATGTTATTTCTTGTGCTGCACAGCACCATAGGATTTCATTGTATAAACATGGTGCTGTAGAAGTCAATACACATTTACATCTCTATGTGTGGTCATGTGTTGCTTGTGTATGTGAAAGCATGCGTGAGTATAAAATTTAAAAAGTTGTATTGCGTGAACTGTGTTACACTCATCCACAATTAATTTAATATAATTGACATATCTACCAGTTTAGCGTTGTGCATGTGACATTTTATTTTTGTAGCATGTAGTGTTTGGCACAACTTGACATGATTGCCATTCCAAGCAGCAACCTCAAGATTGTGTGTCCAAGGAGGTCAATAGCTAATAAAGATATAATTTGTTTAATTACATACAATCCTTTATATACAGTTCTCCTTTAAGCACACATAAACTACAGTCAGTATTCCTTTATCATCCTAATTTTGTCTAGTTTATTAACTTCTTATGTTAAAGAATTTGCTTTATCTCAAATTAAGTATCTCAGTACTATCTCTTATAAAAAAATGGGCCAAGTGGCCCTGAAGTCCTTTGGACTAATACGTCTATATGTGACCCTGGCTGACCAAATGAGTGATAAGTCGGAAAAATTGTAACATTGTTTTCTTACATCCTTAGTAGGGTGCTTTACACGGTTTCAAAAATATGACTGCTACAAAAATTGGCAAAGTTATGGAGCATTGAACATGGTAGGGATCAAAAAGTGAAAATGAAGAAAACGGCTGTTGAAGTTTTACATTATATATGCAAATGGATTGCATGGAAATATTACATGCACAACATTCAAATGTGGCACACAGTATGTAATATGTATGTTATGTTGCAATGATACACTGGAAGTACAAATGTGCTGCTACAAAGACTTATCAAGTTATGCCAGATTATGTCTTCATGTGTAAAACTAAGAGGACAGATTATTTGAGAGCAAAAGGTAGACTCACTGTTTGACACAGTTTAAAACCTACAGGCAACTTTCCAGTTTAACAGGGGTCTTGTGGCTTAATGCTGTCTGTTGACACAAGCTACTGCCAGTGACCAATTACACATTAGTCACAGTTTCCATCAAACAACAGCAGGCAGAGAATCTTAGCTCCACAGCTGGGTGTAATACACAACCAGAGCCACCACTGATTCAAGGTCAAGTAGATTAGCTCAATGCACCAACTAAGACAATACACAACACTGCTAGTGACAGTGTCCAGAGTGAGGCTTAAGCAGTGTCCTCATTGCAGAATAGATCAATTAAACCTGCCAAGTGGGTGACATTCTGCACAAGTGTTCATTAATCCTTAGTGATTGTTCAGAACACCAGACTGACCACATACCTAAACAAAGTGAATGTAATAGGTTGAATTGTATTTGTCTCGACGCAAAAGGCTTTATTGTGCCTTCATCGATTATAAGAAAGCATTTGATTTAGTAGACCGGTCCTCCCTGTGGTCTAAGATAATTTCATGCGGTATTAATGGTATTGTGTTGAAAGTTGTATATAACATATACAAAAATGCTAAATCATGTATAAATCAGGGCCAGGCTGTGTCAGCCTTCTTCTCATGTGATGTATAGGTATGGCAAGGAGAAAACTTGTGTCCTTTGTTATTTGCTATTTACCTGAATAATTTTGAACACTGTTAGTCACAATTATAACAGACTTGACATGGCAGCTGGTGAAATTTACAACAACCTTAGGGATAATGATGTAGAAAATGTATGTTCTACTATATGCTGATGACACTAGAATGATTCAATCAAATACAGATTTCTTGCTTGTGTATAGCGGAACTATGTCAACTCTTCTAATGGTTGACATTTGGTTGTTTCAGGTGTCAACTATATTGTGAATCTGTAATTATTAGTCTATATTGATACAATTGATTTACACAGTACCATGTCTACACAAGGCATGGCAAGCGTAAACAGAACAGTAGAATGCATTTGATATAAATAAAGTGTAGGATATTTCACTCTATAGTTGTCCAGAATATTAATTTTCTATGTTTGTCACCTACAGGTGACAGAATATAAATTTTCTATGTTTGTCACCTACAGGTTTCTACAGACAATACATCTTTAACCAATAGACACCACAGTCACACCATTTTATAATAATTAAATGAACATCAAAATAAACACAACTTGCAATTATAGAAAATCAATAGTTTTGAAGATAAAAAAGTGTTAGGCAACTGTTCAGTCTAACAGGGGTCAAGTGTGTCTACTCTGCCTGGGCACTGTGACCAATTAAAGATTAGTCAAGGTCTCAATGGAACAGTAGCACTAGGCTGCAGAGTTTAGTCATGGTGTTGACTTTGTGGCACATTAAACAAAATCTACTGTTGGGGGTGGTCTCAAGGGCCCTTCTCAAAACCACATCACTAGATAATGTAAAACTTTTGCACTTTGGGGGCCCCTTAGGTGCCCTTAGAATGATTCAATCAAATACAGATTTATTGTATATAGTGGCAGCACCCTAAGATACATCTATGCAAAAATTGAAAAAAAGTTGCTGAACAGTTTTTGAAAAAATAGGCCAAATGTTACATTTTTACCAGTTTTGGGGTCCTTGGAGGCCCTAGGGAGCCCTTAAAATGATTCAATCAAATACAGATTTCTCATGCATAGTGGCAGTGCCCTAAGCTATGTCTATGCAAAATTAAAGAAAAACTTGCTGAACGGTTTCTGAGATGTGGCAGCTAACGGCAGACAGAGGACGGAGGACGGCGGACGCAGAGTGATGGCAATAGTCCCTTGGACCTTCGGTCAAAGGACTAAAAAGCTAACACCAGAAACTGTATTATGTGGAAATTATTGATGTTCTTAAACTGTAACAACTTGAAGCAAGAACATATAAAAGACCAAAACAATTGAATGTTCTGTTCATGTTCCCTTGCAGTATGTTCATTACGGCCGATACTTATGCATCAATTGGCAATGCTGTTATCACCGATGCTATTTGCATGACATGCCTGTGCCAATATGGCATGGTTCCCGCAACACAGGCACAAATTATGAGATGTCATTAAAACAGGGCAATACATATAAGATATGACAAATTTACCATTTTATTTAGTCTACTATTCTTAAATTATTGTTAATTACTTACATGCGCATTTCCCCCACAATGACAGTGTTGCAAGCATGAATCTTTTTCAATGATCTAAGTTTGCTTCCATCAATACATATAACATGAACAGTGTATTAAGAAACTGGGAGTTCACATATTGAAACACATTCCATCAAGGAGATGAAGAAGATGAAGAACTAGGTGAAAAACTGGTCATGAGGCTGGCCTACTAAATGGGTGAGATTTCTCTGGATTGTTTAGGATTGAGTTTGTAAATGTCTTTCTGCTTTTTAACACATATGAGTGAAATCAGCCATAGTGTTGTCTTGATCATCAATAAAACATACGTACCGACACATGCACTGAGGTTGTGCTGGACGTAGCCGTCATGACAGTCACAGCGGAAGGTTCCAACTGTGTTGGTGCAGTTGGCATTAGAATCACATGGGTGGTCGAGACATTCATTTTTGTCTTCGTAACAGTCACCGCCCATGAAGCCTGGAGGACACTCAGTGCAGCCAGTGGATGCATTACAGGCAGTTGTTGGACTGGCACAGTTGCACAGACGGGAACACTCCGGACCCCACTTGCCATCAGGACAACCTAAAGTCAACACAATCACATCACACATACACTGAAACAGTTGCACAGACGGGAACACTCTGGACCCCACTTGCCATCAGGACAACCTAAAGTCAACACAATCACATCACACATACACTGAAACAGTTGCACAGACGGGAACACTCTGGACCCCACTTGCCATCAGGACAACCTAGTCAACACAGTCACATCACACATACACTGAAACAGTTGCACAGACGGGAACACTCTGGACCCCACTTGCCATCAGGACAACCTAAAGTCAACACAATCACATCACACATACACTGAAACAGTTGCACAGACGGGAACACTCTGGACCCCACTTGCCATCAGGACAACCTAAAGTCAACACAATCACATCACACATACACTGAAACAGTTGCACAGACGGGAACACTCTGGACCCACTTGCCATCAGGACAACCTAGTCAACACAGTCACATCACACATACACTGAAACAGTTGCACAGACGGGAACACTCTGGACCCCACTTGCCATCAGGACAACCTAAAGTCAACACAATCACATCACACATACACTGAAACAGTTGCACAGACGGGAACACTCTGGACCCCACTTGCCATCAGGACAACCTAAAGTCAACACAATCACATCACACATACACTGAAACAGTTGCACAGACGGGAACACTCTGGACCCACTTGCCATCAGGACAACCTAGTCAACACAGTCACATCACACATACACTGAAACAGTTGCACAGACGGGAACACTCTGGACCCCACTTGCCATCAGGACAACCTAAAGTCAACACAATCACATCACACACACACTGAAACAGTTGCACAGACGGGAACACTCTGGACCCCACTTGCCATCAGGACAACCTAAAGTCAACACAATCACATCACACATACACTGAAACAGTTGCACAGACGGGAACACTCCGGACCCCACATGCCATCAGGACAACCTAAAGTCAACACAATCACATCACACATACACTGAAACAGTTGCACTGACGGGAACACTCCGGACCCCACTTACCATCAGGACAACCTAAAGTCAACACAATCACATCACACATACACTGAAACAGTTGCACAGACGGGAACACTCTGGACCCCACTTGCCATCAGGACAACCTAAAGTCAACACAATCACATCACACACACACTGAAACAGTTGCACAGACGGGAACACTCTGGACCCCACTTGCCATCAGGACAACCTAAAGTCAACACAATCACATCACACATACACTGAAACAGTTGCACAGACGGGAACACTCTGGACCCCACTTGCCATCAGGACAACCTAAAGTCAACACAATCACATCACACACACACACTGAAACAGTTGCACAGATGGGAACACTCCGGACCCCACTTGCCATCAGGACAACCTAAAGTCAATACAATCACATCGCACACACACACTGAAACAGTTGCACAGATGGGAACACTCTGGACCCCACTTGCCATCAGGACAACCTAAAGTCAACACAATCACATCACACACACACTGAAACAGTTGCACAGACGGGAACACTCCGGACCCCACTTGCCATCAGGACAATCTAAAGTCAACTCAATCACATCACACATACACTGAAACAGTTGCACAGACGGGAACATTCCGGACCCCACTTGCCATCAGGACAACCTAAAGTCAACACAATCACATCACACATACGCTGAAACAGTTGCACAGACGGGAACACTCTGGGCCCCACTTGCCATCAGGACAACCTAAAGTCAACACAATCACATCACACATACACTGAAACAGTTGCACAGACGGGAACACTCTGGACCCCACTTGCCATCAAGACAACCTAAAGTCAACACAATCACATCACACATACACTGAAACAGTTGCACAGACGGGAACATTCTGGACCCCACTTGCCATCAGTACAACCTAAAGTCAACACAATCACATCACACACACACTGAAACAGTTGCACAGACAGGAACACTCCGGACCCCACTTGCCATCAGGACAATCTAAAGTCAACACAATCACATCACACATACACTGAAACAGTTGCACAGACGGGAACATTCCGGACCCCACTTGCCATCAGGACAACCTAAAGTCAACACAATCACATCACACATACACTGAAACAGTTGCACAGACGGGAACACTCTGGGCCCCACTTGCCATCAGGACAACCTAAAGTCAACACAATCACATCACACATACACTGAAACAGTTGCACAGACGGGAACACTGCAGGCCTCACTTGCCATTAGGACAATTTACAGTCAAAGCCATATACACCCACGGTATTGCACTAGGCCAGTCTTACCTGCACAAGTCCTGCCATCCTGTAGAAGGATGAAGCCATCTGGACAGCTGCAGTTGTATATTACTAACAGTATTGCACAAGGCCAGTCTTACCTGCACAAGTCCTGCTGTCCTGTTGAAGGATGAAGCTATCTGGACAGGTGCAGTTGTATATCACTAACAGTATTGCACTAGGCCAGTTTTACCTGCACAAGTCCTGCTGTCCTGTTGAAGGATGAAGCCATCTGGACAGGTGCAGTTGTATATCACTAACAGTATTGCACTAGGCCAATCTTACCTGCACAAGTCCTGCCGTCCTGTTGAAGGATGAAGCCATCTGGACAGGTGCAATTGTACATCACTAACAGTAATGCACTAGGCCAATCTTACCTGCACAAATCCTGCCGTCCTGTTGAAGGATGAAGCCATCTGGACAGGTGCAGTCGTATATCACTAACAGTATTGCACTAGGCCAGTCTTACCTGCACAAGTCCTGCCGTCCTGTTGAAGGATGAAGCCATCTGGACAGCTACAGTTGTATATTACTAACAGTATTGCACTAGGCCAGTCTTACCTACACAAGTCCTGCTGTCCTGTAGAAGGATGACGCCGTCTGGACAGCTGCAGTTGTATATTACTAACAGTATTGCACTAGGCCAGTCTTACCTGCAAAGGTCCTGCCGTCCTGTTGAAGGATGAAACTATCTGGACAGGTGCAGTTGTATATCACTAACAGTATTGCACTAGGCCAGTCTTACCTGCACAAGTCCTGCCGTCCTGTTGAAGGATGAAGCCATCTGGACAGGTGCAGTTGTATATCACTAACAGTATTGCACTAGGCCAGTCTTACCTGCACAAGTCCTGCCGTCCTGTTGAAGGATGAAGCCATCTGGACAGCTGCAGTTGTATATCACTAACAGTATTGCACTAGGCCAGTCTTACCTGCACAAGTCCTGCCGTCCTGTTGAAGGATGAAGCCATCTGGACAGCTACAGTCGTATATCACTAATAGTATTGCACTAGGCCAGTCTTACCTACACAAGTCCTGCTGTCCTGTTGAAGGATGAAGCCATCTGGACAGCTACAGTCATATATCACTAATAGTATTGCACTAGGCCAGTCTTACCTATACAAGTCCTGCTGTCCTGTAGAAGGATGAAGCCGTCTGGACAGCTACAGTCGTATATCACTAATAGTATTGCACTAGGCCAGTCTTACCTACACAAGTCCTGCTGTCCTGTTGAAGGATGAAGCCGTGTGGACAGCTACAGTCGTATATCACTAATAGTATTGCACTAGGCCAGTCTTACCTACACAAGTCCTGCTGTCCTGTTGAAGGATGAAGCCATCTGGACAGCTACAGTCGTATATTACTAACAGTATTGCACTCAGCCAGTCTTACCTGCACAAGTCCTGCTGTCCTGTTGAAGGATGAAGCCATCTGGACAGCTGCAGTTGTAGCTGCCCTCCAGGTTGTGACAGACGTGAGAACACTTGTGTGTGCCATTCTTACACTCATCCTCATCTG